>JAMXBB010000002.1:78560180-79160180 GCA_024138015.1 Lumnitzera littorea
ATATATATATATATTAGATAAAGTAATAGAGTTAGGTGAGATATCTTAATATTGTATAATTAGATAACTAAAAACTTTAGTTCTGTCATACTTTAATATCATTCTAATTTTATATTATGTATGTATATAAATATATATTCAATTTATTTCCTATAAGTATATAATTCCATCTTATTATTATTATTAGGTGTTATCATCATTACCATTTTATATTCACATATATTGTTATAATATATAAAAGCATTTCTTCTTTGAAGTACTTTGACTTTTTAAATACGCATATATACATATAATATTTTAATCTTTTGAAGAACTTTATGTTTTATAATTATATTTTATTCGTATTTTTGAATATGTATTTGTTAGTTTCCTTCTATAGGAGATTATGTACATACACTTATAAATAATCGTGTTAAGATATTTATTTATTTAGTTAGAGCTTTATCCTAATTATTTATTTATAACATTATATTACTTAAATAATGTAATCAATTTACTTGTATTTCTTGATTTTCCCTAAATCCTGAATTGTGTATAGTTTTTTCGTTTTAACTCCGATATTTATAAACTCATAGTTGATTTTTATTATTTTCGGACCCACATTTACGTAATAAGATCTATTTTGGACATTAAAACCCATGTTTTTCGATATGGGTCTAAATTGTTACAAAATCGGTTATTTTGACTTGAAAAATTTTACTTATAAAATTTGAACTTTTCTGTATTATTTTATAATTTAATTAATTTCTAAATTTTATATTTTCATAATATTTTATTTTTAAGTCCAATTTATATATATTTCATTATTTCTTCATATTTAAAATTAATTACCTATTATATTAATTTTATATTTATCAAAATTTTTCCTAATTAATTAATTATTATTATTTTCTAATTATTTTAAAATTTTCAGTAAAATTAATTATTTTAGGTAAATCACTGACGTGACATGTTCTAACTTATCCACATGGAAATTTTTAATTTTTTCCTTTATTTTACTTATTTATTTATTTCTTAAATTTTAGATTATATACTTTTTTTAACCATACATAATGTATACATATATATCTTATTATTATTTATTAAATATTTTATACTTCTCCAATTTTGTATTATTATATATTTTTATATGTTATTATAATTTATTAATATATATATAGGCCTTAATTATTCCTCATGGTTTCAGCCCACTTGAATATACATATATGTACATATACCTAACTAAATATATATATACATGTACTTATATACATATGATTATGTACCTATATATTCTCACTTATGTTGTTATACCTAATAATTTATTATATGTATTTATACTTAGTATATCATTATATATACTCATACACATATATATGTACATATAAGTTCTTATCTATATCATTATACTTAACATATTAGTATATGTACCTACATATATATACATGTATACACACGTTTGTCTGCACATGTATGCATATGTAAATACATGCATTTATACTTATAATTTACAATTATTATACGTATTTATGTACTTGTACATATACATATACATGTACGCATATTTATACTTAATTTTTATGTGTATTTTTTATATGCGTACATTTATATGTATTTTTAAGGATTTTTCAATACATAACTTATATACATATATACATATTTTCGATTTTATTGATATATATATAAATACCTAATATATCTTATAAGGAGATTTATGTACACACTATACTATATGTATATATATATATTTATATACGTATACCGTACATATATATACTTATATATTTATATATATAACTACTAAATCCATAACATATTATTATATATATCTATATGTATATTAATATATATATACATTTACACATGATTTCTAAAAGAAATATGTCCATATACACAAACTTTAATAATAATACAAATAATTTCATTTACAAAACATTAAGTTACATGTATAATACACCTACCATAATGGTACACATATATATACTTAAGAAATTACTTAAAAGCTAATGTACATACTACAACAAATACAACCAAGATACATGAGAAATATAAAAGAAATACAATTACTTGACTTAAGAGTTCCTTTGATGTAGAAATCCTCCTTCTTTTGTGTTGAAAAAGTGGGTGTTTGATTGGTAGAAATAAAGATTGAAAGTTAGGTGAGTTTGAGAGAAAAAAATATTAGAAGATGGAAGTGGAAAAGAAGAGAGAGTGTGTGACGGTTTGGTTGTAATGATGGGATTCTACATGTTTCCAAGATTTTCTAGCAAAAATCAAGTATTTAGGAGAGGATTCTAGAGGGATAAGTGGGCTTACGGCATGGAGAGGGAGGAAAGAGAAAAGAAAAAGAAATAGAAAAGATAAGAGAAAGAAAAAAATGCATTAAATGTATGAAAAAGACATGTTGACTTTGTCAAAGTTGACTAGGTCAAAGTTTACTTGGTCAACTCTTAATATATATTACATGTATTATGTATAATTAATTTAAAAATAAAAAGGAAATAGAGAAAGAAAAATGAAATAAGAGGAAAAATAGAAAATTAAATGTAATAAATTAATAAAACATATATTAGAATTTCCTTACACAATTCTAATCCTATAAATAATATTTAGAATAACAATTAGTATAATTACAAGGTAAATTATAAGTGGTGTTATTTATATGTACTACATATTATCTAATTAACTAATAAATGTCTAAATTAACATAATACTAACTTATTTATATAAATATAAGGTTAATATTAATTATAAAATAATATTATAAATTCTTATGAATTAATTTGTTACTTTTACATTTATGAGCATTTAAAAAATTATCTCTAATAATTCGCTAGCAATTTTACGCAATTTGACATAATGTTAAGTTATTTGGCTCAATTAGGGTTTTATTGCCGTTGTAATAAATAGTACTTTATAAGCTTAAATTTTGGTTTTAGGGTTTTAATCAGATTTGGGTTTGATTTTCTCATATGTATATGCATATAGAATTTAAAGCTTTTGTACGTGATTAAGATTTTTATTAGGTTTGGAGTTAATCTTTTATAGTTATACATATTTAAGGTTTAAAGTTTTTATATGTTATTAGAGTTTTGATTAATAAGTTTGGGTTTTTTATATTCATTTTAAGTTTAAAATTAAAATTTTAATCGATTTTAAATTTATCTGCTCTGTTAACTTATGGAAGTCATCCACAATAAGAAAGTTTGATTTTAGACTCAAAAGGTTAGATTTGCAGGGTTTACATAGTTAGCTTAAAGGAGCATTTTCAAGTTTTCTTGAATCAATTCCAATTTAGGGTTGCTAGTTTACTAGAGATGCTCCCACCTAGGTTAGTTAACTCAGAGAAGTACAATCAGGTTTCAATTTAGGGTCTTAACTAGCTCAAGGAACACTTTAGCCATTTACCTAAGATAGTCAGCTCAATGAAGCACTTCTAGGTTTTCTCGAATTGATTCCAATTTAGGATTGCTAGTCCACTAGAGATACTTCTACCTAGGTTAATAGCTTAGAAGAGCACAACTAGGCTTCAATTTAGGGTCTTAGCCAACTCAAGGAGTACTTTGCCTATTCACTTAGCATAGTTAGCTTAAAGGAGCATTTCTAGGTTTTTCTTAAATCGATTCCAATTTAGGGTTGTTGATCCCCTAAAGACACTTCCACCTAGGATAATCAACTTAGAAGAGCATAACCAGGTTTCAATTTAGGGTCTTAGCTGGCTCAAGGACTACTTTACCCATTTACTTAGGATAGTTAGCTTAAAAGAGCACTTCCAGGTTTTTTTGAACCGATTCCAATTTAAGGTTACTAGTTTACCAAAGATGCTCTTGCCTAGGTTAGTCAGCTTAGAAGAGTACAACCAAGTTTCAATTTAGGGTCTTAGGTAGCTCAAAGAGTGCTTTGCCTATTTACCTAAGATAGTCAACTTATAAGAGCACTTCTAAGTATTTCTCAAATTGATTCTAATTTAGGGTTGCTAGTCCCCTAGAGACGCTCCCACTTAGGTTAGTCAACTTAGAAGAATACAACTAGGTTTCAATTTAAAGTCTTAGCTAGTCAAGGAGCGCTTTGCCCATTTACCTAAAATAGTCAGCTCAAAGGAGCACTTCTAGGTTTTCTCGAATCGATTCTAATTTAAGGTTGCTAGTCTATTAGAGATGCTCTTGCATAGGTTAGTCAGCTTAAAAGACCACAATTAGATTTTAATTTAGGGTTTTAGTCAACTCAAGGAGTGCTTTGACCATTCACTAAGGATAGTTAACTTAAAGGAGCACTTCCTGGTTATCTCAAATCGATTTAGGGCAACTAGTCCCTCAGTGGCACTTTCACCTTAGTTAGTTAGCTTACAAGGGTACGACCAAGTTTTCATCCATCTCTTTAGGGTCTTAGCTAACTTAAGGAGTGCTTCACTCATTTCACCTTAGTTAGTTAGCTCACAAGGGTAGGACTAAGTTTCCAACATCTTTTGATGGTCTTAGCTAGCTCAAGAAGCGCTTCACTTGTTCATCTAAGATAATAAACTTAGAAGAGCACTACTAAGTATTCCAAATCGATTCCAGTTTAGGGTTGCTAGTCCCTTAGAGATACTCCTACCTAGGCTAGTCAGCTTAGAAGGACACGACCAATTTTCAAATTGATTTTTCTAGCCAAATCCTAGGGCGCTAAACCTTCCTAAACTCACTCGGCTAGCTCTTAAAGCACTTCCTCTCTCTTTTACCCTTTACCCTTCACCATTCATCAAATCCCTAATAGACTAAACTTATGTTAGCTAGTTAGTTATAGTGCTTCTTAGAATAAATTCCATCCTTAGGGTAACAATAGTGTCTCTTTTATCTTTGTGGTGAAGTTTTACTTAAAACTTGACAATAAAGAGAGGCAGCTATAAACACCCCATTTTTGTCCCCCACCTCCCTTATATTTTTTTTTTAAGGTTAAAGAGTCCTAATTTAGAAAAAAAGAAAAAATATAGAAAAATAAAAAAATAGAATAATAGAAAAAGTAGAAAAATTTTTTTTTTAAAAAAAGGAATCTAAGGTTAATTTTAGGATCTTTGAGTCACTTGGCAAAGGTCCTTTCATTTTTAGGGTTGATTGAAGTCAAAGTACCAATGTGCGATTTAGTAGTTTCGGGATTTCTTTTGAGAATATTAAGTTTTTTCTATAAAATTTAATATTCAGACCACAATTAAGATCAATTATTTTTATTGTAAAAATGAAGCTAATTTAAGTTAATTGAGGTTTTAAATGGTACCTCAATTGGATTTAAATTAGTTGATTTACAAGAAAAATGATTTTTAAATTAACTATACGATCAATGAATCAAACTTTGTAAAACCATTTTGAAAATTGATGTGAACTAGACTTGCTTTTGAAAGCCATCATTTTTATATTTTATTTTACTTTTTTTTTAGGGCTTGAATTTGGCTCTATTTGAATATGGATTTAGGAAATTAAATAAGTTGTATTATTAAATGCCAAAACTGATTGAGAATCAAGCTCAGTCGAGTTGGCAATGCCATGCAACTTCGAATTGAAGGATGTGGGCTCAATCCATAACGGTAGTAGCATCTTAGGCACAAATTTTTTTTTTTTTCTCTTGGAAACTTGGTGATAAGTGTTGTAAGATGATTGGTGAGCCCCTCCTATCTTTGATCGTTGACCAACGTTGGTCAACTTCTTCCCTAAAATGAAGCACATAAATGGCAAAAATGGAATAAAGTAAAAGCCACTCTACCCCTTGTGTTTCTAACCTGATTAAATTCCTCTTTTGGTTGATTCAATCAAATTAAATGTTGGAATCAATAGGAGACATGGCCTACATTGAAGCTAGATGCAAATTTTATTTAGAAACACAATTTTTGAGAGTCAAATTGAGTTTGAAAAGATGGAGAAAATATAGAGAGTGTCAAAACCCAATAATTTCAAATCTTCAAAATCAATACGTTTTTTGACTTTCCAAGCTTAAGTAAGGGTCCAACATTATAAATTGAGGATTGGAGACTCATTTCTAAGGGGGAAGTAAGCATAAAAAAACATCTTATAAGCTTCATTTGAAGCTTTCTCTCTCTAGAAAGCTTTAAACTTCTCTTTAGGATATCTTGACTTATAGTCAAAACGAATGTGAGATTCCGGTGTCATTGAGTTCCTAAGCACTCGTAAATTCACAAAAGCATAAATTTTCACTTTAGTTTGTGCAAAATCACCACCTATAAAAGGTCCCATATTCAGCCAACGGTCGACAGTTGCCGGCTACCACACGAAACACCTTCCTCCATCACTTCTTTTTGTGAAATCAATAGCACCAACAAGCTTAATATATCCAAAAACCCTCTAACACACTCTTGTTCCATTTCAAAACAACCTTGGTGCTACCATATGAGCACCATTGGCAACCACCACTTGTCACCAAACTCTAAAAACCACCAAAGTAAGCTCTATTCTCCGAGGCATTGTCCCTATACCCCAAATCCCTAATCTGAATTGCATGAAAAAGGTAATTTCTTGGTTGAATTGGTGCCCGAAACCATCCTAAACATGTCCTTGATTGATTACTTGAACTCCTCTTAGCGACCTGATTGACAACCTACGAGCTCCGACTTGTAGTTTGCTCGACTTCCATGACCTGCTCCATAATCCACACATGCTACTCTAATTGAGTCCAAAGCCTTTTTGAAATTCAGTTTTGCTATTGTTTTGTTTAGTTGTTTTGGTTTCTTTTTTTTTTCATTTATATTTATTATCCAATTGTAACTTTAATTGTAAAAAAAAAAAAAAGTAAAAAGGATAAAAAAAAGAAAAAAGAAAAAGAAAAAGAGAAGGATAAATAAAGGAAGCATTTTTTTGTTTCTTTGACCCAAACACAAGAAAAAAAAAACTAAAAATAAAAAATGTATATAATGAATAAATTTCATCACTTAGAAAAATCTTTTAAAAAAAAAAAAACTAATAATAACAAGAGATGAATGAATCATTCTAAAGTTAGTGCCTCTTAGAATTTTTTTTAAATAAAATAGGTAAAATCTAGCCCCCTTTTCTCTTAGGCATTTTTTCCCTATAATTTAGACATCCTTTGCCATGGTTTAGGCTTCTTTTCTATAATTAGGCATATTTTCCATAGTTTAGGTATCTTTTCTATAATTAAACATATTAGCCACGGTAACTGCATATTCATGAAATGTTGCATCACTTAGAATTTTTTCTTCTTTCAAATAAATAAAAATAAATGGATTTTTCTTTTCAAAAATTAGGATATTTTAAATTTTTCCCAAGAATAAGAGCAAATTAGAACTTTTTCCTCTTAAGTGTTTTTTCTTAAATAAAATTAAATGACTAAAGAACTTAAAACCGACCATTTCAAAAGTTAAAATAAATCAACTCACTAATATTTTCAAACGAACTACGAAAGTCTAATCTTAAATAGTAGATAAATAGGTATTTGTAGCAATTACGAGGTGACTAAAAATATAAAAATTTCACTTTTTCCATCTTTTGTAAATAATCAATTTAATTAACATAGTTACATGTGATATGATTTGTTGTTTAGAAATTGAAATCTAAAAAGGGCATTATTGAAAAGTGAAAATAAATTCAGAAAGTTAAAAAGTTATATCCATTTAGGATTTAATAGGATAACTCTTAAACCTAGATCTCTAGATTTAAAACCGTTTTAAAAAATTGGTTTTATCAAAAGACTAGTAACTAGTTATAACTTAATTTTTTTTCCTAACTTTGATCAGGTGTCGACTTTGGTCAAGTGGCAACTCTGAACATTTTTTTTTTAATGAAAAACCAATTTCCTTTAACCCTTAGTCGAGACCATCATTAAATGTGTTATGGTTTAATATTGGTTCGGTTAAGAAAAATATTAAAAATCCGAAAAAACTAGGCTCGACAAGCCCAACTTAGATATGGCAACTTGTAAAACAATATTCATACTGCTAACCCTATCAACAATCACCATACAATTATGGCCATCACATTTTGCATAGGTATGGAATGTGCTAGTTCATCTCTAATCATGCTCCTTAAGTTGGGTAATAAGATACCTAACAACATTCAAGTTACCCTCATCATAGTTTAAGCTCATGTCATCCTCATCACTAGTGCCCTCTTTTGGGATACAATCTAGCTCCTTACAATCATAATTCTCCAGTGGTTCTCCCACTCATAGATAAAGGTTCTTATTTGGGCATTGGTAGGTAAGTTGACCAAGACTATGACACTTATAACACTTCTGACTAGAACTAACCTTAGAACTCTCTATAGCAATGTTCTTATGTTTGGTATTCCTATCCTGAGTCATAGTAGGATTGCTAGCCTTAAGTGATATAAAGGTATTCTTAATGAACTTATTAGATCTCTCATTATGATTACCACTTCTAAACTCTCTCTCCCTAGCTTGTGAACTAAACCTCTTAGGCAGTCTTAACCAATTTTCAATCTCTAAAGCTTCTAGAAAGGTTTGTTCTAAGGTCTCATCATAATGAGGATAAGGATTTAATGGGAATTAGGCTACTGGACCATTGACTCACAATTGACCCAAGGACTAGAGGGATTGGCAAGGCAAATCCTTTTGCTCCAACCAACTCTTGTTGAGGTCGAGTATCTCCTTGCTAACCCACTTTGTATGCTTGGTTGAATGATTGCCTATTTCTCAGAGATTGTGTACCAAAATGCAAAACGCCAAGACAACAACCAATCTTTGCTCTCTCACACTCATGCTTGAGCCAACCACTTGCTTAGCTTCACTCTTGCCAAGAGGCTGAGAGAATGATGCCGGACTAATCTTCAATCACCCCTGCTCGAACAAGAAATGTGCTTATACTCTTTTGTCTACGTCATTGCCACGTGTACAAGACCACATATAGAATCTACTACACTAATCATTGCTTTTCATGAATATTTATTTTTATTCTTTTGTATTCTTGTACATTACTTTTTTAGGGTAATACCCTTTTTATCTTTTTCCTTTTAAGCAAATTACCCTAACTTATTAGGTATAAATACCCCTTTGTATTTGTAGCTGCAATCATCAGAATACCATTAATACACTTGACATTTTCTTTTCGTAAACATTGATTGTTTACTTTCATTTTACTCTTATCTTAACCCATAAGCAAGGTTAGGTGGCGAATAACCTCACCGGACCAATTTGTGTGTCATATCGAGTTGTGTTGTGAGTCTTCGAAAGTTCCATTGGTGCATCATATCCTTTAGAGCTATCCGTAAGTTTTGCTTACCCTTTTATTCACTCTTTTGAGCATTCCCCATCATCCTTTCAAGCTTTCGACAAGCTTGGACCCATCCCAGTGACCGACCTTGTGTGTCCTTTGGCTATACTCTGTTTTGTGTGTATGAAATAGAGTAAGTTACTATATTGCTGTACTTGCTAGTAGTTAATTTTCTGGTTTACAGAGGTGTCTGTTGAAACACCTAATTGAAGAATTTGAGCTTTAAATCTACGGAGAAAATGATGGACCTAAGTGTAAATGTTGGTGTTGGAGATGACAACAGTGAAGTTATCCACAATGGTCAACAATCTTAGGGAACCCCTAAGAGCACTAACAAGAGACTTAATGAGGTAGCTAACTTCTTAGTAAATTTTACTTAAGCTGTCCATACGTTGGCTTGCTGATTAATTGAAGCCATGTATAACACCCTATAAGTTGCTCGATCGACAAGAGGTCAGAACTTAGCTCAACAAGTTCAAGGTGGAGGAGTAGGCGGATGACTAAGAAGAAGGATTGACTTAAGAAATTTGAAAGAAGAGGATGAGGAAAAGTATTATCGAGAAGAAGAACGAGTATGAGCACTTAGAGCCTCTGACCATGTAAAGCTTTGAAT
This sequence comes from Lumnitzera littorea, assembly GCA_024138015.1. Lineage (NCBI taxonomy): Eukaryota > Viridiplantae > Streptophyta > Magnoliopsida > Myrtales > Combretaceae > Lumnitzera > Lumnitzera littorea. Next base: position 78,570,002 of record JAMXBB010000002.1, read on the forward strand.
TCCGAGCTTCAATGGAACTGGAAGTGCGGATGAATACTTAGAATGGGAAGAAAAGGTGGAGTGTGTGTTTGAGTATTATCAATATGAGGATTACAAGAAAGTGAGAACTACTACTATTGAGTTCTCTAGATACACCGCCATATGGTAGAAGAATTTTCAAACTATGAGGAGACGGGAAGGATATGGAGAGATTAATACTTGGCATGAGATGAAGAGAATATTCAAAAATAGGTTTGTGCCAAATACTTTTACTTAGCTTCAAAAGCTGAGATAAGGAGGTCAATCTATTGACGAGTATGTCTAAGAGTTTCAAATGCTTATGATCCCCTATGAAGTGGAGGAACCACCAGTACAAACAATCTTTAGGTTCATCATTGGATCAAGAGGTGACATTCGAGACATTGTGGAACTCCAATGATTCACCACAATGGATGAAGCCATTCAAATAGCTCAATGAGTAGAGAGACAGAAAAGAGGTTGAGTACCGATTAAGCTACCGATTAAGATATGAAAGTCACTGAACTCAATCAAGTATTGAGTTGATTCGAAAGGTAGATGTCCGAGTAGAATAGAAAGGCTAACTTGACAATGACATACTGACTTGAAATTATGAGAAAGGGTAAGGATATGGTAAGAAGATGAACCAGATCAAGTGCTTTAAGTGCTAAGGGTTTGGACACATGGTTGCTCAGTGGCCGAACTGAAGAACTATGGTCATCTAGGGAGACATCCCAAAGATGGAAGTGGTGAGTACTAATAAGGAACCTAAGGAGGAGAGCCCTGCCAAGATAGAAGATTCTCATAACAATGAATTGATTAAGGAGGAAGTGTTTGTTGAGGACTTAGATCGATTGATATTGGTTGTTCGACATATAATGAGCTTAGAACCCTCACGCAAGGAGGAGCAAAAGGAAAAATTGTTTCATATCACTTGTGGGGTGAATGATCAGGTGAGTGTGTTAATTGTGGACAGTGGAAGTTGCACTAATGTGGCATCAACTAATCTAGTTACAAGATTGAAATTGCTGACTACCATGCATCTAAGGCCATACAAGTTTCATTGGTTGAGTGAGAAGGGAGCACTACACATCATCTGACAAGTACTACTGCTAATCACCATTGAAAATTACTCCGACGAGATTCTTTGCAATGTGTTGCCCATGTGCACCTCACACGTGTTGCATGGCCAACCATGGTTGTTTGACAAAAGAGTTATCCATGACCGATACATGAATACATATGTGTTCGAGAAGGATGGCTAGAAGATTACATTAAACTCGATGCCATCGAGTGAAGTTAACAAACTATAGACAAAACTTACCTGTAGATTAAAAAAGACTCTAGTGATGAGTAGAGCTAAGCTTTGAGAGGCTGTCGATGCTGACGATCTGACCCTTATGTTGGTCAGACACCTACTAAAAATGAAGGAGTGAGGTGAACTACCATTGGAAGTAAGAGCATTGTTGGATGAATATGCTAATCTGCTCCCAAAACAATTACTCGAGGGGTTACCCTTACTCCATGGCATAAAACATTGCATTAACTTAATACCCTACATCGCCCTGCTAAATAAGCTAACCTATCGAATGAGTCTCAAATAGGCTTCTAAGCTCCAATGTCAAGTCAATGAGTTATTGGAGAGAGGCTTTGTCAGGGAAAGTCTCAGCCTTTGTATTGTACCGACACTTCTAGTGCAAAAAAAGGATGGAACTGGTAGATGTGTGTAGATAGCCGAGCGGTGAACAAGATTACGATCAAATATAGGTATCTTATTCAAAGATTGGAAGATATGCCAGATGAATTGAGTAGAGACAAGATCTTCAGTAAGATTGATCTAAAATCTGGTTACCATCAAATTTGCATGAGGTTAAGGACTAGAAGGACTGGCAAGGTGAATCTTCCTACTCCAATCGACTCTCGTCGAGGCCAAGTATCTCCTTGCCAACCTACTTTGCATGCTGAGCTGAATGACTGCCTATTTCTCAAAGATTGTGTTCTGAAATGTAAAATGTCGAGACAACAACCAATCCTTGCTCTCTAATACTCATGCCCAAGCCAACTACTTGCTTGGCTTCAATCTTGTTGAGAGGCTAAGAGAATGATGCCAGACTAATCTTCAATCATCCCTACCCAGACAAGCAATCTGCTTATACTCTTTTGTCTGCATCCTCTAAGAGCATTGCAAATGCAACATGTAGAATCTACTATACTAATCATTGCTTTTCTTGAATATTTGTTTTTACTTTTTTGTATTCTTATACATTACTTCTTTAGGGTAATACTCTTTTTGTCTTTTACCTTTTAGACAAATTGCTCTAACTTATTAGGTATAAATACCCCTTTGTATTTGTAGCTGCAATCATTAGATTACCATGAATACACTTGACATTTTATTCTTGTAAACACTGATTGTTTACTTTTATTTCACTCTTATCCTAACCTTTAAGTAAGGCTAAGTGACAAGTAACCTTACTTAACTAATTCATGCGTCATATCGAGTTGTATCATGAGTCTTCAGAAGTTCCATTGGTGCATCATATCCTTTGTAGTTGTTTATAGGTTTTGCTTACCCTTTTATTTACTCTTTCGTGTGTTCCCCATCATCCTTTCAAGTTTTTGACAAGCGTAACTAGCCTTGTTTGTCCTTGGCTACGGTTCACATCAAGCTCTCTCTTAATCTTAGGTTTCAAGTCATTCCTAAATTGAGAGAGTATCATCCTAAGCAACTTTAGCTCATCACACTAATCAAAAGTTCATCAAACCTAGCTATGTTTTCCTTGATAGTCATGTTTCCTTGCCTAAGGTTGATGTATTCTTTGTAGAGTTTATCTTGATAAGATAAAGAAGTATATTTATACCTAATGCTCTATAGGTACTTACCCTAATTGTAAAAGCTGTCATTCTATATTGGTCTAGTATAATTTTGCTTGACCTATCAATAACGTCTTGGCCAAGCATACTCTACGATCTTTGGGCATCCTATAGAAATCAAAATATTGTTCTAAAGTAGTGATCCAATCTATTAGGACAACAGGGTCAAGACTCTTACCAAATATAGGTAAGTCTATCTTAATATGCCCAGTGGTATTGTTAATACGGTAATAACGATATAGGTTTTCATAGCCAAGCACTAAGAAGTCATCTCCTTAAAAATTCCCATTTGGCACCCTATGATGTGCTGGCTCAACCTTATGGATGTTTGAAACTCTAGGATTCCTTAGTGGATAGGGGTGGGTTATCCTATAAATTAGGATTCCTATCTATAGCTTGATCTACAATTTTATTACCATCACCTTAACCAATGGCTAACCTAGTAGCTTTTAGGATTTTTATGCGATTTGTAAGGGTCTCTAATTGGCGACTTATTGTATATCATATAGTTGTAAGCTCATCTATCCTAAACATTATTTAACTCAATTTTTCGGTGGAATTGTTTTTTATAGATGAGTCATCCCTAAAAGTTGTACCACCTAGGTTTTTCTAATATTGGACCTTTTTTTTTTTTTTTTTGTAAGGGAATGCAAAAAAGTTTTTTTTTTTATTGAATAAAAGAAAAAAAAGGTCTTTTTTTGGATGAATGCTAGTGTAGGCTTTGACACTAAAATTAATGGAGGACAATGGAAGCAGATTAAAATAAAGGAAGAGAATTACGTGAATGGTTTCAGAAATTAAATTATGCGAGAATTATTATAATGAATGCCACAAAATAATTCTAACCTTGATCTTGGATAACTTTCCCAGCCTCGACGTCTGAAATTGGGCTATGGTGAAAATTCACTGTGCCCTTTATAATTTCAAGAAGTGATTGTCCAAAATATCAAGAATCTTTGCATGGGACAAAAGGAATCCAACGCCAGTGAAGAATTAATGGAAAGAAGACTACCTTCATTAGTTTCTATTTAACCCAACGTGCTAGTTAAATCCAAGACCAATGGAAGTCATTCTTGGAGATTCGAGATTTACGGAACTTGTAATTTAAATCAATAGAACAAATGTAGAGAAAAGTAAACAATTTGTTTTTTATGGTCTCACACTACCATTAAATTTTATCCATGACTTTACACCACCGATAAAAGAAAGAATCAATTCATTCTTAAAAAAAAAAAAAATTATTCAATTCAATATGCAATCATTCAATCATTTAAAACCCTAGAAAATGTAACATTTATATAAAGATAAAATAAATATGGATTTTACGATGTGAACCCAATCTAATAGCCATTATTAAATCTCTTCAAAATAAAGGAAACTAATAGATTTTCTTTAACCCTAAAAGATAATAAAATATATCTACTTACTAAAATATACTAAAATATATCTATGCTAAAAAATAATGAAAATAATAAAATCTCAAATATAAAAATCTTCATACCAAGTAAATTGATTACATTGTTGTAAACTCCTACGCCTGTATCAATGGTCCCCATCGTTGGTAGATTGAAGATTGTGGAACCATAGCTATGAGGATGGTGGCATCATAGCTGTGAAGATGAATAATCAATAGTTGTGAAAATGACGGAACTAGTAGCTGAGTTTGAAGGCAAGCAAAACCATTGGGAGACCTAACCATTGTGAAGGTTGGCAAAACCACTTAGAGACTTGAAGGTAGTGGTTTTGACTGCTGTGAAGGTTGGTAAAACCACTTGGAGGCTCAAAGATAGTGGTTTGGTTCATTGTGAAGCCTATGTTTCTTGTAGTTGTGCTTGTAGAAGATTGGAGCCAGAAGGTTGAAGAAGGTGGAACTCGAAGCTGTGCTTGAAGATGAATGGAATAAGGAGTTGTGGTAGATCCCAAAACGATGGTTGAAGTTATTTGCAAGCATTTCTCTCATGTGACTGTAGCTAGGTTAGTAACTCTAACTTCCATCTTCATTTCACTTGTTTTTTTTTTTTCCATTCCCAAAATATTTCTAAAACTTTCTTCCAATTCCCATCCTCTACACTCAATTTGATGGTTTCGTTTCTTACTTGATCTCTTTGTATTTGTGTCATCAAAGTGAAAGTGTGATAATAGTTTATAGAACTGGATTTGAGTTTGAGATGTTAGAGAAATGTGTTTGCCAAACTAAAACTATACTCATTCATATAAATCTATATCTTTGCTAACTTCACTTTATCATGTTTCTAGTAAGATGTCGCTTGGATAGACTTAAGAAAGGACTGGATTCGACTTATGAACTGAACTAGATTCGTGACCCATGGGCTTGAATCGTAGCTTGACCCGTTGAGCTTGGTAAGTTGGTGTAGTTTAATGTATTGGACCCACGAATCGGTAGGTCTAAGCCTAAGTCAAAGGAATTGGCGATTCAACCAGTTCTAACCTAGAAATTAAAAAAAAATACAATAAAATAAATTTTTTTATAAATTAAATATAAGCATTCGCTCTAATTAAAATATAAAATGAAATTTTGTATATATTTGCAATGCTCCAAGTGAAAAGCAGTAAATAGCTAAATTAACAAACACTGATGGGCCCATTTCAAGCACTTAATCCAAAAGTTTCAAGCTTGTGTTAATAAGGTATTCACAACCATAGCCTTATAAATTTGTATAATAACCTCCCACAATTTATGTGGGATACTTAACAATGGGGTCTGACAATCTCTCCCTCTTAAACACGTGGCGTTCTTGTCACAAGACCATACAATTAGGCCTAGATTTTCCCCTCTTTTTGGTATATGATTCAGGTCATCTATTACCTATAGGTTATCTTAAAAGCATGCAAGGAGTCATACCTTAATAACACTCCCTACCTTTCTTTGACCTCTTCTCTAAACTGAAGCTAGACTCGAATAATCCACTTACTAGTAAGGGGTCTACTCTAATACATTTTGTAATGCCTTAGGTCAAAAGCAGTGAATAGACAAGCCAACAAACACTGATGGGCCTATTTCAACTATATAATCCAAAAGTTTCAAGCTTGTATTGACAAGGTATTCATAATTATAGCCTTATAAATTAGTATCATAATCTTCTATAATCTGCGTGAGACACTTAACCAAAGGGTCTCACAATATTATTACTTATATTTAGAAGTTGATAGGGAGATTGAATAATATATATGAGTTTATAAAAACAAAAAAAAATTATTAAAACCCGTATATTTTAATGTTGGTAAAAATAGATAGTTATGATGTAGAACATATTACTTTAACCAACAAAGGAGTTTTTCAACAAAAAAAATTAAAATCAAATAAAATAAAAACCACCAAAAGGACTTCGAGCATAAGATATCACAAGTTTTATACAATCTTGTCTAATTTTTTATATGGCAACTACTTTTATAAATAATATGTTTTAATGACTTATAAAAATTCAAGTGTATTTATAATTTAATACTGTTAAAAGTGATAAGGAATATATTTTTGTCATATATAAAATAACAAATGTATTATAAATATTATATAGATGTTGTTTCCTTTACAATATTAGTTTAACTCTTTCATAGATTATATTATTTTTTAAAGTTTCCTCTAAAGTAATAAAAGAGCATAATGAGTATTATATATCATAAATCTAGTCTCACATTGATTATATTGGTAAGCTTTCTCTGAGATGTTGCCTATAAAAAGAGATTTCCTCACTCAATTCACTAATAATGAGCATAAGGTAATAATTATGCATTGTTGAAAATACAAATTATTAATATCGTGCCTAACAATTAATAGGGTGTAAATCATTAATCTTATTGTCTAACAATTAATAGGATGAAATAGTCAAAATTTTAAATTCTTTTAACTTATTAGTAGTTTTTTTTTTCAAATTAAAAACAAAGATAAAAGAATATATTTTTTCCCAATTAAAAAAAAATTACCTAGTTCATGGGCCAAAAACAGGCTTGTTGAACCATTGGGATGAGTGAACTGGCTTGGTTGGCCTAGAAACGACCTAAACCGAGTTGGTCCCGCTTTAAGGAGAACCAGGCCCTTAATCTGATGAGTCCAGGCTAAATTTGACTCGACCCCTATTCTACACCTGGAGGTTCATTTCCACCAACTTTGTGAGGTACTAAAATATCTAAGCAACAACTTTAGCAATAAGTATCAAAGTATATGCCAAATTTTCCTATCGAGATCCATGCCTCTACTAGCTTGCATGATAGACTACCATTCATACGAAGAGAATAATTTCACCTCAAGACAAAATAAATTGACTAAACACTAAACTTTCACCATTCTAAAAATGAGTAATAACCATTGCTTATGCAAAAATTATATATATATATAAAAAAAAAAGAATCCCATCAAAGTCTCGACTACCTAAATATTGGTGGCACTTTCTTGAAACAAAAAAGATGCATGCCTACATGCTTACATGACTAACATTGACAAATATAATTTAGTGTGTCATTCTTACGCAAATAGGTCTCCTAAATCCTATATGTCAATGCTATATTTATTTCATGAATTAACTAGGGATAATGCAACCCTACAATTATAGCAACATCTAAAACAATTCTGCATTGGTCTAATATCATCATATACAAAGAGCCTCAACATTACATCAATTGCCTAAACACGTTTAGAACAAATGTAATTGTATTAGTACTCACAAAATAAATTGATATAGACTTGTATTTATACAGTGTAGGGTTATGTAACCCTAATACAATGTAAAACTACTAATTTACCCTTAAGGACTACAATACATGTAAATGTGCATTAATACGCCCCCTTAATCTCATGATGCAATAGTTAGTGTAAGATTGGTGCAGTGAATAGAGAAGGCTGTTGTAGAGAGATTTTTGATGAGGATGTTAACATGCTGATGACGTGTAGAAATGTATTGAACAACTACTTGACTTGAAGCAACCGTATTGTGCATAAAGTGATAGTTAATGTCTACACATTTGGTGCGGTCAAGTTGAATCGGATTCTAAGAGAGATAGACAAATCCAAGATTATCACAATAGAGAATGAGAGAATGATGAAGTGAAACTCCCACTTCCTTAGCTAAATGATATATCCATGAAGATTCAGCAACTACATAAACCAATGCTCGATACTCAGCCTTTGTGGAACTACAAGAGACTATAGGTTGCTTCTTGGAACGCTAAGTGATGAGATTGGTACCAAGAAATATTGCATAACCAGTGGTAAAGCAACAAGTGTCAGGACAACCAGCCTAATTAGCATAAGCAAAAACGGTCAAGTAAAGGCTAAGTATCCAACATGTAGGCAGACTAACATTTACAATACCACGAAGGAATCCAAACACATGTTTAACAACCAGCATGTGATGAGCTATCAACTAACGCATGTATTGACTCAATTGATTGATTGCAAAATTGATATCTAGTTGAGTGATTGTAAGGTATTGAAATGCACCCACTATTTCTTGATAAGTGGAGGGGTGAAGGAGGCGATGAGAGCCATGAGCAGTGAGATGATTGAGGGGAGATGTTTGCACCAGTTTTAAGAGATACATGCTGTGGTGTTTAAGGTCCAATGTGAATTGGGATTGGCATAAATGAAGGCCCTAAGGGGTTTGATGGACATGAACATTGAGGAAGAAGTGAAGATCACCCAAATCTTTTATTGCAAACTACTAGGACATGGTAGAAATGAAGTGAAAGAAGAGATGGAAGTTTTTTTTTGGCAAATATGATGTCATCAATATAAAGCAGTAGGACAAGTGTATCAGTACCATAAGATTAAACATATATAGAGGTGTCAACTTTACTCTATTTGAATCCAATCTATATGAGAAAGCTACTAAAGTGAGAGAACTAAGCACGAGGTGCTTATTTGAGAGCATAGAAGCACTTTTGAAGCTTGCAAACATGATTGGGGTAATGGAGATGAACAAACTTAGGGGGTTGTTTCATGTAGACACTTTCACTAAGATGACCATAAAGAAAGGCAATTTTAACATCTAGTTGACGAATGACCCATTGAGATGAGATAGCAAGCGAGAGGATAAAGTGTATGGTGATGGGTTTGACAAAACGACTTAATGTTTTGGTATAGTTAAGACCTTCATGTTGAGAGAAGCCTTGAGTAACAAGGCAAGCTTCATAACTTTCAATTGTTCCATCAAAATTTTATTTGGTACAAAATTTTCATGTACTCCCAACAACATTTTGAGAAGGATATGAGGGTACTACGATCTAAGTTTTGTTATCAAGGGAAGTTAAACTCTTCCTTCATTACAGCAAACTAAGTAAGGTGACAAAGAACCTCAATGTAGTGTTTGGGTTCAGAAGGAAAGGCTTGGGTATGGAGGTCAAGAATCTATATAGGTTTGGTAATGCCCAATTTAGATTGAGTGACCATGTGGTGTAAGGATAAGGGAATGGAGGGCTATGGAGGAGAGGGTGCAAAGGGATAAGGGGAAGGTTGTTAAAGTCGTGTTTGGTGATACACCATGACAACAGGGGGTTATGTAAGGTTAGGGGTATTGGAGGAAGAGGTAGGTTAGGTCAAGGAGGTGGGAATGGTATTGATCGTAGGAGTAGAGGTAGGAGTGATATCATGAGGAGGTTCTAGAGAGACTATTTGGGGCTATGAGATGGTTGAGGGAATGAAAGAGATAGTGGTGAGTAGGGAGATAGTAAGGATAAGGGATAGAGATAAGGTAATAGGAGATGCTAATGGTGTTTCTGTGCATAAGGAGTTGAGAAAATTATATGGGAATGTAGTTTCATGAAAGATCACATGTCAGCTATTGTGAACACAGCTGTATTGAGGATCAAGGTAACGATATCCTTTGTGATTGGTAGAGTACCTAAGGAAAATTCATGGAATGGAATGCTGGGATAGTTTGTTGGAAGCTAAAGGTGTGAGGTTAGAATAGCAGAGGCACCCAAAGGTGTAAAGAAATGAGTAATCAGGTGATTCGTCGTACAGTAGTTTAAAGGGTAATTTTTGGTCAAGAGTGGAATAGTGTAGTCTATTTATTGTATAGATTGCATCAAGAGCATCATCATCCCAGAAGTTTTGTAGCAAGTTAGCATGTAAGTGAATGGTTTGAGTGAAATCATTTATATGCCAATGTTTACGTTCAACAATCCCATTCCATTTGGGTATGTAAGGATAGGATGTGAAAGGAATCAGCCCCTTAGATCGATCATATGTAGTCAAGTTAGAGGACTCCAGGGACTCACCCAAAGAATACTAGTTTGAAGCCTCATTCAAGATGAGAATTCCTATCCCGTCCTCTATGTTTCCTTCCTCTACCAACTAAACTACCGAGCCGTTACCTATGTCAGGCCTACCAAATAGCTACACCATGAAAGAATATTTGAGCAAACAGCCTTAAGATAGTCTAAGCTAACCACACAACCACTAACGTCCAACCCTAACTCAAGTTAATTACCTTACAGCGAATGGCTGACCGAGCTCCAACTTGATCCAAATCAGGTCGACTCTTGACTGTAAGCTCTTCTTTCTTCTTTTTTTTTTTTTCTTTTATCGACTCTATACCATATTGCTAACATCTGGCTACTGAATGATACATATCTTTTAGCACGACATTTCGGAAGGATTCTTTACTTTTCGTATAGATTATTCTTTATCTCTTCAACCCTTTTTAGTGTGTATTATGTAACTTAATTATAAGAATACCCTTTTGTTTTTTCATACATATAAAGTAATCCTAGTGGATGGGTATGTAAACCCTCACTTAATTGTACATAGACATTCATCATCAATATTATAATTTAGTCAAGTTTTCCTTTAAGCAACTTGACTCTTCTCATTACCCTTTTTTAACTCTTAGCTATTCCCTTTAGCAAGAAGTAGTGGCTAGTAGCTCTTTAGTTCAGACCAGTGAGTCATATTCGGTAGATTGCGGGCTACATAGGATTGATTGGTGTGTCATATCCAGTTGGTAGCTAGCCGGACTTTGCTAGCTTTTCATTGTTTCCTTTAGTTTTAGCTTCGTTGTAGTACCTCTCCATGTGTCCGACTGTGGAGACACATAAGCTTCAGTGGTATTAGAGTATGGTTCCAAGAAGGAGTGTGTGAAGTTGCAATGAAATTTTGGTTCGCTTTGCTATTAATGGCTACTGTATTCCCTTTGTAGTTGCTACAATGTATTTGTATGGAGTAAGTTCGAAGTAATAAGCTCTATAGTAAAGGTTTGTATGTGTTGGTAAGTGTAATTCTTTATTATTCTATTCTTATTCTGTTTTTCACTATGAAAATAGAGCAAGTTCATTTCTGTCCTATTTGAAGTGATTATTGGGTGTTAAAGTTGTTAGTATGTTAGTTGAAGTTTTGGGTAGTAAGGTAGCATTGTTTTCCTATATATTGTGTTCAAGGTGTTATTAGAGACCGGGGTAGTGGTACTCAACCTGGTCGTAATCAAAATGGTAGTAACACTCTTAGGTCAATTGATGATAAGCTTGATAAACTCATTAACATTGTTGAGAGTCTGGTCACTACGATGTAAGTTAATAGGCAACAACACTAGGGCATGCTACAACGTAACCCACCTAACAATGTTTTAGAGAGATGATATGGCTAAGGTAGCCGAGCCAACCACCCAGTTTAACCCTAGTGAGTTAGAGGAGTTGTAGACTACGCTATTAAGCAAAGGCTAGAGTTAGAAGAGATAGAAGAGAATGATGAAGAAGTAGATGTGGAGATTGACAAAAGGGAAGAAATAGAGGCTAGATACTATTAAGTGTGAGAGCAAGGAGACCAAGCTCCTCGAGGACTTAATAGTGTTAAGGTTTAAATCCTGCCCTTCAGTAGAAGTAGAGATGCTGATGAATACTTGGAGTGGGAAGAGAAAGTGTTTGATTGTTATGTATCTACAGAAGCTGTGAAGATCTGACTTGCTACACTTGAGTTTTCTAGGTATGTCACTATATGGTAGAAAAATCTGAATGTAGCCAGAGCAAAGGATGGAAGATGAGGTGTGAGAACCTAGGACGAGATGAAGAGGTTATTGTGGTGTAGATTTGTGCCTAAGACTTACTTATAGGATACATTTGCAAAGTTGTAGCAACTTCGCTAAGGAGGTTGAACAGTTGATGATTATATGAGAGAGTTCTAGATGCTTATAATCCAAGCTGACATGGAAGAATTGGAGGCTCATACAATATCAAGGTTCATTTTTGGACTTAAATATGAGATTCACAATATTGTGGACGTATAGAGATTCTATACTTTGGAGGAGGCAATTAAGATAGCCTAGAGGGTTGAAAAATAGAAAAGAAGTGCTTTAAGCCAACCTGGACCAATGTTCTCTCGAGCTCCGATTCTATACTAACTTGTTCATGCTAAGCTGAGGAGGCAATACCAAGTTGAGGAGAAGAATGATTGACCTAACGATAGCCGAGTAGGCCAGTTGAGCCAAACTAAGGCCAGACTAACCTCGAGGACATATGAAAGAGGGTAGACCTTTAGACAGAAGACTAATGGGGTGAAGTGCTTTAAATTCTTAGGCTTTAGACACATGGTTGCTAAGTGTCTAAACCGATGTGTCATGGTACTTCGAGGAGATATAGTAGATAGTGTTGACGAAAGTGAGTTTAAGGAGGAGAAGGATGTTGGAAATGCTAAAGCTAAGGAGGAAGGGGAGATCTATGTCTATGCTAACCGGGAGTGATGACCCTAATACTAAGACTGTAAACCCCTAAAATTATCAACCTAGCTTTTGTAATAGACTCGACTATGTTAGACAATTTAGGAGTCGACAAGACTAATGAAAGTGAAAACCCTAAAAGAATTACTCAATCGTGTAAAGAATTTTTTTACCCTAAATGTTTCTAAATGCAAAAGATTTTATTCAAAAGTGATAGAAACCCTAAAAATGATTATCTTAAAGACATAGGTGCACTAATCCAACATGATATACCCTAAAACCCTAATTGATAAAATAATGCTTATATTTTGTTAAACTATTAGTAAAGGGTTAGAGATGACCCTCATTCATACTTATATGTTTTGAATCCTTAGGTAATCCATTAGAAATTAAGATAATGAGTCATAGATTATATTTACTTCTTAAGTAAGTGATTAAGATAGTTTCACTTAGAGTTAGAGTAATAGTTGAAGATTAGGTTATATGTAGTGAACCTTAACACTCAAATTGGTACTTTTTGCATTTGTTATTCAAAGTAGTTTATCAAATGAGATATATAGGCTATAAAGACCTAAAGTAAGATCTCATCAACAATGTTTACTAATCAATTCATCAAATATCTCATTTCCCCTCATTTCCTTCATTTTTCCTCTAATCTCCCTTAATTACTACATTATGTGCACAAAATTACACATACTTAAGGAATGTTGACTAAGGTAATGCATGTTGACCAAAGTCAAAGGGTTGACCAAGTCAACACATGTTGACTAAAGTCAACATTTTGAAAAGTCAAAAGTCTTAAGAGATAAGGAAAATATCTTAGTAACTTAATGATGGTTTTCTTTTCTTTTCTTTTGATTTTTCTTTTTCCTTTCCTCTTAAGTGTTGCCGTCCAAAATTTTCCCTCTTAGGCCCCATCATTTGTTGTCTTCCATAATTGAAAACAAAACAAAAGAAACAAAAGCAAAAACTACCCTTTCATGCCATGAACTCCCCCTCCTCTTTCACTTTCATTCCTTTGCCTTTTGTCTCCATAAACTTCAACACAATTAAAGGTATGTTCTTAAGTTGTTTTATGTTACTTTATGTTATTCATTAGTTAGTTAATTAGGTAGATTAGATAAGTAGTTAGGTGTTTAGTGATGTCTTGACAAAGAGGAAACAAAGTTTCCATCTTTAAGTATAGAAAATGAAGAATCATGAAGGAAATGGAAGAAATACATGTGTATGTACTCCTAGATATGTGTATATAAAGAAATACCAAAGGAATACAAGTATATGAACCTTTATACATAAGTATGTATCATGTACATAACCTAATTTAAGACCATATCTAACTATATATATATACTATACTAAATACATACATAGAACTACAAAAGGATGAAATTGAGAGGATTTTCTTAAGGAAAAATTTGGCATACGAATTTTTAGTATAAAAATACGTATCCAACCGTATAGGTATATGACTAGGAATACATGTATAAATACGGTATAAGTATATGTATGTATAAGGCATATGTACATAAGTATAAGTAAAGGACAAATGTACATAAGACATGTACATATGACATAAGCATAAGGTAATGTTTCTGTAATCAAATGATGAGGTGAGTGATGACATAAGCATATGATGACATAAGCCATTACATAAGCAAGTGATGACATAAGCAATGACATAAAGAAAAGATGACATAAGCAATGACATAAGCATAGGTTTAGAAAATGAGAAAAATAAGAAAAATGTAGGTAATTAGGTACTAAACTTAGTAAATTCTAATACACTATGTAAATTAGAATATACCTAATTCAGTACATGAATTAGTAATAACAAAGTAAATCCTTAAATTATAAGAATTTAAGGAATAAAGGATATAAATATAAGTAATAAGAATACTTAAGTATTATAACAAAAAAAAAAATTTATATAAATCTAGTTCATAATGTAAAATAGGGGTTTTAACATCCAAAACAAACATTACCGTGTGAATATACGTCCGAAAACGATAAAAAACGACTATAAATTCATAAATATCAGAAATAAAACGAAAAAGTTATATACGATTGAAATTAAAGTCTTACCGGGTAAAAGTTAATAGTAGTCTAAGTAGAATTAGGTAATTAAATGTTTAGAATTATTAGTTAATTCAAATACTTATTAGTGTTGTTATCACATAATGATCAGGTGACCCTGAGGTGAACGAGGATCTCCCAATCGATTACTATGATTAGGGCAAATCACTATGGCCGAGTGAGTATTTACCCAATGATTCCATGCTTGTTTTGTGATTGTAGATAGTGGACTTAAATATTATTGTTAATTAATGATTGTGTGGGGTTTGGGAAATGCCTGTGTATGTTGGTATGTCTTAAGTTGTGAACTTATCTTAAGTATTGATAATGCTATGTTTGTTGCATGGTAGTATAGGAAATGATTGTATGCACAATTGGATGGTCATAGCATAATTTGAACCTAATTATACTCGGCCTATAAAAAGAAATTGAGACATGCATTAACATGCATAGCATGGATATTATTCCGGCCGTCACATCACACGAAGGTAAAGAGAGGCCATTCGGGGGTTAATATTATTCATTTATTTGGTTCTGTACGGTGCACTCGTACAAAATGACCTTACCCTGGCCCGCAGGAACACTAGGCGTTGGAGGCGCCAACCGCCTAGCTAAGGGTCGAGTCTAGAGGCCTCCGTTTAGGGGTAAGTGTGGACTGCGGGGGCCCACTCACAATTATACTAGAACTTGGGTTTTCAGAAAATAAAAGAATTATTTGATATAAGTACGGAATGTGGAATTTCGTAGTAAAGTAAGTTCTAGTATAATACCCGGATCTGATTGGTGCCGTGTATACTCCAACCCTGACTTCGGAGGGCGTTAAATCTGAGTTACGTATATGAACTAGTTAATTATACGTATTGTTTGGCATTCTGGTTGATCATTCATTCATATGCTTGAATATAATGTACTTATAACTTGCTTGTGGTGTAGCTGAGGGTTTTGCTCATTAAGCTTAGGCTTACACCCCTTTAGACTTTTGTTGCAGGATAGCCTGTTCGTAGAGACAGGACGAGGAATGCCGCAGGTTAGCTTGGGGACTTGGGCAAGAGCGAGCTGTTATGTGTACTGAGAGAACAGTTTATGTAGACTTCTACTCATGTACTTTTGTTTATCTTATTATTATAGACCTAGACATACTTAAACGCTACGTAATGTAAACTTTGTAACTTAAATTTTATATAAATATATTTGTGTAATGATATCATGTGAGTCTGGATGTTCTTAGGAAACTAGTGGTTGTAGAGCCTTGTATATTGTGTGAAGAGTTCTTGATTAGAAGGGTAACCAATCAGGGGTTCTTTGTACAGTATACGGCGTCTGCCATGACTAGGCCGTCCTCAGTTCATGACAAAGACGAGTATTAAGTTCCCTACCAAACTCCAAGGAAGATTGAAGGGAAAATTTATTCCATACTAAGTGTACCATCAAAGGACAGTTATGCATCATTATAGTAGATGAAAGGATTTTTGTATGTGATTTGGCACAAGAAAGGAAACGCAAATGTGGCCACTGATGCTCTGTCACATTGGTAAACTTTGCTAACCACTTTGCAGACAAAATTATTAGGATTTTCAATTATCATTGAGTAGTATGCTCATGATCCTCATTTCGATCCTATTATGGAGCAATATAGAGATGGCATTGCTGTTTGAGGCTATTATGTCCAAGATGGCTATCGATTTAAAGATTAAGGGCTGTGCATATAAAACTATTTCATATGTGAGCTATTAGTCAAGGAAGCTCATAGTAGTGGATTATCTAATCATTTTGGAGATACCAAGACAACCAATCTATTAGGAAAATTTTTACTGGCCTGGTTTGGCTAAGGATGTCCATAAGGTAGTTGGTAGTTAAGAAGTGTACAAGCGAGATAAGTGGAAAAGAGAGCTCTATAGAGAATATATGCCCCTACCACCACTAACCTTACCTTAGGTCAACCTCAGCATAGACGTTATCCTAAGGTTGCTCCAAACATCTAAAGGAAAATATTCTATATTTGTTATAGTGGACCGCATCAGTAAAATGGCACACTTCATTCAGTGTCATCGAACTAACGATGCTTTATATATTGCTAATTTATTTTTGCAGGAAGTTGTCTGACTACATGAAGTGCCCAAGACCATTATTTTAGATCAAGACACATAACTCTTGAGCTATGATCCGCTTAAACTATATATATAAAAATAAATTACAAATACTCCAAAGGTATACTGGGTTGGAATCAAGTAATATAGAGAAACTAAGGTAGTCGATCCCTCGAGGATTAAGAAATTACTAATCCTATGATAGTTTTTATCAATATTCAAGTAATCAAAATTAAATTAATTAATCTAATAATTACTTTAAAACAATTGAAAAGAAAATAACTATGAAAGATTTAAAATAAAGCAATCAATTGAGAATTGTAGGAAAACAAAATCCATCCTAGATTACGTAAATCAAATTGTTATCATATTATATAGATTAATAGCTATATGGTCATTTAAGTGAGATTATTATACCTTAAAACTTAAAGATTTAAACTCCTAATTAATTAGTCAGCTTCCATATATTCCAATTAACAATGGACTCTAAATTATAATCATTGATATCTCCCAATACTATGATTGTCTAATGTCCTAAATCAAATATCCCTAATGTCTTAGTGAATAATCAATCACCAAACATTGCATTAATCTCTAAATAATTTCTAATTAATTCAATTAATTTTGCTTCCACATTGATTAATCAAATGACTTAGAATTTCTAACAAACCCTAATTAACTCCCATATCATTAAGGTTTCTAACAATTATAATCAATTGAACAATTATAATCGAAATCATAGAAATAGCAATCATGAATCATCCATATATCTCTTAATCCTATAACATGAACACAATCATTGTTAGGACCCTACTGGGGGCTTAGTAGGATTACCTAAAATTTTCATAACATGTATGCACCTATGATATGAAAACCGTCTTGCAAGTCAGAGATTCTAAGACTCTAAATAATAAATCACTAAGATTACTAACTTTCAAGTAATTAATTTCTTGTAACATAACATAACATAACATAACATATAAATATAAATAACTAAAGATATCCGATATCCCATAGTTCCTCAGAACTGTAGAGAATTGGTATCCCCTACCAAATAATAAGACAGGATATACCAACATTATAAAAGAAATACAAGAAAAATTAAATTATCTACAAAGGATGTTTATGTATCATCTAAAGAGTACTCAACTATTTCTAATACTAAGATACATATCTTCATCTCACACTTAGCACTTGAGACTTATCTTAATCCCAATGTAAGTAAACCTGCAAGAGACACTATGAGGGAGTGAGCATATAACAACTCAATAAGTTTGTTTCTCATCACTACCGGTTAAGCAAGTTTTCACACATTATTATCACATATGCAGGCAAGTTATCTACATACAAAATAAATGCAAGCAACATATCCATAGGAGTCCAGAACTATGGAAAATGTAGAATTTTGTCATCTACACTTCGATTATCCCCTGTACTTACCCACACAAGGCACCTCAGCTTACTCGCATGAGGCTACTTAGGGGCACCACCCCTCTAGGTAACACTCAACTATTACCTTAGTCGAGAAAAGAGTTTCAATCCAAATAGGAGGATTCCAAACTAGGACTATCCACCCTCCAAGGCCCTTTGGGCATAAACTTATGAGTCCTCTTGCAACTAAAATTAACCAAGGCCTTACAGGCACAATAAAGCGAGTCCTTTCACCATCAAGTGGAAAACTCATGTTAGCTTTGCCTTAGCGTTAAAATATTATTTATGGCTTCACAATCCCTTATAGAGATCATATAAAAATATGTTTAAAGATAGAAAAGCTTTTTCCAAAAACACTTTTCTTAAGATTTTTGCAAGGCTAGCACTCTCCATTCATACCTTTACCAAGTCATAGACATGCAACAAGTATAATTGATTATTTTGGTCTAATACTTATATTTATCAATTTAAAAAAAGTGATCACACAGATGATGGTATACAAGTAGAATAGTCATTCAAACATATAAGCAACAGCAAGCAGCAAAACATCATACAAGTAATACGTACAAGTAATACGTACAAGTAAGTAGCAGGTCATTAGAACTCCTTCACCTAGATTATTGCTCATCCTCCAAGCTTTGGGGTTTCTAGAACTCGATATTGAACACCTAAATCAAAATAATAAAACTTATAAATATTCTGAGAAGTCAGACTCTTTAGTTAACTAAAAGTCTATTGTAGTTTATCTAATTTCCCCTAATATAACCTAAGTATAATGTGTATAGGGTTTATCATACTCAATGGGGTTAATAGTAACTATTTTCTTATATTTGTAAGTTATGAGACTTCCTTTATGTATTTTGTAACTTTTTCACTCTAATTTTGATATTTATGAACTTATAGTCATTTTCATCGTTTTCGAACGTACATTCACACGGTGATGTCCGTTTTGGATGATAAGACCCGTGTTTTACGATATGGGCTTGATTAAGTTTAATTCAATCTAGGAAGTGTATTAGGGTTTAAAGGATCTTCGACTCCTAAGTACATATATACATATATAGGTTATATTCTTATGTTATCTTATAATCTATTATTTTACAAGTTTATGCTTATATCATCGCTTAGGTCATCAATCGCTTGTGTCATCATTTGCTTATGTCATAGCTTATGTAATCTTTTGATGATGTCATGGCTTATGCAATCATTTGATGATGTCATGGCTTACGTAATTCATTCATTACATATAAATATATATCCTTATGTACTCATACATAAACATATGTTATAGACCTACCTATACTTATAACATACTAATATGTATACTTATGTACTTATACATATACTTATACATATACCCATATACACATATGGTGGCATACGTATTTTTATATATATTTTCGTATGCCTTATTTACCCTCTTAAGAAAGCTTCTCAAATTTCATCTTTTTTATATTTTAAGTGTATATTTAACATGGTATATTTATGTATAGTTAGTAGATGTCTTAATTTAGGTTATGTACATAATGAATACTTATGTACAAAGGTATTTATATATGTATATCTCTAGCATACCCTTATATACACATACTCAAAGACATGTACACATACATCTTCTTCCATTACGTAAAGATTTCTACACTTCCACATGTAAAGATTGAAACTTTAGGCCTAAAGCAACATATATATACACAATACATAACCACTTAACTTATCCTACTCTCCTTTTAACTAGTAAAGAAGATGAAGCAAGACATAGTATCATAAGTACATACCTTAATTTTGCTCTTGAAAATGGATGAAAAGTTGAAAAGGAAAGAAGAGTGAAAGGGGAAAGGAAGATACAGTTGGAAAGGGGAAGAAGAAAGGAATTTGTTTTGTTTTCTTTGTTTTGAAAAGGCAAACAAGTGGGGTCTAGAAAAGAGAAAGAAGTGGACAGCAAAACAAAGAAAAAGAAGGGAAAAGCCAAAAGAAAAAAAAAGAAATCATGAGAAGAAAGATATTTTTTTCAAATGAAAGGGACATTTTTGTTTACTTTTCTAAATGTTGACTTTAGTCAACATGTGTTGACTTGGTCAACTTTCCATACATAATGTAGTAATTAAAGAAAATTAGGAGAAAAATTAAGAAAATGAAAGGAAATGAGGCATTTGGTGAATTGATTAGTAAAAATAGATGATGAGATCTTACTTTAGGTATTTATATCCTATATACATCATTTGGTAAGTTACTTAGTATAACTAGTATGAAAAGTACCAATTATGGTGTTAAGGTTCACTATATTTAACCTAAGCTTCAACTATACCCCTAACTCTATGTAATATTATCTTAATCATATACTTAGGAGATAAATGTAATCTATGATTCATTATCTTATTTTCTAAAGGTTTACTTAAGGATTCTAAATATATATGCATGATGGAAAGTTATCTTTAATCGTTTACTAAGGAAATGGCAAAATATGGAGAATATATTATCACTTAGGGTTTTAGGGCAAATTATGGTGGATTAATGCTTTTATATCCCTAAAGTAATAGTTTTAGGGTTTTTATTACTTTAGGGCATAATCTCTAATGTTTTTACACATTTAAGGTTTAATATATTCATACGCGATTAAGTTTTTGATTGTTAATCTTAAGGTTTTGATGGGGTTTGAGGTTAACTTTTGCAATTACATATACTTGAGGTTTTAGGGTCTTTGTATGTGATTAGAGGTTCAATTAATAATTTAAGGTTTTGAATTGAGATTTTTAATCGGTTTTAAATCTCACTAGCTCTTTGACTTCAAGAAATCATCTATAATTTGGGCATTTGATTCTATACTTAGACAGCTAAACTTGCGGGGTTTACAATCATCATCTTAACTATCTAGGGTTTCATCAATTCCCATAAAAAAATTTAGCTAGCCGTGGATTTGGAAACAAAAACGTAAATACTAATTGAAATTGCAAGGAAATTCATAATTGAAAGCATAAGTAATATACAGAATTGTATAAGAATAATTGAAATAGATGTCACCAATTCTGTATTAGAAAGAAATAATCTTCAATTGCAACCTCAATCTTGGTCTCCATAGCAAAAGCAAAATCCTCTCAATAATCAAAGCGATTCTCCTAAAGAATTCTTTAAAAACTATCTGAAACTACTTTACGACTCTCAACGTCTAAGGAAAAAGTATCTAAAAGTCTCTCAAACGATGAAACATAAGCTATTTATATGAAAAATTAGGGTTGGCTTGCGTGAAGTTTCTTTTTTTCATGAAGGTCGACTATAAAGGTTGGCAATGTAAATGCAAGGCCGGCTTTTAAGCTAGCAGCATAGTCATCCAGGGCTGGCAGCATAGCCAACAAAGGCTACTAGTGCAAGTTGTAAGTTATAAGCTGGCTATTAGGTCGGCTGCCTTTGATTCCAATTTGCATGTATTGATTCGAACTTCATTTATTTGCTTAAAATTCCTCTAAACCATCCGTAATTCCACTCTTGAATCATTTAATTTGTAAAATGTTCAAATGAAAATAATTAAGTACCAATTCTTAATGATTTCTATAAAATCTATAATAATTCTATCTTAAATTGCAATTTAAAACATGAAAAATATACCTTTATCAACCTATTTTTGGAAGACTCTATGGAGAAAACTTAGAACTACATTTGTTTTTAGCTCTAATAGCCACCTTCAAACTGATGACTAAACTAAAGTGGTAAACAGGACACTAGGCAACTTACTCAAAGCTGTTATGGGAAAGAACTTCAGGGGTTAGGATTTATGTTTATTAGTTATGGAATTCACATACAATTGAATTGTCCACAACACCATTAGGAAGACTCCATTTAAGGTCGTATATGGCCTCAATCCCATTATCGCCTTAGACCTGATCAGTACCCCTACAATTGCTAAAGAGAGTCGATCCAGAGTTGACCCTTCAGTTCAAACCAATAAGTCATATCTAGTAGATTATAGGCTAAATAGGATAGATTGGTATATCATATCTGATTGGTATATCATATCCAATTGGTAGTTGCCCAAACTTTGCTAGCTTTTCTTTGTTTCCTTTGGTTTTAGCTTTGCTGTGGTGCCTAATCATGTGTCTAACCTTGGAGACATATCAGGATATTTGAAATTGAATGCCAGTTTCTCTACAGAAGATAGTAAAAGCATAATTAACATAGTGGTGTAGGGGTAGGTACAGTTCGGTTCGATATAGTTTGCCTCTCCTTACCAAACCGAATCTAATATAATGATTTGGTTTTTTTTTTTTTTTTAAATCGAACCTAACTATATGATTTGGTTCATAAATTTTTTGAACCTAATTAAAACTGGTTCAGCCTACAATTCGAACCGTTTGTGTCAAATTTTCACTAAACATTTTTGTCTCTAATAAATATGAAATTTTAAATGGAGTTCACTCAACTTAATTTTAATAATTGATACAAAATTATGATAAAGAATAACAAAATATGAAAAATTTGATGAAATTTATGTAGATTGACGGAAAAAAATATAAAAAAGTACAAAATAACTATATAGTTTTTTTTTATTTAATTAAACGGTTTGGTTCTATTTGATTCCCTTCCCTGAACCGAACCACAAACTGTTTATATAGAACCAAACCGAACCATAAACCAAAAAATTCATAAAAAAAACCAATTTTTTAGTTCGATCTACGATTCGTGGTTTTTTTGCCCAACCTTAGTTACCACCACCATTACTATGGAACATTGCAGTATGTATGGGAAAGTAAATCTCAACAAATGATTTGAATTGTTTAAAAAAAACAAAGAAAGAAACTTCTAATTTATTATTCATTAGAAATATCCATGAATATTGAGTACAATCATCTACAAATATTACATAGTATCAAAATCCTAGATTTGATCTAACTAGCAACTGGCATATATTAGAATGAATAATTTAAAGGAGCTTCTAAGTACGGTGAGGTAATTGTAGAAATAGTAGAGATGTAAATTTTCTAAGACTGAAAAATTAATAGGGACTTAATAATTGAGAGGAGGATTTGAGAGGGAGACTCTAACATCGAACTAATTGCTTGAGGACATCATGACAAGGATGATAGAGACGAGGATGCCAAACTTCACTAGAGACAATAGTAGCAAAGACTAAGAAGAACTGACCATTGACAAGTGAATGGGATAAAGTGGGTGACTAGTTTTCTAGTGGAGGAGGAGTTGACCCATGCACGAGTCCATGACAGAAAAAGATAAGTGGTCAAATTTTACAATACCCTAGTTATCACGACAAAGCTTAAAGATGATAAGAGGATGTGTGTGAGAGATGGAACATAAAGGACATTTTTTAGGTGAAGTAGGTGGCTATTTATGTAGACAGTAAGTTCACTAGTGTGGGAAATAGGCATGGATGTACTATTACCTATAGTCACATGATTAGAACCAATATATGGAGTTAGTTGCAAAGGACTACCTCATTAGATAGTAAGAATACTTACATAAGGCATCATGTGATGAGTTGCACTAGAATCTAGATACCAAATTGCATCATTAGATTCTCTAAGGGCTAATGTTGGACTTAGGAACATCTAAGTATGCATTATTGAAGTAGTAGTAGCACTAAAGGGTAGTGTTGACAAGATGATCACAAATCTAACTTAGTAACCAATTCAAGTCAATGTAGCGAACGATTTGGAGGCAAAGAACCAATTATGTACCTATATGATTGGTAGCATTCTAGATGTATCAGAAGGTGAGAAGTGACCATACCCCCTAGAGCCAAGTTTAAGACAACTCCTACCCTAACCCTTTGAGGGGATAGTATTGGCATGTGTATATAGGGTTATAGAAGTAAAAGTGTTGGAGTAGAAACTGACCATATGTAAGAGCAATAGCTAAGTGAGTTAATGTTGTCACTAGTGCTTCATAGTCTTTGAGTAGGTCCCCTAGTGCATGAGAGATGAGGTTTAGATTGTTAAGAAGGCAACCAATTGATGATAATTGATTGACAATAGATTTGAGTTCCCGAAGATACTTAATCATGGCGCAATTTTGCAATCGAAAGGGGAGGAGAAGCTATATGAGTTCCATCTCTCTAGCCATGGAGTTCTCAAGGAAGTATTGGTTGAGGGTAGTCTAAATATCATAGGCAAGAAGGATGTAACGAATTTCAATGAGGTGATCAGTTGATATAGTTGCAAGTAGGAGTACATGTATAATGTGATTGATGCGAAGGTAGTAGGCATAATCAAGATTAGTAATAGAAGGAGAGCCAAGAGAGCGATTGATAGTGGTTGGAGGTGCTTGAATTGAATCGACGACACAGCAATACAAGTTAGATAATATTAGATAAGGTGTCATGAGAGGTAGCCAAATTTGATAATTGTCAACCATAAATTTGATGGGAACAATTGTGGTGATATTGGTGGTGGTATCAAGGGAGAAGGTAGGAATGAGAGAGGTGGTAAGAGTGGGGGAGGGTATAAGAGGTTGGTAAATGGTGGTAGGCAAAGAAAGGTGGTACGTCAATAAAGGGGTAAGGCAATAGAGAGCGAAGCAGAGACATTAGAAGGGGGGTACAAAGTGGAGAGGCAAGTCAATGAAGGTATCATGGTGAAGAAGGTAAATGAGAGAGAGAGAGAGGGGGGGGGAGGGGATGCGGGGTGGAGTCGGGTGGGGCGCAAGGGGTATGCATGATAGAGGATGGTAGTAGGCAGATGAGGTTGGCAATCATCAGGAGAGAGGTCACAAGTGGAGAGGAGATTGGGTCAAGTGGATGGAAGATGGTGGGTAGTTCGATGGTGGTGGCTGAGTTCGTGATAGGACGAGGGGTTGATGTTATTAGGTTAAGGGCATTGAAGGTCAATATAATGGCAAGTGGGAGAGTGGGAGAGAGGAGGCAACGATGTTTAGGAGAGAGAGAGAGAGAGAGAGAGAGGGGAGAGCAACAACAGCAGAGAGAGAGAGAAGGGAGTAATAGCGCTAAAAAAAAATAGTGTTTTGATCTTTTTTTGAAGGATAGCTCTAATATCATGAACAAGTTCGGAACAAATGTAATTGTATTAGCACTTGCAAAATAAACTAACACAGACATGTATTTATACAGAGTAGGGTTATATAATCCTAATACAATGTAAAAGTATTAATTTACCCTTAAGGACTACAATAAATATAAATGTACATTAATACTACCTATGCATAGTAGATTCGAGGATCATAAAATTATAGGAATTCACATTCTTCTCATATATCTTTTTGAGAACCTACTTTGCAAAATTGAAAACCCTACATTTACAATACATATCCACCATGGAAACATCAACAAGAACATCATCATGTAAATTGTAAGTAAACTATTCAATATATAAGCATAGTGTAAACCCATATGAATCTACATTCTTGAAGAAAGGAAGCCCAATAGAACACAACTACTAAAAAATACTCTATATTGTGTAGCTAATAGGTCTAAAAAATTTAGCTTCTCACAAGACAACCCCATTACATTCTTGGACTCACCATTGTAAATTAGAGCATTGACCATCACATTCTATTAATCTGTGGATTATTTAGGCATTTCACCAAACTAGATGCATTTATACACTTTTGTGACAAATTCTAACTTGTTTTCTACGCAAACTTCACACCATGTCATTGCACAACACTTACATTGATTCTAACCTTCATCTCTTTTTCTCTTTACCCAAGTGGTAGTAATCACGTTTGGCATTGCTACACTTAGCAATGTCAACAATTTTCTTAAGCCATTATCAATCTGGCATGATTTTGGGAGCAATCATGTAAAGTAATCATAAGGTAGCAAAAATTATGTTGAGGTATAAAATATGGCAAGCTCCACATGAGGAGACCTTATAGTGTGGCATGAAAGTAGTTTCATGTGTTGAAAAGCTATAAAAAGTGTAGTACATCAAGCATTGCGATCACATGCTCAACAAGCATTTCATGTGACGCTTATGCGTACACCTAGTGCTATGCTACATAAGAGCAAGATGCTCCCTTCAAATGTTACACGCTAGGAGTGTTATATGAAGCAAGTATCATGAGTAGCAATCATATAAAGCTAGCCTCTTCATATATAATACCTACTTGCAAGTTTCTTGCCCCGGTCATTGGCACATGGTGAAGGGACATGTTAATAAAGTCTTGATACTTCTTGCCCTTCGTTACATCATTGTAAATAAAGTGTTGTATTGTACCCCTTGTCTTTGTGAGTTGTGATGCCTTGAAAGAGAACATAAACTTAACTTCACAAGCCACACTTGTGCTAAAGGACATTGATTTAAGCCCTCCATTATAATTTTCATGTTCTTTTATTTCCCTAGCGCTTCTATTTTCTTTTATGAATGGTGTCTTGTCATTGTGTCTTAAAAGTGATAGCTTTTCACTTAGTAGCAGGGTACTAGAAAATAATATGGCGAGATTGCCTCGACCCCTTAACGATATGTAATGTCTTGATAGATGGTCAGCGACATATCTTGATACAGTGATAAAATGATCAAGGATAATGCAAGCATTACTAAGGAAGGCATTCACTTGAATCATAGTGTGCTCTGTCCTTAAAGATTTCACATGCTTAGGAGCAATGCATCAATATTGTCTAGTGTAAAGTAGCAAGGTTGCCTTGACCCCTTAATGACATGTAATGTCTTAATAGACAGTAAGAGGCATATCTTGTCTTAGTGGTAACATGACCAAGGATAATGCAGTCTTTGTTAAAAAAGACATTCACTTGAGTCAGAGTGTGCTCCATTCTTAAAGATTTCACATGTTCAGGACAATATTGTCTAGTATAAAGTAGTAAGATTACCTTTTAATCTCTTCGTTATTACCCTTTTTTTCTTTTAAAACAACAATGTGTGGTAAGGAACAAAAGCTCTACTTAGTCACACTGGTGTTAAGTAACATGAACTCTAAATTTCTGGATTAAGATGACCTTATGGCTACTTAGATTCTTTAAACTAAGGGGCGTCTAATAGAATAGATATAATTGCAAGAATGCTTAGATTTAATAATCTAAGGGGGTCTCTTATGTCATCTCAACCATTGGAATAAAACTCTTTCTTGTTAGTAATGAAGATTTAATGATCCCTTTCAAGGAAAAATTCAATCGTGCCTATGCAACAATACTAGCATTCATTGACTAGGATTAATAATCCTTTTGTTACTAATCAAGGGGCTATTTCCCTCTACTTGATTGCTTAGTATGGTTTACCAGGGTAATACCTAGGCTTAAATGTCAATATATTAACATGCTTATCAATGGAATTGTCTTCATTACTTAATGGCAAATGGTGCAAACCATGACCAAGAACAGACAAGGTCAGTCGCTGGATGAGTCCAAGCTTGCAGAAAGCTCAAAAAAGGGTTAATGGGGAAAGGTACGAAAAGAGTGACAAGGATGAATGGAATAGTAAGCAAAACCCTACGAACAGTTCCACAGGATATGACGCACCAAAGGAACTTATGAGGACTCACAGCACAATTCAATATGATGCACAAATCAATCTAGTGAGGTTACTCATCACCTAACCTTGCTCAAGGGAAAGGATAAGAGTGATACCGAGAGTAAACAAGCAATGTTTACTTAAGGAAGAAAGTACTCAAGTGTATTAAAAGTAATTTAAATCTCCTACAGCTACAAGTATAAAGGTATTTATACCCATGAGTTAGAATAACTTGCCTAAAAGGGAAAAGACAATAAAGACAATTCTTAAAGAAGCAATGTACATGATACAAGTAGGTAAAAATGAATATACAAGGAAATCAATCATTAGTGCTACAGATTCTTCATATGTACTGTACACGTGGCGATACTGCATTGGCAAGATTATTAGGGGATGCGGACAAAACATACAGATGGGTGGGCTTGTCCAAGTAAGAATGGCCTAGTCAGTTCGGATTCTCTGTCTTTCGGCGTCTCGGCAAGGTTGATGCCAAGTTATTAGTCAGCTCGGCATTAGAGTAGTCATCAACTCAGCATAACATAGAATAAAAGGTTGTCATTCGGCATTATGTTAAAGGTGACTCAGTAAGTAAGTACTAGGCCTTAGCAAGGGTTGGTTAGAACATAAGAATTCATCATACTAGCTCCTCTAGTTCTCGTGCTCAACTACGAGTTAGAGGTCTCGTAGCTTAATTCCCATCACTCCCTCGAGGTTGTTTTGGATTTGGGATCAAATCCAAATGGTGTTAGCTCAGTTCTCCATCAAGTTGATATGGACTGAGGTCGACGATGTTGAAGGCATCAGAAACCCCATAGTCCTCAGGTAGTTCCAAATTGTAGGCTTTGTCATTGATTTTCTGGAGGATTCTAAAAGGCCCTTCCACTCTTGTAAATAATTTGTTCTTCCTCTTGTTCGAGAACCATTCTTTACTAAGGTATAGCCATACCAACTCTCTCGACTGAAATTGTTTGGCCAACCTACCCTTGGTCCTCTCTCACATTTTTCTGGCAACTTAATCGATAAACTGAGTGACCTTATCATAGATGTATTGAAAAGATTGTGCTCTGGTTGAGGTATTAAGGTCCTCTTGTGCAGGTGCTGGTATTGGGGCGTGGTTAAGGAGTAATTCGGGATTGAATCTATAGACCACCTTGAAAGGAGTATGCTTAATAGTATCATATACAGTGTGGTTATAGGCGAATTCAACCACGAGTAAGCAGACGTCCCAATCAGCCAAGTTTTTGCCTATTGCAACTCGAAGCAATGACCCCAAAGTACGATTAACCATCTTTGTTTAGCTATCAGTTTGGGGGTGACATGAGGTACTAAAGAGTAATTTGGTTTCTAGCTAACGCCATAGGGTCCTCCAAAAATGGCTCAAAAACTTCAAGTCCCTATTGGAGACTACATTTCTCGGTACGCCATATATCTATACAATCTCCTGTAAGAAAAGAGAAGCAATAACCGAAGCATCGTTAGTTTTGGTGCAAAGTACGAAGTGTGCCATCTTACTGAATTGATCTATGATGACCATTATAAAATCTTTGCCTCTAACAATTCGCGGCAGTTTAAGAACAAAGTCTATACTCAATTTAGTCCACGGTCTCATCGAAACAGGTAGGGGCATTGCTTTCCCTTGTTCAGCTTAGCACTTGGCCTTTTTGCACACTATGTAGCTTTCCACAATTCAGTGCACATCTCTTCGCATTTTCGATCAAAAGAATTTGCCATTCAATAGTTCACAAGTCCTCCTCTCTCCAAAGTGTCCGAAGAGCCCGCTATTGTGGGCTTCTCTAATTAATAATTCCGCTAGGGAACAAGTCGGCACGTACAGTTTCTCCCCTAGGAACGGATAACCATCATCCACATAATACTCATCCACTGTCCTCCCATTTACGCATCGCAAAATTATTGGTTCAAAGTGTGGATCCTTAAAGGACTGTTCTTCGATACTTGCAAAACCAAACAGTCTGGTCTGCAGTTCTAACAAGAGCTCATGCCTCCTTGAAAGAGAATTTGCAACTACGTTGCTCTTTCCTTGCTTATATTTAATCACAAAATTGAATCTCTTAAAGAATTCAACCCATCTCGCCTACCGCTTGGAAAGTTTGGTCTAACTTCAAAGGTACAGTAGTAACTCATGGTTAGTATATATGACAAATTCTCTCTGCAGTAGATAGTGCTGCTACACTTGTAGTGCTCGGATTAGTGCCAAGAGCTCTTTGTCATATATGGAGTAATTTAGCTAGGGTCCTCGGAGCTTCTCACTATAGAAGGCAATTGGTTGGCCTTCTTGCATCAGGACATCACCTATTCTAATGCTTGACGCATTGCACTTTAGCTCAAAAATTTTGTCAAAGTCAAGGAACACTAACATCGGAGCAAAGGTCAACTTCTTCTTTATCTCAGTGAAACTCCTCTCCTCCCTTTCTCCCCATCGGAAGTTGGTGTTTTTCTTTGTTAATTCAATAAATGGTGCAGCAAGGGTACTAAAGTTCTTGATGAACCTTCGGTAAAACGAAGCCAGTCCATGGAAACTTCTCACATTGGCACAAGTAGTAGGGGTCAACTATTTGACAATTGCTCGGATCTTCTCATCATTGACTTGCAAGCCTCCTCTACTGATTACATAGCCCAAGAATACCACTTTCTCCTAGCAAAAGCAACATTTCTTTAGGTTTCTAAATAATCTCTCGACATTGAGAATATCTAAGACTACTCTGATGTGTTCATAATGACTCAGCATGTCGACACTGTAGATCAGGATGTCGTCGAAGTACATAATGACACACTTCCCAATGAGATGTCTCAATACATGGTTCATAAGCCTTATGAAGGTGCTCAAAGCATTCGACACGTCAAAGGGCATGACCATCCACTCATATAGTTTATGTCAAGTCTTGAATGCAGTCTTCTACTTGTCTCTTAACCTCATGCGGATTTAATGATAGTTAGACTTGAGATCAATCTTATTGAAAATTTTGGCTCCACTCAGCTCATCTAACATATCTTTTAGCCTCGAGATCGGATACTTGTATCTGATCATGATTTTGTTTACAGCTCGACTGTCAACATTGGCTCCACTCAGCTCATCTAACATATCTTTTAGCCTCAAGATCGGATACTTGTATCTGATCATGATTTTGTTTACAGCTCGACTGTCAACACACATCCATTAAGTTCCATCTTTCTGCGATACTAGAAGTACAGGTATGGTACAAGGGCGGAGACTCTCTCTCACATATTCTCTTTCCAACAACACATTGACTTACTGTTGAAGCTTAAAATCCTACTCGGGATTCATGTAATAAGTTGGATTGTTCAGCAGTGTAACACCGAGTACTAAGTCAATGTAATGCTCTATACCTTGGGTCGGGGGCAACCCTTCAAGTAACAATTCTAGGAATAGGTTGACATATTCATCTAACAGTTCCCTCACCTCCTAGGGTAAATTGTCCTGCTCCTTCATTTCTAGTAGTCACCTAACCAACAAGAGGGTCGGCTCATTAGCACTAATGGCCTCTCGGAACTCAGATTTACTCATCACCAAAGCCTTCTTCAATCTGCAAGCAAGTTTCGTCTATAACTTGTGAACTTCTCTCGACAACATCGATTTAGCATGATCTTCCAACCATCCTTCTTAAGCATATAGGTATTCCTATAACCATCATGAATGACTCTCCTATCAAACAGCCATGGTCTTCCTACCAACATGTGAGAAGTGTACATAGGTAGTACATCGTAGAGAATCTAGTCAGAGTAATTGCCAATAATGATAGGTAGCAGTATTTGTCGAGTGGCGTGTAATGCTCCCTTCTCACTTAACCAGTGCAACTTATATGGCTTCGAATGTGCAACAGTCGACAACCTCAGTTTTGAGACTAGGTCGATTGACGCCACATTGGTGTAGCTCCTATTGTCTACGATGAGGGCACATGTTTGCTCATTCACCTTGCAGGTGATATGAAATAAGTTCTCTCTTTACTCCTCCTCTTGTGAGGGTTTTATGCTTATAGTGCGTCGGACAACCATGAGTAGCTGGTCCAAGTCCTTAGCATACACCTCTTCCTCAATCAATTCTTTCTCAGCATTCTCCTTCTCAATAAGAACTTCCTCCTCCTTGAGTTCCTCATTTGTATTTTCTACGTCTAACTTCAGGATGTCTTCCTTAATGACCATTGTCCTTTGGTTCGGGCACTAAGCAGCCATATGTTCGAACCCCTAGCACTTGAAGCATTTAATCTAGCTGGTCTTCCTGCTAGACCTTGCCTTTTCTCATTCGTTTGGGTCGGCACTACTTCTTCAGGTTGGCCTTTCTACTCAGCTCTAACATCAACCCTTCTACTCGGCTCAATACTTAGTAGAGTCTGGTTACTTGCCTATCTTAGTCGGCTAGTTGGCATTCGGGTTGTTGCTCGACTTCCTCTTTGCCTCTTTACACGCTAGGTAATCCTAACAACTTCATCCATCGTGTCAAATCGTTGGAGTTCTACAATGTCTCAGTTGTCTCCTCTTAACCCATAACAAATCTTGAGACTGTTCGGACTGGTGGTTCCTCCACTTCGCATCGGATCATAAGCAATTAGAATTCCTGAACATATGTTACACCCCGAAGTGGTAGAGTCGTAACAGCCCAGCCGTGTAAACCATCTTAAGATAGAAGTTGGCTTTATAGCCGCTATCTTAGACCTGATCTACACAAGGCGTCCACGACTAACTCGTTTTGAAATAAATAGTTTGTAATTTAAATAAATCATTTACTTAAGAAAGTGAGGAAATATATATATATACACTATAATTTAGTTATTACAATTATCGTTTACAATATTTCTCCGTAATATACTTCCTAGTTATTACACTATTCAGAAATGAAAAATTCTAAAGTAAAAGCTTAAACCTTAAAAATATATGTTTATTCTTCACACTCCCTAAGATCCAGCAGTTGCTAGCTTCAGAGTAGTTATTTGCCGCTTCTTAGCCAGCACTTGTACGACGACTATAGGGATGTGAGCAATCACAGCTCAGTAAGTTAGGATGGAGGACTTAAAACTATACCATAAACACAACAAGGTTTTCAATCAACTTATTAGGTGCAATGCATGTGTAAGCAAATACCATCGCACGACGTTGTCCGGCCAGTCATGAGATTAAAGAAATTGCGCTCGCTCTAATCCGAGTTGAGGAGTTGCCATTAATACAACAGCTCATGACCAAACCTAGGCTTGTGCAATGGAGACCTCGCTTCTCCTGCGACTACCTTCGAACCACTGACTTCACCCTCGCCGCAACCTCCTCTCTTATCACTTAGTTCGGCTAAGAATGAAGAAGGGACCATTATGAAATCCTGCGCTATCCCTTTCAAAGGGGTCGGTATTTGGCCGGAGAGTCCTAAGTTCTCCTAACGGGTTACCATGCATGTCCGACTATGATTACTGGTCGTATATTTGATTAAGTTCAGTTTAAGGTGATCAATCATTTCATACAAATCATACAATACATGCTAGAGCAATAAACAGAATCATAGCATCACCCATAATCAAGCACATGCACACATCCAACTATCTAATAAGCACAACCAAGCATAATCTTAAGCCTCCAAAATACAGCATCGTATTAATCCCAACTTACCTCGACTCTTCGCTCACTCACTCGAGGTCCGACTTGCTCAGGCCATTGCCAATCATCCTTATAACACAAACGTGGTTTCAGTTTTTCATATAACTATTATAAGTTTATTTTATCCTATAACGCTTATTGTTATGTTTTGTTTAGGATTTAATATGCCTAATTATTTAAGTCTTAAGTCTTTTACAATTGTTCTAGGTTTGGCGTTAGGTTCTGGTTCGGTTTTCACATCGATTTCTAAATTAGGTTCTAGTTCGATTTCTAAGTAGTGTTTTATACTCCAACCCTAGAAATTTGTTTCAACCCATACTGCGAAATTAATCACATTACTTCCTGATCTCCTAAATACCATCATTACCTCTGATTAGTATTTTATTCTACCCGGTACACTTAAATCCTTATTAGTGTACCGAATTTACTCCTAATGTGAGAAATTTTTACATTTTTCATATAATTATATAAATTCAAGTCTTCTATCGGTTTTATTATATATCCATATTATTTATATAATATCAATTTTCATCCTAATATTTTCTATTTATTATATTTCCAATAATTACATATTATATATTATTACTTATTATGTATATAATACACTTCTAATATTTCTATTACTCTAATTATCATCTCTAAACATCAATTATTATTTCAAAATGTCTAGATTTATCCTAAATCAGATTTTACTACTAATTACCCTAAATTACAAAATTAGCTTAAAATTTACTATTTTTCCCTATTACTCATTTACTATATAATTAACCTAATAATTACATTTAACACCCTAAATACTACAAGTATCATACTCCATCAAATTTCAACATCCTAAAACATGTACTTATTCACTAAATCAGTAATTAACCATTTAATTACTTTATTAACCCTAAATTACCCATTTTATGCCTTATTTTAAGGCCTAAAAATTATCTAAAAATTTTGAAAATTAATTTTTGAAAACGGGCTTCATAGCACTATTTTATATCATCTAAGTGGTCTACAAAAAAATTTTGGGTTCAAAACTACACTCCTAAGGTCATTTATTTCTAAACCAAAACATGCTCGGTTTTGCACGATTTCTTAAGGACCCTATATCACAAGACATATTTTTATCAAAATAATATTTTTCCTCAAAACTACATACAAAAATATTTCATAATAACAAAATTCATAATTTTCTAAGAATATTTACTATTTTTAACAAAATTACATAAAATCAGGTTGGAAATCGAACTCACCGATCTGAGTGGCTCAGGCTACTGTCGGCCACCGTGGCCTTGTCAGCTGGTTTGGGTGCTGCCACCACCGTATGGTGGTGGTGGCCGTCCACTCCTAGATGCTCGTCTGGTGTGGGTTCCCTTTAAGGGCCCTAATTGCACAGTTTTTCTATTTTTTTTCTAAACCTAATTTTTCTCTCAATTTTCACCTCTCCCTAATTCTCTCTGATTTCTAACTGTCCAAATGAGCTTTTGAATTTTTCTTACTATTTATAGAGCTTTAAGGTAATTATTGTGCATTAAATTGGACAAAACAATTGCCTTATCCCTTAATTTTTTGCTTTTGTGTTGTTCTAATTTAATTGGCTGATTTTTTTCTTATTTTTCCTAGTTGCCACGACCCAATTCTGGATCATTCCTAATTTTTCCTAATTTTTCTTGATTTTTCCTTAATTAATTATGAATTTTCTTTAAGTATTTTGTATTATTTTAGCACATTTCGCGTATTTTAAGTAATTACACGTATTTATACCTACATGTAAATTCATATATAGTACAAATAAATATTCCTAAATATTATTTTGGTTATTTTATAATTTTTAGTATACATATAATTTATCTTTAGTGATTTGTTAATTATCGGAATGCATTTTACTCATTTTTGATAAATAACGAGTTATATATTTAAAATTTGGAATTTTTATAGTCTTTTATTTTATTGCTTATTTTCTTAAATTCGAATTTACGGGATCATTTTTACTAATATTTGTAGCTTTACTTATAATTTAAGCTTGATCGGATCTTTTAGTCAATCGAAACCTTGAGTAACTGGTTATGAGGCTTACAACATACTCATCAATAATTCAACCTACTTATCTCAGCTCTTGAAACCGAGTGAAAGTATCTTAGAGATATGTTTTCGGTACAAATCTGTTTCTAAGCACTCTCTTCATCTCAAGCCAAGTATTAATTTCTCAGTACCCCTTTCTCCTTCTCATGACCTGAAAGTTCTTCCACTAAATGGTGGCATATCCAGCAAATTCAATAGCAATAGTCCTTACTTTCTTGTAGTCCTTATACTGATAATAATCAAACATACACTCCACCTTCTCTTCCCAATCCAGATACTCATCAGTATTCACAAATCCATTGAAACTCGAAATCCAAAGCTTCATATGGTCGGATGCTCTGGGGACTCTTATACGCTCCTCTTCAAAATACTCCTTTTCCTCCTCATCAGGCTCTCTCATATCTATCCTTTGCCTTACTTATCCACCAACTCCTTTACCTCGAAATGATCGAGCTAAATTCTAACCTCTAACAAGTTGAGCAGCTTGTGGAGTATTGTGCGTGGCCTCAATGGGTCGGCAAGACAGTATGTGAATAGTTCAGGTCGGATCTACCAAGAGGTTAGCTACCTCATTAAGCCTCTCATCAGTGCTTCTAGGAGTTCCCTAAAACTGATGCCGATGGTGGATAACTCCATTATCATCACCAATACTTCACCAATACTGACATTCATATTTAGGTCTATCATTTTTTCTCACAAATTCAAAATTTAGACAAACACTTCATAAAGTGAATAGCTAATAACACAGCAGTCAAATGAACTCAATAACTGACTTTGTTTCATACAAGCAAAATAGAGCACAATAGAAATTCAAGAAGAACTAATTCTAGTTCACACAAAACCTTTACTCTAATACAAGATGGTGCGAACTGTAACCAAGAACAGACAAGGCTGATCGCTGGATGAGTCTAAGCTTGCAAAAATCTCAGAAAAGGGTTAATAGGGAAAAGTATGAAAAGAGTGACAAAGATGAATGGGACAGTAAGCAAAAACCCATGAACAGTTCTAGAGGATATGACGCACCAAAGGAACTTCCAAGGACTCACGGCACAATTTGATATGTTATATGAATCGGTCCAATGAGATTACTCACCACCTAACCTTATTCAAGGGAAAGGATAAGAGTGATGGCAAAAGTAAACAAACAGTGTTTACGTAAGGAAGAAAGTACCTAACTGTATTGAAGGTAATTTGAATCTCTTATAGCTACAAGTATAAGGGTATTTATACTAGTGAGTTAAGGTAACTTGCCTAAAAGAGAAAAGACAATAAGGACATTTCCCAAAAAAGCAATATACATAATACAAAAGAGTAAAAATAAATATATAAAGAAATCAATCATTGGCGCTACAGATTCTCCATACGATACTGTACACGTAGCGATGCTACATTGGTAAGGTTGTTAAGGGATGCAGACAAAACATACAAACAGGTAGGCTTATCTGAGTAAGAATGGCCTAGTCAGTTTAGATTCTCTATCTCTTGGCCTTTCTGCAAGGATGATGCTGAGTTATTAGTTGGCTTGGCATTAGAGTAGTCATCAACTTAGCATAACACAGAATAAAAGGCGTTCATTCGGCATGGCATTAAAGGTGACTCGACAAGTAAGTATTTGACCTTGACAGGGGTTGGTTGGAACATAAGAATTCGCCATGCCAACCCTTCTAGTCCTTGTGCTCGACTGCAGGTCAGAGGTCTCGTAACTTGGTTCCCATCAATGAAAAACAAAGCAATTAGTTAGCATGATAGCTATACATAGTAATCACAGCTTTCTATGTGTCTAGGAGTTAATGGTCTTACAATATTGCACCAAATAAGTCAAATTCATCATCATGCTCTTAAGAGTCAATGCTCTTAGGAGTCAAAGCTCTTATCAGTGAGCAATGATGTGTAAACTAGGTGCTACATTCATTATCATTTCCCTATAATGAATCAAAGGGGTTTAGTTGCCCCCCAACAAACATAAATTTATTTTGTAAAATTTGTTGTGCACACTAAGGAGACTAGTCTCTTACTTCGTAGTGACAATAGCAATAAACTAAAGATAAATGTATACTATCATATTCTTATGAGATAATATTTATGGTAGAAAAGGAGACCTTTTTCATTGATAAGAAGCAAATATCACTTCACCTACAAATGAAGAGGAAATAAAAGAGAGAAGACTAAGAAGGTTGTCTTCTATTGCTAGTAGTTTTCATGTTTTTTAGTTTGTGTAGTGCTTTCCATTTTCATAATATTATTAGTTTGCTTACATTTCTTTGTGCCCCTATGACAATCGTACATCATTTTCTTCTTAAATGCTCTTGCTTAGGCTTCTTTCTCTATGGGCATCAATGCTTCGAGGGGTTTCACTATGTGTGTTTTCCCATTTCAATGACCTTATATAAACTAATGCCATGTTGAAGATATCATATTGTGATTATGTAGCTATGTTCTTCTTATAAGGAGGGATTAGGATATAGGTGCATCAATCACATGAAATCTTTTGGAAGTATAAATAGGTCTAACTTTAAAATCCACCTTAACGTGCCCTATTATCTTTATGGGAGACTCATAGAAGATGTTCAATACAATGGGTTGTTTTACCAAGTGTCGAATGTTTATCATTACAGCCGTAAAAGTAGACATTGACATAATATTGAGTGGGGATCCATTATCAACACACATCCTCTTAATATAACAACCATGAGTACAATTTCCACATATAAAAGGTGATTGTTATTGGGTAACTCTTGTAAGTACAATGGCAACTGTACTCAATTGTACTAAGGCATCCCCATTAAATTTGAGTAGATAAAAAAATTCATAACATTGGTAATCTTCAATAAAGCAAGGACAACATTATTGTCTCCATTTTCTTTAATTTTGAGTTCACTTCTACCTTCTTGCACCTTAACTGGCTATTCGTCTATTTCATGGGTCTTTACAAGGTCATGGGTAACAACAGTTGCAATGCCATGTTGGATGTTATATGCTAAAAGTGGATTATTTCTTATATCATTGTCTTCAATGATTAATTCCCCATTCTGAACTCACTCGTTAAATATTTTCTTCAATGTTCAACAATCTTTTGTAGGCTATACTCCTTTAGAACCTACAAAACTTGGAGTCGATCTTTTCACCATTTGTTGGTAAGTGCTCAATCCTTAAGAGTCTAATATTTCCATCATGTAACCATTGGTTAAGCAGTATGTACGCTTTTTCATCGAGCATGGGTATGCTAAAGATGGTCTGGTACTTATAGACTTCTCACTTATAGATTTCTTTGCTCTCTTATGATTCTCCTCTTAGGCTAAATTCATTGATAGTGTGTGCTTGTTAAACCTTGCATTTTCAACTCTTTGTCGTGCTATCGAGTTGTTTGTCCTCTATGCATTTTCAACCAATGTAGCAAACGGAGCTATAGAAAGGTTCTCCAAATGTATAACAACTTCATAAACATTCCTTAGATGCAAATTTCGACTAGCTCCTTGTAATAGACATTTTATATATCAAGTGAGTGTTCTCTAAAGCACTCAATGTATTCTATAAGATCTTCCTTAGGTCTTTGTTAGATTTTTCCCATGTAAGTAAGGGCAACTCTCTCCTTAGTAGAGAATAACTTCTCTAAAAGCATCTTAAACATACTTCCCCATGAAAACTAACCTTGGGAGGAGTCGACATATCAAGTGCATGCCTTTTCAGTAAGTGATTTAGAAAACTCCTTCAACTTCAAGTCATCATTTGTACCATACACTTTCAAAGTCTCAATAAAATTTAATGGATGTTCTTTGGCAATCCCTTTCTTACCATTGAATAGCATGGATTTTAGACTCACATAGTTCTTAGGGTACAACTTCGTGACAATGCACTGATAATATAAGAGCTTTAATTCCAGCATCCTTGTTATGGACTTTGCTTGTATTTCTTTCAAGTACGTATCCAGATCCTTAATCATGAATGAGCCCCTTTGAGTGGATGTTGTTACCTTCATTGACATTGCAAGAGTAGGATTCATGAAAGTAAGATTCAAAGGTGTAGAGTTTGTAGATACAGGATTCATGGGTGTTGGATGCACAAATTCAACAATTGTAATACGTAGAGTAGCACATGAAGATGATGAGTATTCAATCTAGACTCTTTAATAACTTACTTAAGGTAAAGAGTGTTGAGTAGTTACAAGGTCTACTACAAGAAGTTTCTTTAGAAGTAACTTGTTCACTGGTAGCTGGAGGACTGAGTGGGTAAAGTGCCTATGGGATGTATTGTTGTACCACATTGGTAGGATTACAAGATGTTACTCCCAGTTGTGTAATAGATATGGTAACCAAGGCAAATGTACCTTGGGTGAACATTGTAATATGCTCACTTAAATTCGATTAGTTTCTTGAAGTTCACACGATAATTGTACATTGTCAAGGACACCTTATATGCCATCTCCTTGATTCATTCCTCTAACTACAAGTAGGCTTCGTATGTTTATCACAGTAGTGCCATCTCGTTCTTAGTTACCATTGTTAGTATGATCATTTGGTCTTATCCTTGGAGGTACCATCTTACAAATGTCAAGTCTTCCTTTCCTAGTAAAGTCACAAAAAATGTAGGTGTAGGCATTTGAATGTGAAGGTAACATGCGTATTACGTAATAAACGTACTACACGTGACTAAGGGAAATAACTTAACTTGAGTAGTACTTGTGAGATAATCAAGAGAATGGTAGAAAGGAGCAAGGGTAAGTAATCTTAATAAGAATCTAACACAAGGTGTGATAAGTGGAGGTGAATAGCACTAAACTCCACCATTTGCGATGAACAAGGTGAGTTTTCTTAAGGAGATTAAGTGTTTGATTCGTTTGAATGAGGAGTCTAACAAAGTAATGATATTAGTTGGAGGTTTCTTGTGTCTAAATAAGGAAAGAGATAAACTATTTATAGAAGTTAACCATTAATCCCATCTATCGAATTATAATGATAATCAACAATTAGAAATGATCTTCTTTATTTTTTTGGACCTTATAAGGATTCTTTGGGTTTAGGTCTAATAATAGCCTTATTTTCTTAGTGTAAGCCAAAATAAGTAAGATTAGATTGAGTGGATCGATCTAACAAACTCTATTCCAAACT
The DNA here is from genome assembly GCA_024138015.1 of Lumnitzera littorea. Classification (NCBI taxonomy): domain Eukaryota; kingdom Viridiplantae; phylum Streptophyta; class Magnoliopsida; order Myrtales; family Combretaceae; genus Lumnitzera; species Lumnitzera littorea. The sequence goes on from JAMXBB010000002.1 coordinate 78,610,345, forward strand.
TACCATGCTAAATCTTACTTAATCATCTCGAGTTTTATGGACTTGACTCTTTAAACCTTGCTACTTTAGTCTAATAAGTTAAATTCATTTTGATTTTTGGGATCAAGGCCATGAATCGGATTTAGCCCTTGGATTGGTCCACTGCTAAGATTGGTTTCAATTGTTGCATGTATTGACCTTTCATACACCAATTCTCTAGCATCTCTAAAGACCATGAAGACAAAAGTATATAAACCTAGCTTAGTAAAGGGTTTCACTCCTACTTGGACTAAACCTAGATGCATAAAATTCCATTCTTTTGCATATTTTTTTTTATTGAATCTGTATTCAAGAGTTTTATTATTGTTAAGCCATCTAAAATAAGGATATCTTTTTCTTCAATGGCTATCACATAATCATTTTTTCCAAAAATTTTCCATTTGGCTAGTTGGTATATTTGATTATAAGAATTTTTTGGTATTTTATATTCATCTATTACTTTATCAAAATCTTTTAAATATATTTCATCTTTATTATGTAGTATAAATTCTTCTAATTGCTTAGAGGGAGCAAAACTAGAAGATGACATAGTTTTTCTAAGTAAATTCATATTTTCAAAAGAGACTAATTTATCTAATCTTATAAGTCTAATTTACAAGACTAAATTAAATCTAATACTATGATTTCCAATTTATGACCCTTTTGTTACCCTTAAACCAAATCGAGATTTATGTTAAGCCTCAGTAAGCTTATCGTAATACTAAAATTTTTCCACAAAGAATTCGTATTAAGTGATTAGCAAATATAAGATTTAGATTTTCATCAAGAAAATCATCTCATTAAGAAAATATAGATTTACTTAAACCAACTATATACTCTCTCCTTGGCTTTGTTACTAAACTAGCACTCGGGAAGAGATATGCCTAATAAGAGACACTTAATAAGAGTATGAGTATATTATTTTTAGACTTTTAATTTTATCTAAAATATATATCAGCTAAGAGACATTTAATAAGAGTACAAGAGTATATTATTTTTAGACTTTTAATTTTATCTAAAATATATATCAGCTAAATAAAACATTTCTCCAAGTAGAGAATAGGCCCAAATTATATAAAATAAAAATTCTATTGCGTCTTTTAAAAATTGATTATATTTAATTAGATCATCTTCGTTATTATCTTTAGTTTTTTTTTACATTAAACATTTATTATTATTTTATTATTCTTAGTAAATGGCCTTGTGTATCTGAGAACTCAGAAGGCCTTCAAAATCTTCACTTATTCTTCTGATCGATCCTAATTTCTAGCTAATATATTAAAGAACCTTTTTGATATATTAGAATATTTCAAAAGATTTTATGATTTAATTATTATGGTTTAGAATATTTTCTATTCTCATAAGTAACCAATATAATCTATAAAAATGTTTAAGAAAAGTAATACAATCTTCTAAATAAGTATAAAATAATTCTATATTCTGTTCGTTTTTACGAAAAAGATTATAATCTACAAACATAAATATTATATGAGAACAATTAATATCAATTACTATTAATAATCAAAGTATAATACCACTCAAGAAATTTTGTTGCACTATCCAAATAATTATTACCATGAATGTCAACAATAGATTGTAACATAAATATGTGAGCAAAGTATTATAAGGACTACCACAGGCAGCAGTGCTAAGATTAGTGGGGCTTTATGCAAATATGAAACCTCCAAAGGCGGTAATACCGGTCGATTATGAGGGTTTGTTCAATTGATAATTAAGTAGACAAATAAGATCTTATAGAATTATACCCAAATTGATTGAAGATTCCCCACACGAGATATAATATAAAAAGAGAGATAATCAAACTGAAATTTTATTAATTGAAATTAATTTGTACAAAATACAAGAGCATATACAAATATTGGAAAGAAATATCGAAAATATTTGGAAATATTGAGAGGTAATTGATACACTACCTCAAGAACAGAGAGAAGCAAATAGTATGCTTCTGAGATAAGAAAGTATTTGAATATTGAGAAGAACTGATTGTTGGAAGCAAGATCAAAAGTACGAGAAGTTACTGTATGGAAAGAAGAGGAGAATGAGTAAAGAAGAGGAGATGGTAGGGAGATGATATGGAGAGAAAGAAGAAAGAGGTTGAATGTGTGTTTTCTAACCTCCCTTGAATAATGAAAGAGGCTTGCTTTTATAATGGAGAATCTCGACCAGTTACTATTATAAACGGTAATATTGTGGCCGATATGGTATTGTGGAAATGATGGAATTATTGAGACATTTTACTGTGTAACAATAATATGCTAGATGGTGAATGCTGACAATATTGTACACTGTAGTACATGTGTACAAATAAGTATCGTATTTCTACTGTATTTTACAGTGCAAAATTACATTAAAAGATATTATTTACAATATTTACGTATCTTCTAAATCTATCATATAGCAGTCATTTTCATTTGCATTCCCGCTGCGATGAGATATTGAGTTTGATTCCGAACTTGATCCTTGGGTTGATTCATTAATATTTACCAATGTCCTTTTCAGAATTTGCTTCATTTGATCTGAAGAAGTTGCACTTGCTAAAGAAGAAATTAAAAATCCCCTATTTTGATATTGTAAGGTTGAGACCTTGGATGGCGGTATTGGTTTTGATCCAATTTAAAATTAAATCCTTTTCGAATCTATTCCAGATTTTGAAATTATCCTACCATTTCACTTTATACATTCTGACCAAATTGGTTGTATTTAATATTCGATTAGGTTTGTAATCGAACTACCATGCCATGACACAAAATACTCCAATATGTACAAAATATAATATCTCTTTTTGAAAATTTTTCTCATGAGATATTAGATTATATTCTTTCATAAAAGTGTTAAAACTATTCTTGGCATTTTCATAAATGATTTCATTGTTCCCACCAGTATATAAACTAGTTGAGTAGGTCTGTAGAAGAACAATTATCGAAAAATATTAGCCAAATATGTGATCTTTTTGGATTCATTTGATAGAAAATATTCCACCAAGCTTGCTTATAATCATAATAATTATAAGTGGCTCGATAACTTGGCTATGCAAAAAAAGGTTCTATATTGAGTTTTATTAGGATTGTTGGATGAGTTTGCCATTTTTTTAGCTTAATTACTCTTAAAATCCTGACTATAGAATAGCTAATCATTCTTTTCTTTTCAAAATGTTTAAATCTTATTAATCCAGTTTTAGTTAAAATTTTTTCATAAAACTGAATTGGCTTGTAAACATCATATGGTACATAATAAAACTTTTGTAAAAATTTTCCATATAAATTCAAAAGGATCTTTTTCTGATAAGTTTTCTTCTATAGAAAAAACATATTTAGAAATAAGTTTTATAAAAAATTTTGATTTTTGATTTGCAAGTATTATTACAGAAGATGCTAAAGTTGCTACTTTAGTAAGTTGAATATTCTGAATTTTTTTTTGGATTTTTATTTGTTGAAGAACTTCAAGCAACATTGGAATTTCATTTTTTGATTATAAAACTATTGAAATTGCTCTAAGCAATCCTAAAATGATTTCCATATCGACTAATTTTGAAAAAGTATCATTAAGTTAGATATTATGAGTGGATTGATTATTTGAAGATATTAGTTTCAACGTATTAAAAGAAGATTCCTCTCCAATTATTAAGAGTATTAAATTACATATATCTAATCATGATTTGATATTAATCAACCATTTATTCAAGGTCAAAAGAATTTTTTCTTTTTCTTTTTTGGGAGACATCTCCCTGTAAAAATTCACGAATAAGGAAATTAAGAAGAGAATTGAAGGATCCATTAATATGCTTTATTTTAAAATCAAATAATATATATATATATATATAGTTGGATTAGATTCTAGGACAGCGGTGGTAACGTGAATTAAAAAACAGAGAAGAAAAGTAATTGGAAGTAGTCAACTCAAAATTGCTGGATCCTTCGGATGAATTGCACTTATGGATAAAGCTATCAACTACTTTGCTCTATTCTACATTTCATCCGGCAATATACCAAGGCTTGACACTTCAGATCAGATCATGGAGTCCAAACAAATTTACCTAAACGTTGCCAGACAATCGCCTTTTACTCCAAAAGTGAAGCTACCGCAAACATCCTATCAACAACATCGGTGACTGGTAAGTCGTCTCCTCTAATGACTGGAGGAAGACCAGAACCATTTAATCTCAACAATGTATTTACAAAGACTTCACTCGAAATCGTGGAGTCGGTACAGGCATACTTATATAATGCTCAGGACAATCTATCTCCCCTTCTTTTTTAAAAGTGAAGCCGCACGAAGAAACATTCGATCAACCTCATCCAACTCCGCTGATTCCCCTTGCCTCCTTGAAATTTTTTCATTCCTTGAATCTAGAGAGATTCTACACAGGTGCTCTTTAAAATCTTCATTTTCTTGTCTGTCTTTCATAACGAGTTTCTCAAAAGCATCCAAATAAAGATTCGGTTCTACTTTCCCCTTGGACTCATCTTCAGAATCTGTCTCGAAAATATCAGACAGATCTTCAGAATCCGATACCATGTCTGAATTTATGTCAGGATCTTCAACCATGCATTCTTCACCACCATTGCCAATGTCCTTCAGTTTATCCAACTCATCTAGCTGCATGTTTGATATGCCTGGCAAAGCATTACTGTCCATATCAGTTGTATGGATTTCTTCCACTGCAACGCTTTTATTATTACCTATGTTTAGTGACTGTGCTTGCAGCAACTCAAGATCCTGCTCAAGACTTGGAATATACTTTCTAACAGCCCGCAATCCATCACGATATTTGGATTTATCCAATGCCTGAAAATCAAGAGACATATTATGTATCAGCATTATTGTCAACATTCTGGAATAGCGAAATTGCATTTCTTCAGGATAATGAACTTGAAATATTATTTGATGAGAACAAATAAATTAGGTAATCCAAGATTTGCCTATTTAAAATTAATCCTTGATAGAAAGATGGTAGTAGACAGGAATTCTCACAAGACTAGTTCACTAACAAACACGGAATGTGTAGACCATGGAAGCATGCACGTGCAAAAATGCTCAAGAGGTGCTCTTTGCGTATTTGTGTGCATAAGGGGGCACGAAGTAGATTGATGGCTTAAGTTTCACATGAATGCATTCCATGGGTACTATTGGCATATAAAAGGTAAACAGAGAAAAGCTATATGATCCTTCATACTGAGGAAACAGACCAATTCACACGAAGCATTAATTAGACAAGAGCAAAATAGTCACAGCATTTATTCTATGCCACTACAATGCATCTTGGTGGATGCCTCAAATTGCTCATGATCTTTTCTAAATCTGATCCTTAAATCAAAAAGGTCTTCGGGGAAACTTCTTACTTGCAAAAGGATACCAAATCCACAGCTGTAATTTTAAAGTCTTCTCATTTTCTGTAAGATAACTACATACTTCAAAAGTGATACCAAAACCATAGCTTAATTCAAAAGTTGATAATAGTGAGAGGGAATGCATTAGAAAAAACTCCAGCTTGGTAACACAGGAAATATTTTCCCTATGTAGGTATATGTTCTATGAATTGTATATAACAAAGAGAGAGAGACATACCTTCTTCCTTGAAAGAGTCACCCGTGGAGACATAATTTCTGTTGGAGGTTGACAATAATTCTTTCCCCTGTACATGATAATTGAGTTCTGCTTATGGATGTCCAGGACAATTCCTCCAGTCAATCTTGCAAGCTCAGCAGCAATCTCCTTGACCTCTTCTGGTGAGAAAGTTTTCACCACCACCTGCAGAGTCTGGTGTTTCTTCCAATGCAAGTGCATGTTGAGTATTACACCCTGGTAAATTCCCCTTCTGCCAACTGGTACATAATTCTTGCACTTAAGGCCCATCTTCAAAAAGAAAAAGTGCTCTTCTGGAGTCAAAATCTCTGGATCATGGGTCGTTTCAGATGATTCTGCAGGTTCGATTTTTTTCAGAGCCTCAACAAGCCTTTCCTCTTTCTTTTGAGCCTGTGAAGGAAGATTTCAGAAGCAAGGCATGGATTAAATATTACATGTCAACAAATTTACAGGATGGAGAAAGCCTTTTTATTTTCTAAACAAGTAAACTGATGATTCATCTGCATGTAATGATATTGTTTTGTGTGAGAAGCATATGATAAGCAGCAGTGATTTACTAGCCTTCAAGGATTTGTTCTTTACTTTTCATTATCAAGGAGACTGTTATACATGGGTGCCCTCTGGCTGAAGGTGATACCCCTTTTTCTATTACCTTCATATTTTATAAATACAAATATCTGACATTTCATCCAAAAGAACTGTTGTACACTAGCAATTAATTTTCAGCATTCCATAGGTCACAGCATGCCATCAATAACTAAGATGCTCAAAGGTATATCTAGGAGTCTTAACTTATTTCAAAGAACATATCATGCTGAGGTAGCACACTACCAGCTTTCATTCTTCAGAATCCATAAATTAAAGGATTCAGAAATCAAGCATGTGTTATATAGCTTAACAAGGGATTAGAAATAAATTTTGCACTGCCATTATCCAGGCTTTTGAGTAAATATATTTATTTCTCAAAGTCACACATATGAGGCATCAAACGCATCATGAAAAACCACATATTGATCCACTAAGTTAAAACTTTTAAATCATCTTTTTTTTGTTTATGTGAATGTGTCTAAGTCACTTCTAGATTATCAATTGTGGTTTGAATCCAGCTTTTTGCCAGTATCAAAGAGCGGTTATGACTTTAATTCTGAAAGTCACCATCCCACTCCCATTTAATTAATTCGATGTGACAAGCCTCTATCCATATTCCGGCCATGATGGTAGGGGAATAAGCCTGTAGACACTTGTTAAGAGAATGAATAAAGAAATCTTTCATCTGTTTTCACACTTGGCTTTTCATAAAACTTGTAATGAGTCTTGAAAAATGTGAAGAGTTTCTCTTTTTTGGTCTTTAACAAACGCCCTAAAGTACCCGTTAATGGAATTCTACATAAGAAACTACTATGATATATATCAACTTAATTTTATGCTTAAGTTGTTCGTGAATCTAAATCTAATGGAAGAGAACCTTTTAAAAAAATATTGCCATGCTCCTAATCATTTAGATCGCTGACAAAAGATTCACTGCACAAATAAATTTATTAAAAAATTCCAATCATGGGCCAGTCCCAATCATTAAACAATCTTCAAATATGGACCAAAGAAAAGGTTTTAACAGGGCTTGAATACTGAACAATTCAAACTTAAACAGATTCACAACATGAAAAGCTAAGATCCATCTAATAGCAGTTTATTTTGGTTTGTAATGAATACTGATAAAAACATAATAAACTCACATTTATGCCCCTAAATAGATACCTATTTGGCTGCAACTAAACAAACCATAGAAACAATGTTCCCATCCCACATCAAAAGTGTGTTCAATAAGAGTCTCATGGATTCAATTGCCTTTTTCGCTCCAATATCCAATGGATGTTCAGATACACAAAGATGGATAGAGAAATTAAAAAAAAAAAAAAAATGAACAAATGCATTAGAGAAAAAATTTGAATAGTGCCCATAATAAAAATAATTAGGGAAGCACAGTTGAAATGATTTGGCCATTTGCATAGTTGATGTCCTGAGCACCTGCTTTGCCTTGCGATACTTTACAGACTACTCATACACAGGTGTAGGTATGCAGACAAGACATGAAGAGAAACAAGAAGATATGATATATCATCCTTAGATATTAGAGATCAGATGAATTAGAATACAGTGATGGTGAGGTGGATCCACGTAGCCTTATAGTGGGATTAAAAAGCATCAGCAAGTTGTCATTGTTTCTGCTGTTCACTCAAAATTTCAAACTCAAATTCCATACGTAAACCATTAATATATTTTGCCTTTTACTTTGTCAGCAACTTTCTTTCAAATTTGATCATTTCTACTGCTTTTCTATGGCTGAAAACTGGATAATGGAAATCTGTAAGGACCCAAAATTTGGACCTAGTAAATTTTAGTAATGTAGGTTAAAACTTGAATAAACAAACTTGGACAGTCAAAGAGAATACTAAAGGAAAGAGGCTTGAACTTTCAAGGTGATTTCAAGAGATAGCAGAAGATTGAAAGTAGCTCGGAATTAGACCATCCAAGAAACATATTTTGGAAATATTTGAGATGAGCATCACGTTTATATCATTTGTTTGGATAGGTGTAAGTTGGTGGAAATGGAAGGAAATATCGTATTTGGTAACTAATGATAAGTGGGAATAGGTGGAAAATTAAAGCCAGGAAGTAGCTTGAGAACAAAATTGTTCAAAAGCTAAGTTTAGGAGATTTTGAGAACATAAAACTTGAGTTTTGAACTCCGAAAGCTCAAGAAACTGGATCTAAATCTTACCTATCTTTAAGACCTATTTGTGTACTCCTTAAAGCTTGGAAAGGCACTTAAAGTCTCCTTAATAGTTGACCTCAAAAGGAATGGCACAAGTTTAAACCCTAGGAGCTCTAAATGTTGGCATCAAAACATAACTCTAGGATCCAGTAGTTTTGTGCCAAACATCAACTGCCAAAAGCCAACAAAATTATACCATGCCAAGCCCTAAAAGCCAATAGGAATAGACCATTTTCAAGACCTAAAAACCAATGATAGCATGCCATTCCAAAGTACTTGAACAAATAGATTTGTGACACTTCAATCTATAAGGTTTGTGTTATAGGATCAAGTAGTGGAGTAATATTTAGGAGAATCCACAATTAAATCGGATTTGAGAGTCTTCCTTCCTTTTTGACCTATGGTGAACATTAAAATTACAGGTTCATTGGAGAGAACCCAACAATCTCTTCAGAATTAATTCTGAAATTTTTCTGGTGTTTTGATTTGTGAAAATAGGCTGTTCCCTTTCATTCATTTTCTGCTTTTAAATGATACAAGGTAGCAGTTATAAGAGAAGCTCCATTCCTATTTCCACTCCCTGCATAGCCTCTCCTAACTGCACAACATAACTGACCCATAATCACAACACATAACCCACTACACAAATCAGAGGACTCCAGTATTCCATTACATGGCTTGCAGATCAACAACCCACTATCCCCTTACATGACCAGCAGATCAACAAAGACAGATGCGGCCAACAGACCACAATAACAAACACGACCACTCTAAGACACAATATTTACAAACATATACTATTCACATGACAACATTAAAAATAATGACACAATATACAAGTTAAGCAATAAAATAAAAAAAGACTATGTTACACGTGTCACTCCCAACACATATAACATTTACTACCCCCTCAAAATCGCACATGTCCTTACATGCGAACATTGACTATCCCTTCGACCTCCTCTTCCCTTGGATTTTCAACTTCATTGCATTCTCTTTCTCATTACTTAACACATTCCAGCCAAAACAACCTTCTAAATTTGTGACCTACTATGAACAGTTCATCACAATTGAAACAGAGTTGCTTTGCTCTTCTATCTTCCAACTCAGCTCGGGTCAGTTTCTTTGTATAAAGCGCTCGATTGCCTTGGCAGCCTGGATATGCTCCTTCAAACCACTGATGAATAGTGCCACTTCCTAGTCAGGGGTTAAGGAAAATGTTTGCACTGCTATTTGAGTGAACTTCTGATATTCCTCCACCATACCCCTTTACTTCAACTTGGCCAATTCACCTAGAGGGTTACTACGCAATAGAGGCCCAAACTGTTCATTACATAAAGTTTTAAACTCATCCCATGAAATGCTAGGTCGGTCTCTCTATTTCAAGAAACCAGAGTTGCGCTTCTCTCTCCATGTGATAAGCCGCAAGCTCTACCTTGTCTGCCTCCTGGGTTTTTTGATGTTTGAAAAAATGCTCACACCTATTTAACCGTCCAATGGGATCCTCTAAGCCATCAAACTTTGGGAAATCCAATAGCGTGTACTTTGGCAATATCGTGCCTCTCTCTCCTACTTCCAGCACTACTAAATCCCCTTCTGATCTGGCATTTTCCCAACTTGTTTCTTCCTGCACCTTCACTTTTCCCTTCCTTATTGACATTTCTCTAGATAGATTTGCTAGCTGTTGAGACATTTCTTCGACTTGGGCTCTAATGGCCTTGTACATGGCCGTAAGATTCTCAAACTGCTACTGAAGCTGCTTAATGTCATCCAACATGTCTGGCTCTGATATCAATTTGTTATAGGATTGAGTAGTACAGTTATATTTACGAGAATACACAATTAAATAAGATTCGGGAGTCTTTCTTCCTTTTCGGCCTATGGTGAATATTAAAATTACGGGCCCGTTGGAGAGAACCCAACGATCTCTTTAGAATTAATTTTGCAATTTTTCTGGTGTTTTGATTTGTGAAAATAAGCTGCTCCCTCTCATTCATTTTCTGCTTTCAAATAATACAAGGTAGCACTTATAGGACAAACCCCATTCCTATTTCCACTCCCTGCATAACCTCTCCTAACTGCACAACATAACTAACCCATAATCACAACACATAACTGACACATAACCCATAATCACAAAATAACCTCTCATTCATTTTCTGCTTTCAAATAATACAAGGTAGCAGTTATAGGACGAACCCTATTCCTATTTCTACTCCCTGCATAACCTCTCCTAACTGCACAACATAACTGATCCATAATCACAACACATAACTGATGCATAACCCGCTACACAAATCAGAGGACTCCACCATGCCATTACATGGCTTGCAAATCAACAACCCACTATTCCCTTACATGACCAGAAGATCAACGACAACAGACGTGGCCAGCAGACCACAATAACAAACATGACCACTCTGAGATAATATTTACAAATATATACTATTCACATGACAACATTAAAAATAATGACACAACATACAAGTTAAGCAATAAAATAAAAGAAGACATGATATGTTACACGTGTCACTCCTACCACATGTAACAGTTTGCGTCACTTCACGTGCCTTTTCCACTAAACTCCTTTTATCGTCTACCGCTTAGCACCACCCCAATGGATTTACCTCATGCATGACATGTCAACATCTCCAAAAGAATGACACATCAAATTCAGCAAATTTTCACCCCATTTCTTGAAATAGTGCACCTACACAAGCTTTACACTAAGGAAGTTTGAATGAAGACATTAGTACCTCCATGCCACCTCCTCCACTTTGATTGCCACTCCCAACCACCAAAGCCACAACAATTCACCCCCCTCACTGACCTATAAATACTCTTGCTGGAGCTCGTTCCAAAACAACAAGGAAAACATTCTAAGACCCTAAATCTGAACCGCTAACTGTAGGAGCCAACAAGACACAATCCTAGCCACCATTATTCCTATTATTGTGCATCACCAAACCCTCCCTTTAATAAAAAACACCAATATGTAGCTCTGGACCCACCAATCACCTACTGATCTTGGTTAGCCAAAACACCCCAGAACACTCTCTTATCACTCACTTCTCATTTCACCAAAATAAGGCCTTAACATGCGGTTAACCAATTTGGGTGGTCAAAGATGTGAGAAAAAGTGGATAAGAAGTTGAGTCGAAACTTCTCAAGTAGGATTCTCAAGGATTAAATAGCTACAAGGCTTACAATAGCACTTGAGCAAAGATTTAAGGTTAGTCTTGTTGAATTTTTTCCTTCCCTTACAAGTTTTTGTTTCAAACTTGTCTTGCCTAAAAATATCAGGATAAAGCTAAACATTTCAAGTTAGGTCTTCATGTTCTGTGTTGCTTTAGCATGTGTATAAGTGGGTCGTGCCAAAAGAAAAGCTTCCAAACATCCTGATCAAGGAGTTTTAAGCAAAAGTATCGAAATTGACTATAACTGATAAGGTTTTTGAAGTTTGAGATAAGAAAACTAAGTTATTTTGAGAAATATGATCTGATGAGGTATGCAATAAGATGATATTGAAGTTAGATTATGTTTTGAATGCTAGGTATAACCTTATAGCTACTTTGGAAAGAAGTTAAAAGTAAGAATAAATGAAATTGACGTAGATGGTAAAGATAAGGGTTTGAACAGAATGCTAGCCACTGTTTCTGTGGACATATTCACTTGAAAAGCCTGTTATCAAGTTGTAGTATGTCTCCTCAACAGTCATAAGGACACTAAGTTTGCCCCATTCAGATGAGAAATGCAGAGTTTATGACCATTGGAAAATTTAAGGACAAAAAAGGGAAGATATGGAGATTATTAACTCTAGAGAACTTGAGAAACCATAGCTCTATGATTGGTTAAGATATCTAAGAAAGCAATGTTGACTTTGAATAGACTTTACAGGAAGTACTTAATCATGGAATGGTCACAAAAGCTTCTAAATGAACTTTTGTACAAGCTATTATAGGAAAATTTTATTCGGTAAGATGCATAAGGTATATTTTGATAATTCATCAACCTCTCTAAGATCTATATATTACTAAATGAAAGGATAGTACTCGGAATAACAGTTGCAGGGACACAAAGTTCATTAGCATCGGGCTAAAAACAAGTTGTAATCATTATAAGGTCGAAGTGTAAAACAGTAACTCCAAGTTCCTTTAAGCACATAATGTGTTAAGTACTACTAAAGGAAAAGCCTTGATAAGTATTTTATGAATGTTTAGGTGAGCTTGACGATAAGCTCAAGAAATTTAGGTTAACAATCCAAAGTCACCTGAGTACACTCTTGCTACTCAAGTAAGAATACTAAATAGATCAAGGTTTTCAAACTCGTGATTTTGCCTGAAATCTTCAGATAATCCGTAAAAATATAAGTTTCTATAACTTATATAAAAAAGTTTTGCAAAACTACAAATATGCCAACATTTTTCATATTAAATAATTAAAAAAATGAAATAGATGATAAAGATATATATATATTTATCATAAATTTTAGTCACAATTCACAATAAAAGTTATAATATGGACAATCAAGTATAAATCTTTATGCTAATGCATAAAACTATAATATAAATAGTAGTGCCAATATAAAATGCATTAAAATATAAATTATCATATAAAAATACAAAATTAAAACAAATCATTAATTGCCTTATCATAGTCAAAACTACGACAAGCTCTCACCATCACCATCATTATTATCTTCAAGATTAAGGCTAAATCATCACCATCATTGTTATCCTTGTCTTCTAAAGTATTCATTCATGTTTCATCTTTAGCAACATCAATATCATCAATATTCAAATCATCTTAAGTTCTACCTACATAACTCTCGAAATTTAGATATGCACCAATCTCCTCCATAATATCACTTTTACCTTTTCCCTTACCCACTTACACTTGAAAGTATATTCAACCAATCCTTAATTAATGAATCAAACACATTTTCTTTAACTATCCATTCATCAAATGAGAGATCTTCAGCAGTAAAGCTAGTAGTGTAATCAATTTTTCTATTTTGTTAATCTCAATTTCAATTATGCATTGCAAACACTGAGTTGTTCATCTTTTATTGATGCAATATATTCCTTTTTTTATATGAACTTGAAAAGATATTCAATGAATCAAACATATCTTCTTCAACTATCCATTCATCAGATGAGAGATCTTCAGCAATAAAGCTAATCTCAATTTCAAATTATGCATTATAAAACTAAGTCATTCATTTTTTATCAGTACAATCTATTCCTTTTTTTGCAGACTTACAAATTGAAAAGGTTATACATAAGATTGACAATATCATTAACATATAGAACAACAGAAAATAGAGAAATAATTTGCACTATACCATTTCAAATGCAACAATCACATTCGAAAGAATTACAAATCAAACTTAGCATGCAAATAATAAAGAATTATTTTTTTGGCATTCATCTCCATATAAAATCTTACCATTTTGCTGGAAGTTTTTTATCTTCTACTAACCTTATAGCTTCAATACCAAATAGTCCTCCAACATCCTAAATGAGATAACATTGCAAATTGTAAAGTAGAAAGAGAAAGAATGAAGGAGAACAAAAAACTTTTGTATTAAACACCTCATGCAGCACATTGAATTAATTTGTAACTAGGGGACTCTGAGAGGAACTAAAGACCCCTCATGGAAAAATTACAAAATGAAGACGAATCATCACATATATTTACTTCAAGACTATATTTATCTTAATATCAAGGCATTACACAAAGGGAATGACTCCATTACTAGTGCAACTCGTTTTGCTATTTTTTATTTGACTTTATTGCTTTAGTGATTTGAAGGGTGTGCATTGATGACCATGTTCAACTTTAGTCATTAGAAATCATGTAAGTATGCAAGCAAACAAAGTGGAAAATAGATTCAATAACTAGTTTTAGATGATATATCTTAAAAGAATGTTACTACTTGTCTTAGAGTTGCATTTCCTTTCATCACAATGCTTACATTAGCAAATTAGCTTAGTCGCCCGAAAGCTTCATAGCCAATCTAATTCTTCATACTCCGGCCTGAAATGTGAAGATGCCGATCTATATGACCACTATAGTTACTAAGCTATTTGGTGCATTATCTTAACAAGCCCAAATCTAGTTGAGCTATCAAGAGTACTAGAATACGATCTTCAAACCTTTCTAGCAAGTCAACTCTTTCTCTAAGTCGCTTGCTTCAAGCAACCTAAGGAATTGACTAACATAGACCCTATCCAGACATGTTAGAAACCATTACTAGCAGGCACTTCAGCCTCTCCTACGAAGACACATGTCCCACTATCCATGTGCATAAACCGGACAGAAGAAGTTTCTCTTTCAAAAAAGATTACCTAATTGTCTTTTCCCCTTTTGTATTGTCGAAAGCATGTAATTTGTATCCTTTTTTGGTAATTTAACATGTTTGTAACCTTAAGAAGCATTGGGTATAAATACCCACTTATAGACATTAGCTACAATCAATCTTCTTCTTAATATTAAAGGAAAATTTCCCTTTGTTTAAGTACTTCTGTGTGAAGTTTTTTCTTATCCCAACTTATAGCAATCCTTGAGTAAGGTAATAATGACAAGCAACCTATCATTTTCGGACTGATGTATCACATTCGACAAGATATTGGTTTGTGAGTACTTGAGCGATAAGTCATATCCATAAGTAGCTTACGAGACTTAATCTTTCAATTTCCTTTGCACCTTTTCCATCGGAACCTATATCGATCCTTTCTCTTGTAGTTGTTCTCTAAGGGACCCATTTACATGAGTAAGACCACTTCTAAGGCACATCGGGATAAGAGCTTGACATAGTTCTAGTGAAGCTCGGAGTCCCATCACAACCTTAAGATATCTAACTTTCACCTTGATAGATGGCGCTACTCATGAATGGAAGGCACAACTTATATTTCACTTATATGGATAAAGTTACTTCAAAGAAGCATGGTTTTAGGGCCAAAGCCCAAAAATATCAACTGATTTTTCAATCCTCAATCTCCATAGCTTCAAATTGTTCAATGAATAACTAACATCCTTGAAAAGCCATCCTATAGTGCTCTAAGAAGATTATTCAAAAAAAGGATATAAAAGAGTCTTTGATGGCATGGAATTTCTTGCCTTTAGTTGCTTCCAGGCATACAAGCCAACTTTGTGTAGCTTTCCGGTAGCCCTTCGGTGTTCCCTTGTTCTTGGATATCACCAATATACTTGAACTTTCTTTAATCTAATATTAAACTCTCTCTAGATAGAACAATGAGTCCTACTAGTGATTTTGCAAGTTATAAGATTATTTTATGAACTAGTGGCCTGGACTATTTCTATTCTCTAAAACTATAACTCCAAAACTAACAAGTTTAAATCTTGAGCCAGGTATCTAATCGATGACCCATGTGAATGGTGAATGGTATCAAGATGAAAACTTGTGCTTGTAATCTATCCATTCATCATCCTTGGTTTGATAGTTAGGAGTACAATAAGTCAGCCTATAATCTTAAACACCAGCTTGACAACCATAACCTTTTTGACTAAGGGAGCAAGTTTTTCGGTATTAGGACAATGGAATAGAGTAAAAGTTAATTTACTTTCCCTGAAAATGGAAATTGCTTTCCTTGATTTTTTGTCACTTCAATTATGAAATGATAAAGCCATCAACTATTAGCTGCCATCATTGTGTCCCTTTGTCTTCCACTGCTAGCCACCACAAATAAGCAATACAAATTACAATATTGACAAGAGTACCATCTAAAAGTCCAGTAACTACAGCTATTAGACTATACTTAACACTAAAATTAAGTGCTTTCAGTAAAATCCATGCACCTAAAGACAATTATGAAACAAATATATGAAACAACAAGCACCATAAAAACTATAAATCTATTAATAGCTTCACAAGATAGCAATAGTATATTCTTTGACCCAAAAGTACTCATATAGAAACAGGAAAGGAAAAGAAACACAAACAGAAGAAGAATAAGAGCCACATCATTACCTTTCTCAGTTTGTACAGGATTTTCTCTTCGGCAGTCATTCTTTCATACTCCTTTTTCTTCTTCCATCTAAAGAACTTTAGCCACCTTACAACTGCTCTTTTCCCCTTCAATTTTTTCCTCTTCAATTTGAATTCACCACTTCCACCAACAATGCCACTATTTTCAATGTTTTTCAGCTTTTCAGGGACTTCACTTGCCATGTTCAAAGGACCATAAGAATGAATCCAAGCACACCGAGGCAAGAGATATGCTCTTATATAGTAGCTAGGCTGAACATCATGCTTATGTGAGGCAACCTTGAATATCAGTTCATCCACGCTGCAGTCAGGGGTGGCATTGGTACAATCATGTGAATTCACTTCATATATCAAACATAACATGTGCAGAGTTTCACCAAGACACCTCGGGAAAATAGGGTATAATTCACATATGAAAATTCATCTAATGAACAGATTTAGCACAATGATAATGGTAAGAGCGAGCAGATTTCTATCAAAGACACTATGGGCATTACTGCGTTAACATTAACATCAATTTTCAACTGAATTCAACCTTAGGATACACGTATTCATATGGATAAACCAAAAAGAGAGATTGCCAATAAAAATCTAATCTTCTGACCTCAAAATGCAATTTTCTGTGAAAAATTGAGATATACGTATAACCAGAAAACATATTTAGATATGCAATAGCAAAATGCTATAAGTTCTATTTCTTTTGGCTAAATACTAAGGAGAATTTGTTCATACAAGTTGCACCCACTAAATCATATGATATATATATATATATAGAGAGAGAGAGAGAGAGAGAGAGAGAGAGAGAGAGAGAAACCTGGGTGAGTGAAACAGGTGCTTGGAAGAGAGAGAAGGGATGTGTATGATAGATTTAGAGACGACATTGATGAAGTTGTTGGACTTGTTACGTAGAGCTGCTTCAGCCAGGGAAGATGCTAGTGAAGCCCTGCCCAACATTTTCCGACCAAAGAAAGCTTAGCAGGAGTTTATAGATGTTCTCTTCTTCGGGTTCTCTTTTTTTGGCCAGACGCTTCTCCGGGTTTAAGGAAGATATTTTTTCACAGAAATTGCAAAAAGAAATAGAAGGGTGTGTACGCCTCGCTTATTTTAGAGCGTGTCTACTGACATCCAGTCGACCCTCTTCCGTTAAAAAATCAATCAAACATTGGAAAAGAATAATTATTTGGGGAGAAGGAGGGAGGAAAAATATATAAATAACCAAAGAGAGAGGCACATTAACTAGAGGAGTCGGTTTTGTTAGCGACAGGAATAGATTTTTGAAAGTTGGAGGGTACCTATAGATGGACCAGTGTCGAACGCCCATCCCCACGTTGTAATACAATTGGTTAAAATGAATAGAAGGCTTCCCACAAGAATCTGTTAGGCTTTGGACAAGCAAATAAAAATGAAAAACGATAATGTTTTTGTAGCTTTTATTGAATCATAGCAATTCATTCAATAAAGTGATATTATTATTAAGTAATATAATAAAAATTATAAATAATGGTACAATTTAAAAGACAATAAAAATAAAGAAAAAAACAAATAAGTACTCAACCACCAACTTTAAGTTAGTGATGGCGAATTAAACTGGTAGGTTTCTATCTATTTTTCCTTATTATATTTTTTAATTAAATTTATTCATATATCTTTTAACTAAGTTAATTATTATGGATTAATTATAAGAGTAAACAAAAGTAATAACAAATAGTATAATTCAAGGAAAAGTACTTAAAAGCCCCTAACATTTGACTTTTTTTAAATTCAATTATTAATCTTTTATTTAATACATTTTAGCTTTCCATCTTTTTAAGTTTTGTCAAATTAATTCCCCTATTACTTCTATTAGCTTTTCCATCCTTTTCATTTGACATGGCATTATGTGACAATTTTTTTTAAGAAACATGGATCTAAGTCAGCATCCACATCACCAAGTGCACAACCATAAACTTGATGATCCACCTACAACATTGCACCAAACCGATCGTGAGGATTAAAAATAGCATATCCCCATTAGAAAACCCTAAATCAACAAATTAACATCCCTTATGATAACTTTAACCCTAATCATCACTTTAAGTTTGCAAGGTGAAACCTTACTCCTGAAATCATCTTTGTCTAGCTCTATGAGGAGTCAAGGAAATTCATGGAGAAGTGAATATGCAAAACTGAGTTCAAATATCATAGATAACCCCCATATGTCAAGGTCTATTTATAGCGTGAAATGTTATTGTGAAATATCAACTCATATCTCGTCTTCATGGATACGGAGGAATCCTAGTAGAAGTTTCTTGACCTGCTCAATGTGGAAGGAGAGAGGATACAAATTCCACGTGTAGATTGATGCCAAATTCTTTGAACTTGCTGAGGAAGTTATTCTGAGTTTTCTACATGGTGATGATATTTCAAAGTTAGAAGAGTTTAAGCATAAAGTAATAATTTTGAACAAAAAAAATAGAAATCGAGAAGAAATTGAAGTCATACCTTAAGAAGGCACTGTAAATTACATGGTTTATTATAGTAGCTTTAATGATATTTCTTTGGTTCATTGTACTTGCTTAGGGTATATGGTATAGTTGAATTTGTAGCTAAGTATTTTGAATAGGTTATGTAAAAGAGTATGTATCAGGTGTGTCTTTGAGTGGAAGGTAGGTCAATATAGTTGCAATATGTTTTGGAAGTAAATGAATATGTCGCTTTTGTTATTTTTGTACTTTGGACCCTATTATTATGCAAAATTTGATCTTTTAGTTGCTGGTTATGCTTCTCATCTTAGAAATGGTTGTTTGATATATTTTAATATTAGTTTACATAGGGATAAATATTATGAGAGTAGCAAGACTGAAAGTTATCTTGACAATAAGCTTTCTCATAAACGTCCATATAGGATAAGTATGATGATTGACTTTGTCTCCAAGACCATTTGGTACCGATGCATTCAACAAAAACAACAATAGCAAACTAAATGAGAGCATGACCAGCTAGATTGCTTGCCTCCATCATATATGTCAATTTTTCCTCTCACCCCTCTTTTCTTTAGGTTGTGTAGGTATATAAGTATAGATGTAAAGGTCATGTACGTACCACGTATCAAGTCACACTACACATGATTAAGGAAATGACTTGAATTGTACATATGGAATGATTACGAGATAACTATAGGGAGGAGGAGGAGTTGGTAATCTTGGTGAGGTTCTAATACGTACGGTGATAGGTGGAGAAGTACGATAGCATCAAACTCCACAATAGATGAAGAAT
Source organism: Lumnitzera littorea (assembly GCA_024138015.1). Lineage (NCBI taxonomy): Eukaryota > Viridiplantae > Streptophyta > Magnoliopsida > Myrtales > Combretaceae > Lumnitzera > Lumnitzera littorea. Next base: position 78,630,006 of record JAMXBB010000002.1, read on the forward strand.
GAGGAGAAGTTCTTGAGGTGTTTAAGTATTTGATATTTGAGACAAGATTCCAGCAGAATAATAACGTTAATAAGGGTTTTTCTCCTATCCAAATGAGGATGTAAATAAAGTATTTATAGGAAATTATAGTTGATCTCATCTATTGGATCATGATGATGATTAATGGTTAGGATTGAAACCTTTGTTAATGAATCTCAATTATGGGTCTAGGTCTAGATAAAGGTTTTATTTATTATTTTAGTGTAAACCAAACTAAGAAAGATTGGATCGAGCGAATCGATTTAATGGGCTCTACTCTTAGCTTACCATTCCAAAACTTTCTTGATAATCCCAAATATTTAGACTTGACTCTTTAGTCTTCGTCACCTTAGCCCAAAAGAGTCCAACCCAATTAATTAATGGCCTTAAAGCTCAAACTTAAATTTAGCCTTCTACAATTTGTAAACTTTAACTAATGTCCTTTAGACAAAGTTGAAGGGGTTTAAGCATCGAATAAGTCTTTTAAATGACTTAAGTGCTTACACTATTAGACAATTGTGTTCTTGCCAAATTCATTTGAGAGTTATTTAAGTGCGTAAGTTCACAGCACTTCTTAATCGCATGTCATGCCTTAACTAGATTGAGTTGCACTTTGACCCTAAAACAACACTTTGAAATAAGTCTTCTTGAAATTGTCTCCTTTTTATCTGACTTGTCTCTTCAAATCGATTGACATGAGTTATTGATTCCATTAAGTTAAATTTGTATGCTAAGTTCATATTAGCGACATCATTGGGCTGACTCTATGTATCAATATTGCCTTGATTTCCTTCTAATATAAGAGCATTCTTCTTGTAAGGTCTTCACATATAATATAGATACTTTATATTAACCAAATCTTATTTGTTGCGTTATGAATAGTAAGCATAGCAATGCTACTAACCAGTGTAGCAAGTGAGGGTCAAGGGGATAATGTTCTTTAGTTTTTTGAGGCAGCGCCTTAGAAGCTAGACAAATTTTCTTTATTTTTTTCTTTTTTTCTTTAAGTATGCAAGCTTACATCACTAATTCGCTTGAACGAGATTGCCTCTTTTAAGAAGTCAAACCAATCCTAAGCATATTAAGGCATATTAATTAGCCTATGTGCCATGTCATTGGTTTCATTCCAAATAAGAGAAAGCTAAACAATAGGAGCAAGGATCACATGTACATCCTGAAGCCCATACTCTAAAGCACACCATGAGTTGAATAATGTATAAGATTTGAGGACTTATTTATTTTTCAACTTCTATTATATCCACCCATTTAGACTAAACCACCACTAGCACCACTTTTGATGGGAATTAGGTTACTAGGCCTTTGACTTATAGTGGAACACAAGGGTTGGCAAGACAAATCTTTCTACTCTAACCAACTTCTGCTAAAGCCGAATATCTCTTTATGGAGCTACTTTACATGTCGAGTCGAATAACTGCCCATTTCTTTGAAGTTGTGTGTCGAATTATAGATTATCGAGACAACAGCCAAACCATTTACGATTACTCACTCACATCTAAATTGATTAATTGCTCGACATTACCCTTATCGAGAGACCAAAAGAGAGACTCCAAACTGATCCTTAGCCACCCCTGCTTGGATAAGCAATCTGATTGTACTCTTTTGTCTACATCCTCCAACGACATCGCCAATGTATATTCATTTTTTCCCTCTTGTATTTTTGTATGTTACTTCTTTAAGATAATACCCTTTTTGTCTTTTCCCTTTTAAGCAAGTTATCCTAACTTTCGGATATAAATACCTATTGTACTTGTAGCTGAGACATAGAGACTGCCATTTTAATACACTGAATATTTTTCTTCTCATAAACATTGATTGTTTACTTTCAATTCACTCTTATCTTAACCCTTGAGCAAAGCTAAGTGGTGAGTAACCTCACTAGACTAATCCATGTATCATATCAAGCTGTGTCATGAGTTCTTAAAAGTTCCATTGATACATTATATCTTTTGGAGCTGCTCATAGGTTTTTCTTACTTTACATTCAATCTTTTACACATTCCCCATCACCCCTTTTCAAGTTTTTGACAAGCTTGGACCCATCCAACAATCAGCCTTGTCTGTTTTTTTGTCACAATTTGTATTATCATGGTATCAAAGTGGAGGTTTCACTTAAGTCATAGTAGATTGTTTTGAAGTTCTATCTATACTCTATTTTGCGTATGTGAAATAGAGCAAGTTACTATGCTCATTTGATTAGTGAGTTTGCTAGTCGTTAAATTTTTGGTTTGTGAAAGTGTTTGCTGAAACACTTAATCGAAGTGTTGGAAACTAAGATCTATCAAATAAAATGATGGAACCAAGTGTCAACATTGGTGTTGGAGATGACAATAGTGATGTTGTCTACCATGGCTAATAGTCTTAGGGTACCCCTAAGAGCACTGATGAGAGACTTAGTAAAGTGGCTAACCTTTTAGTGGATTTAACCTAAGCTATTCATGCGTTGACTTACTGACTTACTGAAGTTATGCATAATACCCCATAAGCTACTTGACCTATACGAGGTCAAAACCCAGCTCAACAAGTTTGAGGTGAAGGAGTAAGCGAATGAGTAAGGAGAAGGATTGACTTAGGAGACATGGGAGAAGAGGATGTGGAAGAGTATTATGAAGAAGAAGAGTGAGTTCAAGTACTTAGAGCATCAAACCATCAAATTCTGAGCTTCAATGGGTTTGGAAGTACGGATAAATGCTTAGGGTGGGAAAAGAAGGTAGAGTGTATATTTGACTATTACCAATATGAAGATTATAAGAAATTAAGAATTGTTACTATTGAGTTCTCTAGATATGCCGTCATGTGGTGGAAAAAATTTCTAGACTATAAGGAGACGAAAAGGATACAAAGGGATTAATACTTAGCTTAAGATGAAGAGAATACTTAGAAATATATTTGTATCGAATACTTATCTACAAGATACTTTTACTTGGCTTTTGGAGTTGAGGTAAGGAGGCTAAATGTTGATAAGTATGTTGAAGAATTTCAAATGCTTATGATCCGCTGTAAAGTGAAGGAACCACTAACACAAACAATCTCTAGGTTCCTTATTGGATTGAGACGTGACATTCGAGACATTATGGAACTCTAACGAGTTACCATAATGGATGAAGCCATTAGAATAGCCCAACGAGTAGAGAGACAGAAAAGAAGCTGATTACTGACTAGATTGTTGACTAGCTAACAAGGATAGGGAAGTCATAGAGCTCAGTCAAGTATCGAGCTGATCCAAAGGGCTAACCTGATAATAACGTATCGATTTGAATTTATGAGAAAGGGCAAGGATTTGGTAGGAAAACAAGCTAGATCAAGTGCTTCAAGTGTTAAAGGTTTGGATATATGGCTGTTCAATGCTTAAACCGAAGAACTATGGGCATCTAGGGAGACATCTCGAAGTTGGAAGTGGAGAGTACTAATGAGGAACTTGAGGAGGAAAGCATTGTTGAGAAAGAAGTTTCTCAGGAAAACGAACTCATTGAAGAGGATGTGTTTGCCAAGGACTTGGATTAGTTGATCTTGGTTGTCCGACATGCAATAAACATGGAACCCTCACTCGAGGAGGAACAGAGAGAGAATTTGTTTCATATCACTTATAAGGTAAATAATCAGGTATGTGCTCTCATTGTAGATAATGGTAGTTGCACCAATGTGGCATTAGTTAATTTGATCACAAAATCGAAGTTGTTGATCATTGCACATTCGAGGCCATACAAGTTGCACTAATTGAGTGAGAAGGGAGCACTACATGTCACTTAGTAAGTATTATTACCAACTACTATCAGAAATTACTCTGATCAGATTCTTTACGACGTACTGCCCATGTGCACTTCCTACATGTTGTTAGGTATATCGTGGTTGTTTGATAGAAGAGTTATCCATGATAGATACCAGAATACGTATATGTTTGAGAAGGATAGTAAAAAGATCATGCAAAACCTGATACCACCAAGTGAAGTTAACAAACTGTAGGCTAAACTTGTTTGCGGATCAAAGAAAACTCTAATGATGAGTAGGATCGAGCACCGAGAGGCCCTTAAAACTGATGTGCCAACCCTCATGTTAGTCAAGTGACTATTAGAGTTACAAGAGTGAGGTAAACTACCCTAAGAAGTAAAAGAGTTGCTAGATGAGTACGCCAATCTATTCCTAAAATAGTTACTCGAAAGACTACCCCCTATTTGAGACATAGAGCATTGCATTGACTTAATACTTGACACCGCCCTATCGAATAAGCTAGCCTATCAAATGAGTCCTAAACAGGCTTTTAAGCTTTAACGGCAAGTCAATGAATTACTAGAGAGAGGGTATGTTAAGGAAAGTCTTAGCCCTTGCAATGTACCAATGTTTTTAGTATCGAAAAAGGATGGAACCTGACGGATATATGTTGACATTCGAGCAGTGAACAAGATAATGTTAAAATACAGGTATCCTATTGTAATACCCTAGGATTTCGAGCTAGTTCAATAACCCTAAGATCTAAGCTCTTAAATTTAGGGTGTCGGACGAAGTTATTAATTTTATTTTAAACTTTACAGTAAAGTTAGAAAAGTTAGATAAAGTAGTTTAAGTAAAGTTAATTTCTCAAAATAATCTATATAAAAATATTAATTTGAAAAAAATGTTAATTTATCAATAAAACCAATAATTGTAAAATTCAAGCTTTTAGATATAACGAGATATTAAAGATAAGTTAATTAACTTTCAAAAATAATAAATAAAGTTGAATTATACATAATATATATGTATTTACATGTGATATGCATTACATGTAGTAAATATATACATATAATAATAATAAATTATTAAAATTAGGTAAAATGATGGAAAATTAATAAAAAAAATTGAATGGGTAAGTTACTAAATGATGTGTCAAGCTAAGATTAATTGCAAATGATGAGTCAACACTTAGTTAATGAGAAAATTATACATGACACCTAGGGAAAAGTGAAAAATGACATGTGTAATTTTACTTTTTCATACAAAAAAAATCCTAAAGCCTATTAATAGGACTTTAAACCTCATTTACAATATTTTAGTAACCTAAAAACATAAGAACATAATTTTAGAAAATAAAAAAATATATAATAAAATAAAATAAAAATAGAACAAGAAATAAGGTCGAAATTATGTTAGAACGGTTCAATAAGTTATCCACAACTTGACTTGGTGGGGGTTGGAAGTTCAACAAAGGATGGTCGAAGAAGGATTTCTGACAAGGTACGGCGACTAGGTGGCGGCTGGTTTAGGTAAACTAATTTTCCGCCCATAATTTGTTAAATTTGCTAAAAATATCAAATGTTGTCAATTAATTATGAAATTTGGTTTTCTAAGATTATTTTAGGTTTAGATTAATAAAATAATTTTATTTTAATTAAATAATTAGTGGAAATATGGGTTCTTTAAGAAAATGCCTTGTTTAGATGAAAATTAAATAAATTTTTATAAATATTAGATGATGTTGTTTTAAGCTCAATTTTTGTATATAATACACCTAATATATATATATATATATATATATATATNACTAGGTGGCGGCTGGTTTAGGTAAACTAATTTTCCGCCCATAATTTGTTAAATTTGCTAAAAATATCAAATGTTGTCAATTAATTATGAAATTTGGTTTTCTAAGATTATTTTAGGTTTATATTAATAAAATAATTTTATTTTAATTAAATAATTAGTGGAAATATGGGTTCTTTAAGAAAATGCCTTGTTTAGATGAAAATTAAATAAATTTTTATAAATATTAGATGATATTGTTTCAAGCTCAATTTTTGTATATAATACACCTAATATATATATATATATATATATATATATATTTAATTTTGGTAACAAGAATTTTTTAAATTAAGCATGTTCACTATTTTTTATAATTATTTTGAATAAAATTGTCAATTTTGCTAAATTATTGAAATAATTAGTTTTTGATGAAATTAATGAATAAGCCCTACATGTTTTGATTTCTAGATGTTTATAATAATATTTGGAATACTTATTTTTTATCTCACACTTAAATTTGTCTATTTTCCCTAATTTTATGTAATTCCGAGCTAAAATCGCTATTTTCGTAAAAATAGATAATAGCTAGTTTAGTGTAATTGATGGTTGATAATCAAACTAAATATTTTTGTTAGTCTATAGGATTTTTAGTGAAATTATTCAGGCTTATATACTATTTATTATGTATTTTCATAATATAAGTCTATATATTAGCCTAATATATGATATAGTAATTAGTACTAATGTGATATTTATTAAATATGCAAAAGATTACTATTTTTTGGTACATAATGAATGTTAATTAGTTCGAAAAATGAGGAAATTTAGGATTTTTAATTTATATTAATGGTTTATTTCAATTAATTACGAATTTATAATGACATATGGTCAAATCGTAATATGAAAGGGTATTTTAGGATTTTGAAAATATTGATCAATCTTGTTTCTTAATATATATTAATAGTACTCAAAATAACGATTATGACAATATAAAGTTTATTAAAAATGGATAAGAAATGAGTAAGATATGATCAAATAAAGTTTAAAAACACTTAAATGAAAGTTTATAATAGTTCGAGTTTGACCTATACTTGATTTGAAGACTGTGTCATATTTTTATAGGTGTGATAAGTAAGGAAGGACCACGTCATAAAGTATAAGATTTTGCATTATTACTAAGCCTAGGTAAGTAGATCTAACTTATGCTTGAAGTAAATATATCGTTACTCATAACACGGTATGCTGTTTGATGCTGTGTTGATTGAATATGGGTATATCTTGGGTGAATTGATATGCTACTATAGTGGATGCTAATGTGTTGATTTTCAATTACAATAAATGTATTCTAGTTAAACTGTTATGTTGCCATGTTGGGTGATGATTTGTGCTTATGAATGATTGTGCTAATCAGAAAAGCTGAGTGATTGCTAACTCAATCTTTTAGGTGTTCACCTAAGTGAACCCTAAGTAAGATACTAGAATTCTGCTAAGGAGAGTTGGAAAACTAGAATCAGATCATTGAGTTGAATAAAACTGGAAGATTGATTATGTTGATTGATATTCTTGAGCTATTATTATATATCATGGCATGGCACAGCACGACATAAAAATGGACTTACAAGTTAGAACTTTCAAAATGAGGCTTCCAAATGATCATGAAAAAAGTATGGCTTTATGAACTTAGTTTTTGGAAGCATATAGATTGTATTGCTCGAACATTGTGACTATTTTGATAGTCAAATTTAGTAGACTAGTGTGTGGTCTAATTTGGTAGTATTACCACTTTGATTTGGTGAACTATAGTATGTAGTCTAATTTTGTAAAGTTGGGGGTCTTACTCCTAAGTAGCTCCTTGTTGCCCTTTTTGACAATGGTAGACTACAATGTGTAGTCCAATTTATTAGGGGTCATACTCCTAAGCAACTCCTTGTTAGTTCCTAAACGTTGTATCTAGATGCCCGGTTATGTCGACTAACCAAAAGAAGATTGGAAAGCATAGGATATCGGTATCAATGCATGCCACGTCATGAGCATAGCATGCTGTATTGCTAGCAGTAAATGCCCGGTTGAGCGAATGCATATGTGAAGTTGAACTTGAGGGTTATGATTAAATTATTTAGTTGTGATATGCAATATTGTCTATCATATTATCTATATTGAGTTGCATGTTATCCACTCTCACTCAGCTTTAGTAGCTAAGGGGATAAAATGTTTTATCCTTAGGTTAATAGTATTGTGAAGGGCCTAATGCTAAGGGGGGATATATATAATGAAAGTGTGAGTCGGAGTTAGCGACTTTTATATGGAGCTTGTACTAGGTCAAGGATCCTATTACTGTGAAGACAATAAAGAAAAAAGCTGGTTCATGTTTTGATGTAAATATTGTGTTGTACACATAAGTTGTAATAGGGAATCTAGCTGAACTTTGATGCAGAAACCCTTTTATTATATAAACAAATGTTATCTTTTGATGAATGAGCAGGTTGAGTTAAGTTTTCAATAAGTATTCTTATGTGATGGTGCATCCCATGCTATGTTGGGATGTGACTTTCCTTTCAACTTAGCAATCTCAGGTTGAGTTAACTTAGATTTACTAATAAGGAATGAAACTTTCCTTTCATTTCAACTATTAAGTATCAACATTCCACTCACCAAGCTCTATAAGCTAGTGAGGATACAAATTACAAGAAAATGAAGTCAAGTAGCAGTTGCTATTCAAACATCTACTGATCATACTATAGTAGCTTCAAGTCGAATTTTTATTTCAAGCTAGTAGCATTTTGGATTGCTTGGGTTTGTAAGGAAGAAAGTTGACGTAAACTGTGACCAAGAACAGACAAGGCTGATCACTGGATGAGTCCAAGCTTGTTGAAAGCTTGAAAAAGGGGTAATGAGGAATGAACGAAAGGGTGAATGAAAAGTAAGAAAAACTCACAAACAACTTCAAAGGATATAACGCACTAATAGAACTTCTAAGGACTTACGGTACAACCTAATGTGACGTACAAATTAATTCGGTGAGGTTACTTGCTACCTAGCCTTACTTAAAGGTTAGGATAAGAGTAAATTAAAAGTAAACAATTAGTGTTTACAAGAGGAAGAAGATTCAGTATATTAAAATGGTAGTCTTTGTGTCTTGGCTATAAGTATAAGGGGTATTTATACCCAAAAGTTAGGGTAACTTGCCTAAAAGGGAAAAGACAAAAAGGGTATTGTCCTAAGAAATAATGTATAAGAATACAAGAGGGTAAAAATAAATATTTAAGAAAAAAAAATGATTAGTGTGGTAGATTCTACATATGGCCCTGCACATGTAGCAAAAATATATTGGTGATGCCGTTGGAGGATGCAGACAAAAGAGTATGATCAGATGACTTGTCCGAGCAGGGGTGGCTAAGGATCAGTCTAAAGTCTCTCTCTTAATAAGGGTGATGCCGAGCAATTGGTTGGCTCATATGTAAGTGAGTAATCGTGAATGGTTTGGCTGTTGTCTCGATAATCTACAATTCAGCACATGACTTTAGTAAATATAAGTTAACTCAACCTGGTATTCCTATGCGATGGTGCATCCCAACAAATCTAAGTTGAGTTTGCTAAAAGAGAAGTAAATCTATGGCTCAATCATCCAAGGGCTTGAATTAGTTATTACAAGCACAAACCAATCTTGATACAGACTCGTGGATGAATACATAGGCCCAATATTGTACGTAACCAAAGGGGGTAGGTATAAACTATGGGATGGTTCGAAAGATAAATGGCAGTCGAAAGATGAACAAGGGTTCCCGTACACTAATGATGGATATGATGCACCAACACTTCATATGAGCTCGAGTCACACTTGATATCATACACAAATATGGCTAGAGGGCATTCGCTACTAGTCCACGCTCAATGGACTAGATAAGAGTAGCTCAAGAGCAAGCAGATAGAATACTTAGCTCGAGAGAGTGAGAAAGTTTAGTGTATTCTCAATATATTGATGTTTTCGACTATTACAATTTGTAAGTATTTATAATACTTAATTAGGGTAAGTACTAGGTTATAGGAAATTACAAAAAAGGATTTGTATTGGTTAGGAAAAAGGGAATAATTTATAGAGATATCAATGTAATCATGCCAAAAGAATACCCTTTGTTAGAAAGGATAGTACGGATGTTATAAAGTACAACGTACGCAAAATTTTGCTCTTTATGTAGTCTTAATAACAATGTGAGCCAAGCAGGGGTTATTCTTGATTAAGTTTAGTTAGCATTAGCAGTTTGGAAGCTCTAATTGCTAGGATTGGACAAGGATGATCACATTCGGGTCGACCTCGAATGGTTGGCTCCTGACAATTGTTAGCTCAACCTCGAAATTGTAGGTTGGTTGTATCTTGATTTGGTGCTTGGACTGGTGTGTTGAGGAGGGGTCAATTTAGCATGTCAGCTAATTACCTTGGTAGTTCCCTAGATGGTGTAAGAGTAAAGGAACTCGGCAAGTCAGACTCGGTAACCACTACTCTTCGGCACTTAACTTACTTTGGATACCTTAGTGAACCATCTAAGCTAGTCATCAAGTTTAGGAGTGTGTGATTGGTCCTTGATCCCTATCATCTCCTCCGAGTTTTTTGAGATTTGGGATCAAATCTAGTTCAGCTCTAGGTTACTCGTCTTCGGGAGTATAAGGTTAGAGATTAGCAATATTGAAGGAGTCCGAAACTCCATATCCTTTAGGTAGTTCAATCCTTTAGGCATTAAGATTGATCTTTTCAAGAACTTTGAAAGGTCTGTCAGCTTTGGGAGACAACTTGTTCTTCCTTAAGTTTGGGAATTGTTCCTTGCTGAGATGTATCTAGACCAGATCACCTGGTTGAAATTCTCTCTTCTTTTGTCCTTAGCTTCACTTCTTGAGCTTAGTAGTAGCTAGGCTCAATTTCTTTATAACCTTTTGATGCATAGCTCTGATGGCCTTAACTCTTTCTACGGCTGGCTAGTCATCATCAAGTCTTGGTTGGGGCACTTAATCCATTGGGAGCTAGGGGTTAAACCCATAGGCGACCTCAAATGGAGACATGTTTGTTATGCTGTAGACAGTCTTATTCTATGTTAATTCAATGATCGGCAAATACAGTTCCCAATCAACCATGTTTTGTCTAACAGTAACTCGTAGCAAAGTTCTTACGGTTTTAATGACAACCTTAGTCTATTCATTGGTCTATGGATGGCAGGATGTGCTATATAATAGCTTAGTTCCCATTCGCCTCCATAGCATCCGCCAAAAGTGGGTCATGAACTTTAGGTCTCAGTTTAAAACAATGGTATTGGGTATTTCGTGAAGCTTGATAATTTCCTGTAAGAGAAGAAAAGAAGTAGTCGAAGCATCATTAGTTTTGGAACAGGGCACAAAATGTGCTATCTTACTAAATTGATCCATGAACACCATGATGGAGGCCTTCCTTCGGGACATTCTCAATAATCTAAACATGAAATTCATACTTAGCTTGGACCATGATTTGGTTGGGATAGGCAACATTAGATAATGTTCTTGTTTAGCTCAGCTCTTTGCTTTTCAACAGGTCACATACCTTTCTAGTACGGATTGCACATCTTTGATCATTCTTAGCTAAAAGAATCTCGCAACTAGTACTTCATGGGTTTGGCACTGGCCAAAGTGTCCTGTCAATCCTCCTCCATGCGCTTCGTACATTAGTAACTCTCTTATGGAATAGGTTGGGATATATAGCCTCCTCTTCTTGAACAAGTATCCATCTTTCCTGTGATAGTCATCTAATATCCATCCTTCCTTACATCGAGCATAGATAGGACCAAAGTGTGGATCCTTAGCATACAAATTCTTTATGTTTGAAAAACCAAGTAGTCTAATCTGTAGCTCAGTTAGGAGAGAATGTCATCTCGATAAGGTGTTGGCCACTACATTATTCTTTCCATTCTTGTATTTCATGGTATAAGAAAAACCCTCTATGAACTCAATCCATTTTGCTTGCCTCCGAGACAACTTGGGTTGACTCTTTAAATATCTCAACGATTTATGATCGATGTAGATCACAAATTCCATAGGCAGCAGATAATGTTGCCATAACATTAGAGCTTAGATTAAGGGATAGAACTCCTTATCATAGACAAAATACTTGAGTGTAGCTCTTCAAAGTTTCTTGCTGAAGTAAGAAATAGGTAGTCCCTCTTACATCAGTACGGTACTTATGCCTAGTCCAGATGCATTATACTCTACTTTAAACACTTTGTCAAAGTTCAGCAGAGCAAAGATAGGCAATGTGGTTAGCCTATCCTTCACTTTCTCAAAACTCCTTTGCTCCTTTTTTCTCTATCTAAATTCAACATTCTTCTTTGAGAGTTCAGTGAGTAGGGCCACAATCGTACTAAAATTCTTTATAAATATGCAATAGAATGATGCCAGATCGTAGAAACTTTTCGCGTCGGCCTAAGTGGTTGGTACTGGCCATTTGGTGGTTGCTTTGATCTTCTCTTTGTCGACTCATATGCTACCACTACTTACAACGAATCCTAAGAATATTACCTTAGATCAGCAAAAGTCATACTTCTTCAGATTAGCATAAAGCTATTCAGCTTGGAGTTTTGCAAAGACTCTTCAAAGATGTTGCTGGTGAGTCTCAAGGTCGGGACTGTACACCAAGATGTCATCAAAATAAACTATGACAAACTCCCTTAATAAGTCTTAAAGCACATGATTCATCAGGTGCATAAATGTGCTCGACGTATTGGATAGTCCAAACAGCATTACAAGCCATTCATATAATCCATGGCACGTTTTGAATGCGGTCTTCCACTAGCCACCTTCACACTTTTGGATTTGATGGCATCCAGATTTGAGGTTGATCTTGGAGAACACTCTTGCTCTGCTTAATTCATTTAGCATGTCATCAAGCCTGGGTATGGGATACTTGTACTTAATGGTGATTTAATTGATCACTCGACTATCTACACATATCCTCCAAGAACCATCTTTCTTCAACATTAACAAGGCCGACACTTTATAAGGACTAAGGGACTTGCATACATACCCTTTCCTCATTGGCTCATCTACTTACTTCTACAATTCGGCAGCCTGTTTAGGGTTTAGCTTATAGGCAGGCTTGTTTAGCAATGCGGCTCCTAATTGCAATTCAATTGCATGCTTGATGCCTTAGTTTAGGAGTAGACCTTTCAGTAGCTCTACCAGAAATAGGTCAGTAAATTTCCCTAGTAAGGTTTTTACCTTGGCAGGCAACTCCTTTTCCTTGGGTCTTAACTCCAGAATTCTTCAGACCAGTAGATAGGTCGATCCTTCAGGCTCCATCTCTCTTTTCAATTTAGCTTGAGTTAATACCAAAGCCTCTTTCTTCAGGGTTTGGCTTAGTTGGGATTACATGACCCTTACTTGCTTGGCAGTCATAGGACTTAATTTCACTCTCCTGCCTTATTACTCTAGGGAACAAGTATTTCTCCTTCCATCATATATCACTACTCGATTGAACATCTATGGTCATTAAGTAGAATATGGGACGCACTCATGGGTAGCACTTCATTTAGATATTTACCAACGCAGATCAAAACAGACACTTGTTTGTTCACCTATACGACTCTCTTATCACTAAGCTAATGAAGCTTATAAGGTTTTAGGTAAGGCTTGGTTGGTAATTTCAACTGTTGGACCATAAAGGTAGAGGCTACATCGGTATAACTCCCATTATCAACTATCATGGCACACAGTGACTCATTCACCTTGCATCTAATGGGGAAGAGATTCTTTCTCTGTTCGTCTTTGGGCATAGGACTGATATTCATTATCCTTCTCAACACTAGAGTGGTTGACATAAAGTTGCCTTCCTCACTATAGATAACTTCCTCCTTAGATAGTTCAGTCTATTTGTCCTCCTTTAGCTCCTCTACATCCTTGTTAGTGCTGTCCACTTTGACAGTCAGCATCATGCCTCAGATCACCATAGTTCTTCTAATTAGACATTGGGCGGCCATATGTCCAAATCCTTGGCATTTGAAACACTTGATCTCATTCATCTTCTTGCCTGAACTCTAGCCTTTCTTAAACTTCCTCAAGTCTTCCTTCTCCTCTACTTGGGTAGTTTGAGTGAGTTGGGACTTAGCAACCTTACTTAGTTCCGTTTACACAGGTTTGCTTGGAACAATTTGACTATTATCTAGTTAGTTAATTGGTGGTCGGAACCTTCCTATTTGGCACCTTTCTATCCTCTAAGTAGCTCGAATCACATCATTAAGTGACCTAATTTCCTTGATTTCCAAGATATCTTCGATCTCATATTTCAGTCCACTAATGAATTGAGATATTGTTCGGTCTTCCAGCTCATTGACTTCGCATTGGATCATCAACATTTGGAATTCCTTGACATAAGCTTCAACAGTTGATCCTCTTTGCCTCAATTCATGTAACATTTTGAAGGCATCTTGAAGATAGTAGCTTAGCACAAACCTTCTCCTCATAACCTTCTTCATTTCTTCCCATCTCCTGATTTCATGTTCTCTTTCTCTTCGTCGGGTGGCCTGTAAGTTTTTCTACCATAGGGTAGCATAACTAGTAAACTCCAACACAATAAGTCTAACCTTTGCATTATTGGGCAATTCGTGGCATCTAAACTGCTTTTCAATCTTATTTACCCAATCTAGGTAATCCTTGACATCACTACTTCTTAGAAAAACTTAAAATATGCATCCTCAATCCTTTAACTATAGGGGCTCGTATATTTCTTTCTTCAACCTCGTAATACTCCTTTGTGTCATCATCTCCTTTTGCTTCTTCCTCAATCTCTTCAAGCACTAGCCTTGGTCTAGCATCCCTACTAATTCCTTCAACTCAGAGTAGTTGAGTTAGTGCATTAACTCGACCAAACTGTTCATTGTCTTGCTCTTGCTACTCACATTCTCTAATGGGGCTATTTCTAGCTTGTTGCCTATCTTTTTGGATAGTAGTCACCAAACTAGCTACCAAGTTAGTAAGCCTATCTAAGTGGTCCCCCACTGATTGAAGTGTGAAGCTTCCTTCTGGCCTTTAGCTATGTTGAGTACCACTTTCTTGGTATCTCAAAGTTCTTTGAACACTTGAATCTGACATTGATGGTTACTCTACAAAATTGACGTCTAATAATACCACTTGAAGTTCTGTTCGCAAATAACAATAGTAGATTAATAATCGATACTTCTAATACCACGACAATTACATAACAAATAAACAGTCAACCATACTTTATTTTGCATATTGGAAATAGGGAAAACAAAGTAAAGAAAAATTCTTAATTACCAAACTCTAATGTTAACAATAGACTCTCTATCATACGAGAGTAGTAACAAATCACTTAAAGAACATAGTAGCAGAATCTAACTTCAAACATAGCCAAGCTTTAATACTAGGATGATATGAACTCATGGATGAATACACAAGCCTAATATCATATGTAACTAAAGTGGGTAGGTCCAGATTGTGAGATGTTTTGAAAGATAAATGGTAGTCGAAAGATGAGCAGGGGTTTCCATGCACCGACGATGGATATGATGCACCAACGCCTCATACGAGCATAAGCCACACTTGATATGACATACAAGTATGGCTAGAGGGCACTCATTACTAGTCCACGCTTAATAGGCTAGATAAGAGTACCTCAAGAGTAACCAGAAAGGATACTTAGCTTGAGAGAACGAGAAAGTTCAGTGTATTCTCAATATATTGATGTTTTTAGCTATTACAATTTGTAAGTATTTATAATACTTAATTAGGGTAAGTCTTAGGTTATAGGAAATTACAAAAAAGGATTTGTATTGGCTGGGAAAAAGGGAATAATTTATAGGGGTATCAATGTAATTGTGCTAAAAGAATATCCTTTGTCAAAAAGGACAATGCGTACGTAGTTTTGCTAATTTTATGGTCCCAATAACACTGCGAGCCGAGTAAGGGTAGGTCTTGATTAGGTTTGGTTGGCATTAGCAGTTCGACAGCTTTAATTATTGGGACTGGACAAGGGTTGGCTCAAGGATGACTCACATTCGAGTCAGCCTCGGATAGTTAGCTCTGAACAATTGTTAGCTCAGCCTTGGAACTGTGGGTTGGTTGTATCTTGATTTGGTACTTGGACTAATGTGTTGTGAAGGGGTCAGCTCAGCATGTCAACTAATCACCTCGGCAATTCCCTAGATGGTGTGGAGAGTGAAGTAGCTCGACAGGTCGGATTGAGGTAAGCATTACTCTTTGGTGCTTAACTTACCTCAGATAGCTCGGCGAATCATCTGAGCTGGCCCTTAAGTTCGGGAGTACGTGATCAGTCCTTAATCCTTATCAAATCTAGCACTAACATTGCTTTGGAGCACCTACTATCTTAAGTACAAAATCTAACCAAAACTTATATCACTAATCATTACTTCTTAAACACCAACTATCATAATACCATGAAGAATCTTGATTTAAATGATGACCAAGAGAGTTACGATAGTGAGAATAGTAGCATTAGTGTAGAGCTTCAACATATGTGTGATAAAGAAAGCTATAATAAATATCATGATGATGTTAGAGGTGGCTTCTTTATAAGGTTTAACAAAAATATTGATGACAATACAAGATGTGTTGAATGGATTTCATGATGACACTTAATCACTTCATTTTTTTCTAAAGGAAAACCAAATCTAGATCTTCTTTTTTGAAGGTTATTGTAAAATTGAAAATTAAAATGATGACATTAGAACTGTCCTTCGAGATAGTTACTTAAGTTGAATATGAAGAATCATGATTTGAGCATTATTAGATGCTCTTAAATTAGGAATGAGTCTTTAAAAGGGATGATTTACTCTAAAAAATAATAGGTTTGCATTATTTTTTTCCCTCTATGAACTATTTCAATTTTATTAACTCAACTTGGTTTAATTTTAATGATAAATTTTAGGGCTTTTTTTTTTTTTTTTTCAATTGATTTACTTGGTAAGAGAAAGTCTACTTAGCACTATACAGTAATGAGTTGGATTTCATTAAACTCAAAGGTTATTAAGTGGATTTTGCTGATACAAAACTTCTTATCAAAAGTGTAAATAAGAAATTTCTTTTTGTAAATGAATTATAGTGGAAACATTCTTTTACTTGTCAAAAGTTGTCTTGAAATATGATCTTAAAAACTAAAATTGGATTATGAGTGTTTCAAAGTGTTGTATCTTAGTGTTATTGTTGAAAACAAATAAATCTAATAAAAAATCAAGTTTGGAACTCTTTTGGATTGACTAATTTACTTAAACTTGATTTTCTGCAAAAATGATTCAAAGCATTTGAAGAAGAAATTGAAACTTTTTAAAGTTTTCTTTAATATTGATATTCTACATGGAATGATCTAAAGTAATGTGAAAAGAGTTTAGACTATTCCATACTGAGAGATACTCATTCCAAGACTAAAGAAATAGTTTGAAGCATTCCTAAAAAGGCATAGACCTTTCTAAGCCCAGATTCTTTCCTAGACTTGCTTGGTGAAAGTATCCAGAACTGCAAATAGAGTCACGAACATTCAAAAAGGAGTTTGGACCTTTTGTAAAAGTATAGCCATTACAAGTCTACTAAAGCATCAAACACAAGTATATGATGGAGTAACTTCCAAATATCTTTGAGGAGCTATAAATAAATGGTCAAGGGCAAATCTAAGGCAATTAATAAAGCCTAACTTGCAATCTGACGTCTTGCTATGATCTCCTTAATACAATTTGTCTCTTATTCATTATTTACTATCTTTTGCATGAAATTTGTATAATGATAATTGAGTTTATATTGGCAATCATTATAATAGCTTTGTACTTATGATTATTTTTGTTTGAACTTGTGTAAATGGCTGTTGAGCTATTGATTTGTTGAGATTAATAAAAGTACATATGAAGTCCTTAATTGAAAGCATTGTGTGGTCTTGGAGAGTAAGGACTGTCCTAACTCTATATTGAAATCTCAAGATTGATTTCTTTATTCATCTGTCTTTTAGCTTCAGTACTTTATTTATTATTTCACTCATTAATTATCATATTTATTTGTGTATTTGCATTAAAAATTATTAATTTGCATAAATTGGCAATAACAACTTAATTTATGCTCCTCCTGAATTCTTTGTTTCAAATTTCATCTGTTATCAAAGTGAAGACTTCAAAAATTTTTATTACTTAATGTATCTTATAGTAACAATCATGATTTTGAATGCACTTGGATTTTTGGAAATACAAACTATTAATAGACCAACTCTTTTACCTAATAAAAATTATCTTTATTTGAAGTGTAGAATGAAAATCTTTATCAAAGCGTGAAATAAATTGTTAAGAAGTATAATTGAAAATGTTCCTATTAAAATAGACAGTAAAGAAGAAAAGAACTGTACTAAAGATGATTAGAATAGAGTTGATTTGATTGAAATGGCTATCAATATCTTGTATTGTGTTGTGAATGAGAATAACTTTAATAGAACATGTACTTGCAAGAATGATAAAGAGATTTGGATGAGTTAGATTGCACATATGAAGGAATATCCTGAGGATAGATGAAAGAGTTTTTTTATGTGGAAGGTTTGAGAACTTCAAAATGAAACCTAATGAAACTATTGATAAAATCCATAATGGGTTCATTAATATTATTGATCCCTTAAGTGTACTTGGAAAGACTTTTCCTAATTGGAAATTAACTTCAAGATTCCTAAGTCCTTGCTAAAAGATTAGGAGGCCAAAAGAATCGTAATTGAAGAAGCTCATAATCTTTTGACTATTTCAAAATAGTAACTTCTTGAACCTTCAAAACACATGAATGATCAAAAGATAAGGATAGGAGTTTTATGAGAAGACAATTGCTTTAAAGGCCTCAAGTCTAAATTTGAGTGATGATGATAATGGTGAGAAGTTAGCCATTATGGCTAAAAAGTTTAATAAATTTATAAAATTCCACAAAAAGGTTGAAAAAGAATAAAGTTAGAGACACTTCTAAGTATAAGAAGGTGAAGGAGGTGCTCAAACGTTATATTTGTCAAAAATTGGCCTATCAAGAATATTGTCCGATGCTTAAGAAGGTTGGAAAGCCACTAAAAGAAGAATCAATGGTTACAACTTAGAATCATGATAGTTTCAATGAGTAGAATATAAGATGAACTTAGAGGATAGATGCTCTATGGCTATGAACGATGAGGTATGCTCAACACCTTGTACCACCTCTTATGATGAACTTTGTAATAAATTTATGAAAGTTCAAAAGAAGAAACAATATGTTGAAAAATATGATAGAAGGAGTAAATGAACTTGAAATCAGAATTTAATGAAATGAAAGACATGAGCGAGAACTTAATGAAGATAAGGAAGACTTGAAATTAGAAAATGAAAAGTTGAAAAATGAAAATGATGAATTGAGTAAGAACAATGAGACTCTAGAAGGGGAATGTGAAATGTTGAAAAATGAATGCAACAAATTAAAGAATGAAGATGTTGAAGTAAAAAACAATAATATATTTGTTGGTAAGCTATAAAGCTTGAAATGGAAAATGTGATAAGGAAATCTATCCTAAATGATTTAAAATAAACTATAGCCAAACTTATCAATGGTAAAAAATAAAAAATAAAATAATCAAGAAATGCTTCTAAGCCAACACAGGCTTAAACTAGACAAAAGCGGAATTGGCTATACTGTAAATAATAAATACAAATCTTATAAGAGTTATCTTGTAAAAACAACAAATAAAACTTGCAATTATTGTAGTAACTATAGCCATATTACACATACTTGTATAATAAGGGGAATTATCGATTTGAATCATAAAGGTAAGATAGATTAGAGCTTAAGAGATAAACTTATATTGTTGTTACTAACCTTAAATGACCCAAACTTAAGTGAGTATTAAAGAAATAATTTCTCACTTTTATAGGGACCTTCAAGGTGAAGCAATAAGTGATACTTAGATATAGATGCTCTAGGCACATGATGGTGATCTTCTAACTTCACAACATTGACTTTAAATGATGGAGGGAGTGTCAGCTTTAGAGATTGACATGCTTCAAGGACTTAAACATGAATGTACATAGCAAAACACACATAAATATGAGATGGGTAAAATTTGAGTAAAGGAGGGTTTAAATAGGGTTTAGCCAATCAGGAGCTACCTAGTAGATATAATGCACCACTAAGACTACTAGCCTAACTTGATACTTGATATGATGCATAAACACAAATTAAGGTCACTTGTTATTATTCTTACTAAAGGAGTAAATAAGAGTAAAACATAAGAGAAATTCTTAAGAAGGAGACAACAAGTATATTTAGTATTCTAATGATCATTGGCTAATATAAAAATGGGGCCTTTTCTTAGGTCCCCTATGGTTTATGCATAGAAGGAAATTACAAAAGGGTAAAGATTTAAATAAGGTAAAAATTATACATTCTAGTAGATACTAAAAAGGGTGAAACAGAGAAAGGAGAAAAATAATATGTCAAAAAAGAAGCATCTTCAAGATTAGTATTAGGGATACATGTCATCATGGCATAGGCTTCTCTAACAAAAAGCAAAAGTGGAATATTCATACTATCCCATAGTAAATGAGGCCAGTGATGCTTTAAACAACTTGACAGCTAACAAGAACAACTCGGAATGGCATGAGACAATGGGTTTGTTAGGTTAGATAAGTTGAATCAAGTTGGCTAAGCTGTTAGAAGCTACTTTAACTGTGTTGGACGAAGATCGGAAGGGTTGCAATTAAGTTTGGCAATGGCTTAGATAGGTTGGGAGATGTCCTTATTTGAATGAAAGTCATATATCTTGGATCTAGGAAATGTCAAAGGCCTCAAACAAAGTAAGGAACCTCATTCTGTATTAGCTGATGTACTAGAATTCGATATGTAAGGCCTTAAGCTTGCTTATAAGTGATTAGGTTGAGGGCTTGATCCGCATCATCTCCTTAAGGATGTTGAGGATTTGACCTCAACTTAGGAAGTTCTTCAATAAGCGTATCTTTGCCTACTTGATGCAAAATCCATTTAGTTATATTGAAATCCTTTGGTGAGATCAATCTGGTAAGTATTGTTGTTGACTTTCTTTAGTACTTGGAAGGGACCATCATTTTGGTAAGATAACTTGTTCTTTCTTAAATGTATGAATCAGTCCTTACTAAGGTGAATCTAAATTAAGTTTCTTAGCTTTAAGTGCATGTCCTTCTATCTTAGCTTCCTTATTGCTATTACTTGGCATTGATCCCGATAATTCGTTCAGTTTGCTAGTGTAACTTTTGCAATTCTTGAGTTTAGTGAACACTAGTTAGACTAATCTTTGTGGTGGTTGGGGCTACTACACGATCCACTAGAACTATAAACAACTCTGAAGAGGAATTTATTGATAGTAATGTGGACGGTTTGGTTGTACACAAACTACATAACAGGTAAGCATAGATCCCAATTAATAGGATTATTCCTAATAGTGGCTTGAAGTACTACTTCCAGAGTTCTATTGACAACCTCAGTCTATCTATCTATTTAAGGGTAGCATCTAGAACTTAACATGAATTTAGTACCGAGTCTCTTTCATAATGGCCTCTAAAAGAAGCTTAAGAATTTAGTGTTTCAATTTGAAATAGTACTTTATGGGGCTCCATGAAAGCAGATGATCACTTAAAAGAAAAGGTTAGCAACATAAAGCACATTATCCATTTTATTTCATGGGATAAAGTGTACCATCTGGCTAAAATGGTCAATAACGACCAAGATGGAGTCTTTCCCATGAGGTGTTTGGGGTAATCTCAAAACAAGATCCATACTAAAGTCCTCCTTAGGTTAGTTTGGTATAGGCAAGGGGTATGTATTCGCAATAAGACTCCTTCCTTCCTTTCACTCTCTTGCATACCTCACATCTTCCAACCACTTCATAAATGTCCTTGGCCATCCCTAGCCACTAAAATCTTTCTTTTAACAATTTAGTAGTCTTATTCTCTCCAAAATGTCTAGTCCTCTCTAACAAGTATCTTACGTACAGAGGAGCATGAAATGTATAATTGCTTACCTTAGAACAAGTTTCCATCCACTGTATAATAACTATCCACTATAATCCCATTATTGCATCTAGTTACAATAGGACCGAATTAGGGGACTTGGGCATATTACTGGGTAATGAGTGAGAATCCAATTGTTTGTTTTGGAAAGTAGTCAACAATGCATGTTGAAAAAATAGGGCATTAGCCACAATGTTAGCACTTCTCTTTTTATGCCTAATGACAAGAGAATCCTTCTATGAACTTTAGCTATTTTGCTTGCCTCATCAAGAGGTTTTGTTGACTATTGAGGTCCTTTAAAGAATTATGGTTTGCAAAGACAACAAATTCTCAAGGTAAAAGGTAATGTCACCATACTATAAGAGCTCTAAAAAGTGAGTAAAACTTCTTCTTGTACATGGAGTAATTTAAAGTAGCATTACTTAACCTCTCACTATGATATGCTATGGCCCTTCCGCTTTACATTAATACTTCACTAATTCTAATGCATGAAGCATCAAGCTTGAGCTTAAATGGTTTATCAAAATCTAGTAGGGCCAATATTGAGGTTCAGGTTATTTTCTTATTATTCTTTTGAAAGCTCTTTTTAGCCTACTGACTCTACTGGAACCAATGCTCTTCTTAATCAACTTAGTAAGTGGGGCCACAATAGTACTAAAGTTGCGAATAAACCTTCTATCAAATAAAGCTAAGCCATGAAAGCTCCTCACATTCAAAGCATTCTTTAGGGTTGGTCATTCTAAAAATTGTTTAGACCTTCTCTTCATCCACTTAGATTTTACCTTCATATACTACATATTCAAAAAATAGAACCTTATTATGTCATAATGTACATTTCTTAAGGTTATTGAACAATCTTTTAGCTTAGAGTATGTTAAAGACAAATCTTAAGTGCTCAACATGATTTTGTAGGTTGACATTATATACCAAAATGTTGCTATAGTAGACAACAATGCACTTACCAATTAATGTTCTCATTATGTGGTTCATTACTTACATGAATATGCTTGGTGCACTAGTTAAGCTAAAGGGTATAGCCAGCCATTCATAGAATTCACGCCTAGTTTTGAATATAGTCTTCTATATCTCCAAGTCTAATTTGAATATGGTGATAGCCACTTTTTAGATCAATTTTTGAAAATATCTTGGCCATATAAATCATCCAATATGTCATTTACCTTAGGATTTGAACACTAATACTTAATAGCAATTCTATTGATAGTTTATTGATACACATGCATTATGAACCATGTTGAGTTGAAAATTTGGTTTCCCTTCTTGTTGATCTAACTCATACTGAGCCCAACCTATTTAGTATAAGTTTCTCAACTAAATTAGGAAACAGTTTAATTTAAAAAAAAAAAATAACATTTTAAAGAATATGAAGTCACCACTTGACTAAGTAAAAAAAAAAGGAAAAAGAAATAAAAGCTCATGGGTGGATAGGTTTTAATTTTGGCTGCCAGCTTGCAGGCTTTTTCTAAAAAAATTTAGGAAAAAAAAGGAAACCGGAGATTATGGGCTTGAGGGCTAACCTATGAAAACCTAATAGGATTGTCATAGAAAGATCCATTAAATAAGTGAATGGGCCTTTAACTTTTTTTTAATAATCTTTTCTTTTGAAAAAATAAAAGGGGCTTTCAATGAGGAAAATTAATATTTTATGTTTTTTTGAGCCACCTAAAGTACCTGTATATCTATTGGCTAAAATCAAGCCCTACATAATTCTAAAAGTATTTTTATAAGATTTTAGAAGGTTAGTCTATTTTATTTACTAAATATTTCACTTTAAATATTTACATGTTAATTAATTTAATAAAAACATTTTTTCCAACTTTGAAAAGGAAAAAAACCTAAGGAACTGTAATTTTGGAAATGACTTAATTAGATTTTTTATTGATGAAAAACATTTTTCTAAGTGACAAAATATTTTGTAGAAAACCATTTTTATCTTGGAAAAAACTCTCTTAACATCATAATCAAATACATAACGAATATATAGATCATTTACAAGCAAGCCAACTTGTAACCCCTCAAAAGGGGGCCTAGTAGTTTTACTTAAAATCTTCATACATATATGCACCCATGATATAAAGATTTCTATGTAAGTTAACGGCTATAAGGCTTTAGCCTGTAAGTTTTTAATCATAATTAATCTTTTTACATATGTCTACTTAAATATATATAGCTATAAGTGATCTAACAATCCACAATAACTAGAATTGCAGAGTTTAAATGACTTACCAAATAATAAGAAAGGATATCTAAATTCTAACAATCATAAAGCCACTAGACACTTTAAAAGTTTAATTTGGCTATTCTATTTGCTTTTCTAAACTTATCATTCTACTTTCTCAACCTGATAGAGAACTTTGCACTCAAATCTTAGCTTAACCTTAGCTTTGTAAGACCTAGAAAATAAATTATTAGGGTGTAAACTACATGCAGCTTAGTGAGTAACCTTTCTACCTTACCATCAAATAATAACAAGTAAGTTATTTATCAAATACATGAATGCATGTACAAGCATATGTAATGTAAACAATGTATACAATCGACCAGTGATTACATACAACATGGTTTTATGCCCACTATTGCTCGATTTTTAGGCACGTTAGAACTCGAGTCTCTACATCTATCATTTGAATGAATATTTAATGCATAAATGTGTAATGCATGATTGGTTCTTATTGAAGTCAGATAATTATTATTTTGATTCATAGGTGACTAACCAAATATATATGATAGACACTCCAAAGCCCTACTTACTAATGCAACAACCAATTCTTAGTTTAGATATATTATTGTATCTTTAGCAAGTAAATACAATCAATCCAAGCACATGCATATAACAATAACCCTAAGCATAATCATTTCATATACATATATAATTAAACAATGCTCTATACTACAAGCACAAACAAGATAAGATAGGGGTCAGTGTACTCATTGAACCATAGTATCCAGCAGTCATAGTAATCCTCAATCAAGTCAATCCTTAGGTCCATGTCACCTATAGATTATAATTAAAGTGTATAATAATTATATCCTATACTGCTTAAGTATTCCTTCTCATCCTAAACTTCCCATTTTTACTACTTTCATAATTTGGTCATAACTTTTTCATTTTAAGTCCTTTTTTAATGGTCTTGTAGTTGTTTTCTATCATTTTTTAGTATTCTTTTGTTTGGTGAAGTTCTTTTAAGGTGTTTAGACTTAGAGGAATTTAGTTTGGGTTAAGTTAATTCGTTGGTCAAAAGTATTGGTTTGATTATTTTAGGGTTTGGGACTAATTTGAGCTTTAGGCCTTTATTTAGGTATTTTAAGTTTAAGTTTCTACCCAAATTCTGTAGTTTTTAATTTGGGCCTTAATGTTATTTTGTAGACCTAAATGTGTCCTTTTTTGCTAATTTAAGGCCCTAATTGGTTAAGGGGCCTATAGAGGGTGTCTTGCATAGGCCTTAAATCTTAATAGACCTTTCATATTTTTAATAATGAGCTTTTCATTTTTAGTATCAAATCTAGTTACATCTATTTAGGCCCTAAATTTTTTAATTCTTTTAAAGTTTTTTAGGCTCGTTTTGCATTGTAGGGCCTCAAGCGTAATCCTATTAATCTTTTTAAGCCTAAGTCCATGTTATACTCCAAGTTAAGTCCAATTTACCATAAGTTCCAAATCTGGTCATTAAGTTATTAGGCTCTATTTGGGGTACTTTTACCCTATTGGTTACGTGCATCTTAAATCATACTTAACACTAATTGATGATTTCATTACACTATTCAATCAAAATTTATAGCTTATTAAGTCTATCAATAATGGCGGCCAAGTAGGGGTTTTATAAGGTTTCTTTAACTTCATCCATCCAACACTCATTCTAGTGTATTTTTCTTGTTTTAACCACATGCCTACTTATTTTAAGCCAATAAAATTACATAACATGTGAAAACAAGATGGATATTCACTAAGGAAGGGTTGACATGTAAAGGAAGTTAGGGTTCTTAGTGCTTTCTCAACTTCTTTTCAAGTTATCTATATAGAATTTCCTCTTACACTTCTAGAATGAAAGTGACAAATTCACTAAATGCATGGATGAATGTGTGATTATATGACTCTAAAATGACATGTACATGATTATAACATATTTTTCTAGTATTTCTAATCCTAAACTCTCAAGATATCAGGGGTACAGCTTATGTGAAAAAGAAACTCAAGTTGGGTGAGTTTTACCTTAGATTGGTTTGCACGAGTTCCAAATTTTTCTACTCAAAAACTAAATCGAAGTATGCTCCTTTGAAAAAAATGGTTTGTTGATAGGACACTATAGTGTATATGTGACATTTTGATGGAGGTGGTTTATGATTTGGGGCCATGTGTTGGTAGTCAAAGCAAAAGGCACTAATGTGTAGGGTGGTCTAACAACTTCTTCTACTTTTCTTCCCTTCTTCTTTTGGTTTTTGTCTAGGTTTCTAGAGTATTTCCTAAATTTTTCTAAGAGTGAAGAATTAGGTTAGATGAGGGTTTTATTAGGGTGAAATGGCAGATATTGAGGGAGGGATAAAGGGGACAAGAGGTTGCTATTTTAGGATGAGAGTACATGGTCCCTTCTTGGTACTATTGTACCTTGGTTACTTTTTGCCAAATGAAGGAGGATTTTCTATCCTAAAGAATAAGTGTCCTTTGATGCCCAATTAATTTTTTGTCCTTCGTTCTTAATTGAGTTTGACTTATCACTAATTAAGATGTAACGAGAGTTGGTAGATAAATTAAAGGGTAATAAAGATAATTAATTGCAATTATACTTAATTAAGCAATTTAAGCCTAATTAGGGTTTTACCATATTTTATCACTTTAATCAAGTTCATTGACCTATATTACTTCATTTGTTAGAGTCCTTCATTATTTAAGATCGATTAGGGTTTTTGGTCTACATAAAAAACTAGTGGTTTAAGGTTTCTAAGCAATTGGAGAAATTATTTGTGATTAGCGAATAGTTTAGGGATATACTTAGGGTTTATTAGTTGAATTAGGGTTATAGATTTCCAATTAGGGTTTTAGTCAGTTTATTGATGTTTTCTAGTTGTTTTAAGGTTTCATGCATATTAGGGTTTTTATGGTTTCACGCACACGACTAGGGATTTTACTCTCTTTAAGAATTTTTTTGTTTGACTTATTATTTAGGGTTTATGACTTATTATTTAAGGTTTAATTATTTCATTTTGGGATTTTATTATTATATCTTAAGCGGTTCTAGGGATTATTCATTAACTCCTATTGAGCCTGGATTTTTTCGTTTTTATTTGTTTTCCTTAATTCGACTTAAATTAAACCATATGCTTATTTAATTTAAACCTTCGACTAAAATTAAGGAAAACCCAATTTCTTGTTTTTGAAAAAAATGGAGTCATTGCTTGGTAGAATTGAGGATTGGTAATTTAATTAAAACTGATGAAATGGTGATTAAATTTGAACTGATTAGGCGGATTAGTTCTAATCTAGTAACTAGCCAGTGTTTTGAAATTTTTTTGAAAAATCTTTCAAGAAACTAAATTCATGAATTTGGGAGCTATCCTATTAAACTCTTTTGAATACCACTTTAACCTTCTAAATTTAACTCTATTTTTTCAAATTACCCATTTAAGAGAAACAAATTATATTCATAGATAATAAATGAAACCATATCTATTTACCAAAAACATAAAGAATTGAAGAATTATAAAAAAGGGAAAAAAAGCTTTTCCATATTTTAAGTTATCCCATAGTTTCTTATAAGTGTCTACATATTTGCTATTTGAGATTAGACTTTCGTAGTTCATTCTAAAAAATTTAAGCATGTTAATTCATTTTAACTTTGAAAAATCTATTTGAGTTTACATTTTGATTTATTGGCTTTTGAAGAAAATTGTAAAAAGGAAAATTTTCCTAATTTTGAGTCATTGCCTTTCGTGAAAAAATTCTAGAAGCCCTAATTTAAAAAAAGGTTCATTATTTTTTTTTTAGAAAATAGGTTTTTTTAGGTGGAGAAAAGTTTATATATATGTATATGTATATGTACATTAAAGAAAATTGGAGGTAATTAGAAAAAAAAGTAAAAACTTTTGGAAGCTTAAAGTAATAAAGAAGAAAGAAAAAAATTGAAGACTTTTTCTCGTTATATATATTTTTATTTTTTTTACACAAAAAAAAGAAGAACTTTAAGAAAAAAAGCAAAACAAAATAAAATAAAGGAAGAGTAAAAGTCAGAAACTTTTCAAAACCAAAGTTTTTTTTTTATTTTATGATTTTTACTTATTTTTTATTAAGAAAAAAGGGAAACTAAACTAACCTGGTGCTGGTTGTAGGTTGGATTAGGTCGATATGGGCAATTTGTATCGGTTGGAGCAGTTTAGGTGAGAGTTGGCAAACTAAGTCGGATTCAAAACTTGAATGGAAGAGAAGAGTAGTAGCTTCAAGGGTTAATTCTTGTGATATTAATCGCCCAAACAAGTGGGAAAGATGATTTTCATGCGTATTTAATTGGACTAAGGGGTTGTAGGAGCAATGTCGCTGTAAATGGTAGTGGTTTGACGGTTGTAGAAAAGAGGCCACCGGTGGTGGTGTTTGACTAGTAGACATACTGGTAACTAGGAGTGAGAAGGAGGTTAGGATGGTGGTTTTGGAGTACGGGAAAGCTAGCTAAATGGTTACTTTGGCTTGAAATAGGTGGTGGAGCTTGGATTGCTAGAGAGAGAAAGTTGTCACATCTAAGCTTAGCATAGGATGTATCATCACATAGGAATATTTATTGAAAACTTAACTTAACCTGCTCATTAATCAAAAGACAACATTGTTTACATGATAAAGGGGTTATTACATTAAAGTTCAGTTGGACATTCTATTATATCTTATGTATACAGCATAATATTTATATCAAAACATGAATTAGCTTTTTCATTTGTCATCTTCACAATAATAGGATTCTTGACTTAGTACAGGTTCCATAAAAAAGGCGCTGACTTAGACTCACGCTCTCCATATATATATATATATATCCTCCCTTAGTGTTGGGCCCGTCATAATGCAGTTAACTTGAGGATAAGACATTTTATCCTCTCAGCTACTGAAGCTAAGTGAAAATAGATAACAAACAACATAATATAGATAGTATGATGGACAATATTGCATATCACAACTGAACCATTTCAATCATAACCCGCAAGTTCAACTTTACATATGCATCCGCCAAATTGGACATTTATTGCTAACAATGTAGCATACTATGCTCATGCATATAGCATGCTATGCTCATGCATGTGGCATGCATTGGTATCGATATCCTATGCCTTCCAATTTTCTTCCTATTCGTTAATATAGTCAGGCATCTAGATATAACATCCAGGAACTTAGGTCAACAAGTAATTGCTTGGGAATATGACCCCTATCAAATTGGACTACATACTGTAGTTTACTATTTTCAAAAAGGGTAATAAGGAGCTGCTTGGGAGTAAGACCTCCAATTTTTCTTTACAAAATTAGACTACATACTATAGTTCACCAAATCAAAGTGGCAACATTACCAAATTAGACCATACACTATAGTCTATCAAATCAAAGTGGTAACATTGCCAAATTAAACCACAATATAGTTTACCAAATTTGACTATCAAAATAATCACAATGTTTTGGCAATGCAATCTATATGCTTCAAAAAACTGAGTTCATAAAGCCATATTCCTTTCATGATTACTTGGAAGCCTCATTCTAAAAGTTCTGGCTCGTAGGTCCCTTTTGTGCCATATTATGCCATGATATGCAAAAGTAACTCAAGAATATCAATTACCACAATCAATCTTTAAGTTTTATTCAACTTAGTGATCTAAATCTAGTTTTCGAACTCTCCCTAGCAGAATTCTATTATCTTACTTAGGGTTCACTTAGGTGAACACCTATAAGCAATCGCTCAACTTCCATAGTTAGTACAATCATTTATAAGCACAAATCATTGCCTAATAAAGCAACATAATAGTTTAACCAAGATATAGTTACTGTTATTCAAAATCACCACATTAGCAACTAATATAGTAGTATATTAGTTCACCTAAGATATACTTACATTTAATCAACATAACATTAAACAAAACACAGTGTTATGAGTGGTAATATATCTACTCCAAGCATAGGTTAAATCCACTTGGACTTAGTAATAACCCAAAATCCTAAACTTCGCTACTTAGTCCTTTCTTACTTATCACACCTATGAAAATATAAACATAGCTTCCAAGTCAAGTATGGGTTAAACCCGAACTGTTATAAGTTTTTATTTTTGCGTTTTTTAACTTTGTTTGATTGTATCTTACTCATTTCCTATTTTATTTCAGCAAACTTTATGATGTTATGATCATTATTTTGAATACTATTAAGATGTCTAAAGAATCGAGTCTATTAATATTATCAAAATTCCAAAAATACCCTTTCATATTACCGATTTGACCATTTGTTATTATAACTTCATAATTAACCCAAATAAACCTTAAATCTAAATTAAAAATCCTAAAATTCCATATTTCCCAAACTTTAATAGCACATATTATGTTCCTAAAATATCATTCTTTTATAAATTCAATAAATACTTACTAGGAATAATTACTAAATCATATATTAGACTAATATATAGGTTTATATTATGAAAATACATAATAAATAGTATACGAGCCCAATTAATTATATGAAAAATCCTATAGACTCACAAAAATATGTAGTTTAATTATTGACTATGAATTACACTAAATTAGCTATTGTCTATTTTTTAAAAAATAGCGATTTTAACTCAAAATTAGTAAAAATTAATCAAATAAGAGAATTTAGTTACAAGATAAAATTTAAGTGTCCCAAACATCATTATAAACTTCTTGAAATCATAATACATAGGGCTCATAGTTTGATTATGTTAAAAACTAATTAATTTAATAAAATAGCGAAATTGCCAGTTTTATCTAAAATAATTACAATAAATAGTAAACATGATTATTTTTAAGAATTCTTGTCATTACAATTAAATACATATATTATGTATGTTACATACAAATTTTCAACTTAAAAGGAAATTATTTAATATTTCTAAAATTTAATTCAATTTTTGTCCAAACAGAGCCATTTCTTAAGGATCTTATATTTTCAATAATTTTTTAACTAACGTAAAATTATTACATTAATCTACACATAAAATAACTCAAAAAAACCAAGTTTCATAATTAAATAACATCATTTGCTATTTTTACAAAACTTACAAAGTTTTGGCTAGAAATTTGGTTCACCTGAACTGGCTGCTTCTAGCCACCCAACCTTTTTTGGAATACCTCCTCTGATGGTGCTTTCTTTGACCCCAAATGGTTACCACAACCGAACACCAACAACCTATTGAACTGGCCTAATTAGATTCCATGCTCTATTTTTGCTTTAATTTTCTCTTTTTTTGTAATTTTTTTTTTAAATTTTCTTAAGTGTTTTTCTTTTACTTTCAAACTTAAAAAATGTTGTTTTTGAAGTGTACATGCCCTATTTATATTTTCCAAATGGATTAGGATCTATAAAAATTAGAGATGTGCTTACATATGTCATTTTTTTTTTAATTTTTCAATGTATGAGGTGTCATTTTCTAGTGTTTTGCCTTTTAACTCATTAATTCAAATTAACCCTTGGTTGCCATATCATGGGATGACTTATCCTTTCATTTTTTTTAATTAATTTTCCATTTTTTATATTAATTTACCTTATTTTAATAATAATTTATTATTATATATTTGTAGGTATTTAATATAAATAATGCATATTCTATGTTAATACATGTATATTACATATAATTCAACTTCATTTATTATTTTTATAAGTTGAATAACTTATCTCTAATATCTCGTTATATATAAATGCTCGAATTTTATATTTTCAATATTTATCGACTTTAGCAATAAGTTGACGTTTTCTTAAATTAATATTTTTATATATTTTATTTTGAGAAATTAACTTTACTTCAATTACTTCGTCTAACTTTTTTAACTTTATTGTGAAGTTTGAAATAAAATGGATAATATAGCTGAGTGCCCTAAATTTAAGGGCTTGAATCTTAGGGTTATTGAATTGGTTCAAAATCCTAAGGTATCACAAAAGCTTAGGGCTTGGAGTGCGAAAACTTGAAGAATGAGAGAGAGGATGGTGATGAGTGTTTTCTTGATGTTTAGATGTGAATTTTAGGGCCCTATTTATATGAATTGATGATGAAATGAGCTTAGTAAGTCAAATGAATGGATTAAATTGGAAGACTACACTTAATGGGTTTTAATTGATTTAATTCGAGAATTAAATATAACTTGCTATTGTTAATGGTCAAAATGTGCTTATGAGGTCCTAATCTTACTAAAATCACACTCTAGAAGCTTCAATTTTCATCAATGGAGCTTGAATTAAGCTTGAGTCAATGGTACATATTTAAATTTTTTTCAATTTTTTATCTTGAATTTAACCTAGTAAATTTTTTAATCTGGACATGTTTTTAGGTAGAATTAAAAGTAGGCCGCGCGTATTATACGATTCCATCATTAATTTTGATGGAATCATGAGAAAAATACTCGAAAAGATGATTCTAACATAAGCTACTGAGTTGTTTTTCCAAAGGAAGAAGTTGGGGAAAAGGCAAGAACGCAGGAGAAAAGGACGGAAAGAGATGGAAAGCTAGCACATCACATGCCAGGCATGTGACTTACATGCTTACCCAATACGTGAGTTACATGTGTTGCATTCAAAAAATAAGGCAGGCATAATGTGCTTGCCTAGGCTTTGAGTAATAACTCTAAGCTTTGACCTTGATTCCCAAACGTGGACCAGGTGTTATACTTGGTCTAATCTAGTAGCCCCATACTTTTTTTTAGAAGAAAATAGGAAATAAAATAAAATAAAAACTATACTAGACCTAATTCTAACAAAGAAATAACTCCACTCAATTAGAACTAAAACAAAATCACCTACGTACACATTAAATAAACACATAATAAAATAAATAAATTTGAAATCGTACCCTAAGAGGACCCATTTCAAATGATCCAATGACCTTAAAAAGACCTATGGCTTTAATTGTCCTAAAATTCAATTGTTTCTAAATTTTTTTGTATTTTTAGTTTCTTTTCAATTTTTAAAAAGATAATAATAAATAATAAATAAATAAATAAAAATTCTAAACTATAAAAGGTGAGAGGGGCAAAATGAGGTGTCAATAGTTGCCTCTCTTTATGGTGAAGTTTAAGTAAAATTTTACTATAAAGATAGAAGAGACACTTATTTTTACATTAAGGACGATCTTATCCTAAATAGCCCTACAAAAAGCTAGCTATCCTAAGCCCAATTTATTAAGGATTTAGTGAAAGGTGAAAGGTAAAGGAGAGAGCAAGTGCTTTAAGAGTTGATTAAGACATTAGAGTGAGTTTTAAAAAGGTCTAGCACCTTAGGAGCTGGCTAGGAAAGTCAATTTGAAACCTGGTTGTGCCTTTCTAAGCTAATTAGCCTAGGCGGGAGCATCTTTAGAGGACTAGCAACCATAAATAAGAATCGATTTAAAACCTTAAAGTGCTTTTCTTAGCTCACTAACCTAGGTGGGAAAGTCTCTAGGGGATTAGTAACTCTAAATTAGAATCGATTTAGAAGACCTGATTGTGCTACTATGAGCTCACTAACTTAGGCTAAAGCATCTTTAGGGGACTAGAAACCTTAAATGGGAAATCGATTGGGGAAAATTTGGTAGTGCTCCTATGAGTTGACTAACCTAAGCAAGAATGTCTTCTAAGGGATTAACAACCCTAAATGAGAAATTGATATAAAAACCTGGTAATGCTTTTCTAAGCTAACTACCCTAGGTAGGAGCTTTTCTAGGGAACTAACAACCCTAAATTGGAATCGATTTAGAAAACCTATTATGTTACTATGAGCTCACTAACCTAGGTGGGAGCATCTCTAAGAGACTAGCAACCATAAATGGGAAATTGACTTTAGAAAACCTAGTCATGCTACTCTAAGCTAACTAACCTA
Source organism: Lumnitzera littorea (assembly GCA_024138015.1). Taxonomy (NCBI): domain Eukaryota; kingdom Viridiplantae; phylum Streptophyta; class Magnoliopsida; order Myrtales; family Combretaceae; genus Lumnitzera; species Lumnitzera littorea. The sequence continues at coordinate 78,663,593 of JAMXBB010000002.1, forward strand.
AGCAAAAGCATCTCTAGGAGACTAGTAACCCTAAATGGGAATTGATTTTAAGAAATCTGGTCGTGTTACTATGAGCTCACTAACCTGGGTAGGGAAGAGTGCTCTTTGCTAAATCTTGAAAGTTGGTAAAAAATGGGGAAGCACCCTATGGGCTCGCTAAAACCTTAAGGGAAATTGGTAAATAGAAGCGCCCTATGGGCTTACTAAAACCTTAAGTAAAATTAGATGGGACAATGCTCTACAAGCTTACTAAAACCCTAAAAATTATAAAAGGGAAGCACTCTTATGTGCTAGGTAAAATCTTAGGAAATATTGACCAAGGGAAAGCGTCGTACGGGTTGGCTAAGAACCTTAAAGGAGTTGGGATAAAAAGGAAGTGCCCTATGGTTGGCTAAGAACCTTAAAGGAAAAGGAGTTGGTACAATGTCCTATGAACTAGCTTAAACCCCAAAAAGTGATTAAAAAGAAAGGGGAAAAAGAATCCCATATGCTAGTTACTATCCTTAGGAGATAAAGGCCTAATGCAAGTGCAATGCTTAAAACCAATATGCTAAAATGTATAGAAGCACTTACCTAGCTTTGTCAATAGCACTCAAACTATTAAGCCATTTCTTGAAAAGTCTAATTAAAACTAGCTAACTCATTCTTTGTAGTGGATTCAAACCTCTTGGCAACATCAATTTTCCTATCATTAATGCAACTAATCTTAGCATCAGGTTTTGTTAGTGACCTCACTATTAAAGAAATATAGAGAGTGACCCAACATATGATTTACTATCTTCTTTGAGTAGAGAGAGTCAAAGTCTTAGATTTCTGAACCCACTTATCAACCCTTAAGGCTTTAGATAAACTATCTTCTAGATTCTTCTAACTAGACTTGGGCTTTTATCCCTAACCGAGTAATAAATATCTTTTGTAAGGTGTTTGCTCATTTGGATTTGGCCTTGCCCTAAAAAATAGACAACAAATCTCTCTATTGAGGAGGATGAATTCATAATAGAGTATTTTAAAGAGTTTTGTTAATTATCATTGTTATATAACTTGCTTTCATCGTCTCTCGTATTTATAGTGTATGGGTTTTATTAGAGTAGGGTAAGAGAATAGAACCTTTTGATGGAGTGGGAAAAGTGATGGAAGTCATTCCAATGATGACAACCATAAGGGATACCACCTTTGCTTGTAGAGAATGAAAATTAAACCACAATAATATTTAAGATTGCTAGCTTTTTTTCTTTTAAGTAAGAATTTCCATTGATTTTCATAGGTAATACAACTTCATGGCATCAGAATTTACAAGGTCCTTTAATTCTGAATTATCTATTTGTGATAAAATTAAAGCCCCTCCAACTAACACTCACTTCATGATATAAGGACGTCCATAATTTGGAGAAAATTTTCCTTTACAGTCTTGTACATTAGGGAGAGCCTTTCTCAACAATAAATCTCCCTCTTTGAAGTTTTAGGGCTATACCCTCTTGTTAAAAGATCAAGCCATTCTTTGTTGACAACATTGGTTGTAACACTAGGCTATCAATCTTTTTTCATCAATCAAATTCAACTGGTTGATGTGCTTCTTTACCCAATCAACCTCATTTAATTAAGTTTTTGATAGCACTCTAAGAGATGGGATCTTGACTTCCACCAGTAATATTTCTTTAGTGCTATATACTAAGGAGTAAGGCATTGCCCCTATCAATGTTTTGATAGAAGTTTAATAAGCCATGAGTGCAAATGGTAACAGCTCATGCCAATCTCTATACATAACAGCCATCTTTTTAATAATTCTCTTGAGATTTTTGTTAACTTCTTCTATAGTCCCATTCATTTAACGTCGATAGGGAGTGGAGTTCCTATGGGTGATTTTGAGCTGCCGACACAACTATGACATAAGTTTGTTGTTGAGATTTGTACCATTATTGGTAATGATTGTCTTTGGAGCCCCATATCGAGCCAAGATATCTCTCTTGATGAACCTAACCACTACTCCTTTGGTAACACTCAAATAAGATGAAGCTTCAACCCACTTACTGAAATAATCAATGGTGATTAGTATGAAATGGTGACCGTTGGATGACTTTGGAGTGTTCGAGTCGATGATGTCTACCCTACATTGAAAATAGCCATGGTGCAAATAGTGTATGTAATTTTTAAGGCAGAGCATTTATCTTGTTCACATAAACTTAGCATAAGTGACAGTACTTTACATGCTTAATGCAATCACCTTCCATAGTTGACCAATAGTATCCCAGTCTCATAATCTTCTTGGCAAGCATGTAACCATTCATGTAGCGGCTACATACTCTCTTGTATACTTCGTTCATCAAAACTTTACCTTCTCTATCATCTATGTACCTTAGAAACATACCATCAAACAATCGTCGATATAAGGTATACTAAGTTATTAAGAACCGAGTGGCTAACCTTCTAATCATCATTTTATCCTTTTTTATTAGCCTCATTAGGATATGTGCCTTGTTGTAGGAACATTTTGATGTTATGGTACTAAGGCTTTTTATCATGTACATCTTCGATTGCTAGATAGAAAGTAGGTTTCTCTTTAACTTTAATTTTGAGCAGCTGAATTTTAATCTTATCGATATGTAGATCATAGATGCTAGAGTGGCTAATGCGTCAGCAAATTGATTTTAAGTCCTCGGAATGTGAGTGAACATGATTTCTTCAAATCTCTCCACTAATTCAGTTAAGTGCTAGTGATAAGGTACTGGTTTAGGATCCTTCATTTTATATTCTTCTCAAGCTTAGCTAATAATGAGTGAAGAATCCCCATATACTTCTAATTTATGAATATCTTTATCCAAGGCCATTTTGAGTCCCATAATGCATGCTTCATATTCAACGATGTTATTGGAGTATGGAAAAACAAGCCTTATAGCAATTGGGAATTGCATACCTTCAAGGGATATCAGTATTGCCTCAATTCCAAGACTAGACATATTGACAACTCCATCAAAGAACATCTTCCATTTCAAGAGATCTGACTTGTACTTCTTGGGGAGTATCTTTAGGGGGATTCTCTACTAATTGATCTGCTAGGACTTACTCCTTAACTGAATTTTGGTTCACATATGTGATGTTGAACTCTAACAGTAACATTTGCCATTTTGAGATCTTATCAATCAAGGCTAGCTTTTTTGCTAGATATTTCAAGGGATCATGTTGAGTTAGCAATTTAATTTGGTAGTAAAGTGTATATTGTCTAAGCCGATACATAACCCAAACTAAAACACAACATGTTCTTTCAATTTTAGAATATTTAGGTTCCCCCCTTTGTAAACTTCTTAGTCAAGTAGTACATGGGTCACTCTTTCCTTCCTCATCCTTTTGACCAAGCATATACCCCATGGACTCAAGTAATATAGTGAGGTATAAAAACAATGGCTTCCTAAATTTAGGAGTTAGCAAAACTGAAGGATTCATGAGGTATTCCTTGATTGTTGTGAAGGCATCCTTACACTCCTCATCCCATCTTACATTGGCATTCTTTTTAAGTAGTTTAAACAAAAGGTGGCACTTATCCATAAGTTGAGATATAAAAAAGGCAATGTAGTTCAAATAGCTTAATAAGTCCTTAACCTCTTTAAACGTACATGGAGAGGGCAAGTTGATTATTGCTTTGACTTTATTAGGATTTACTTTAGTGTCCCTTTAGCTACTTATCAAACCTAATAATTTCCTTGATGTTACCCTAATGGTACACTTCTCTAAGTTCGGTTTCAACTGAAATTTCCTTAACCTATCAAACAACTTCCTTTGATTATCTATGTGATTCTCTCCTTCTTTAGATTTCACAATCATATCGTCAACATATACTTCTACTTCTTCATACATCATATCATGAAAGATTGTGACCATTGATCTCCAGCAAGTTACCCTAGCCTTTTTGAGTCCAAAAGGCATCACTTTGTAGTAAAATGTGCCTTAAGTTGTAATGAAAGTCGTCTTGGTCTTATTTTCTTTAGACATTTGAATCTGATCATACCTGGACAATCCATCCATGAATGAAAAGAGAAGGCTTCCAGTTGTCTTATCTATTAAGACATTGATATGGGGAAAAGGAAAGTTATCTTTAAGTGTTTCCTAATCAGGTCTCGAAAATCCATGTACACTTTAACTTTCCCATTCTTCTTCATTACTGGCACAATATTGGCTACCTACTCAGGATAATCTGATACTTCAATGAAACTAACCTCAAGTAACTTCTTAACTTTTGCTTTGATTTTCAATAAGATATATGGTCAGAATGTTCTTAGCTTCTTCTTCTTAAGTTTGATGTCTTCTCATATGGGTAGGCAGTAGACTACAATTGATGGATCTAACTTGGGCATATCCTCATAAGACTATGCAAACACATCTTGATACGCAAATAAAATTGTAATTATTTCTACCTTCTTCTCTTTTTTCAAGTTTCCTCCAATCTTCAAATTCTTCGAGTTATCATTAGTCCCAATATTAATTGTCTCAGTAGGCTCATCAATGGAAATTCTACCCCTTTCATGTTTTTACTAACTCTCTTATATTTTATTGTAGTCATTACATCACTCTTGACGACTAAACCAGTAGGACTAGAAGTGATATAAGTATTTTCATCACCTACCTACGCGAGGTATCCTTAGCTTTCATTCAAAGCATTGGATTTGGGCAAAAAAAAGTATGTAAAGGAAAAAGTATAAGTAATGGAGAAGTGAGGCGTAATGAAGAGAAGAAAATTGATCTTTTATTCATTGGAATCAAAACTTCTCATAGGTACATTATTTAGAACAAAGATAATTGTTACAAAACTTAAGAAAATACTAGACTACGATTCATTCTTTACCTTAGAGAAGACCTATTGCCATTCATAGGGATGGAGAACCAATTATGTAGGTGAGTGTGGAGCTCGCAGGATGGGCCTACAATTCATCTTTGCTAGGGGTATCTTCTTTGGTAGATTATGGGGTTTGAACATCATTTCGAATAGATGTCTTAGTCAATAGTTAAAAGGTCATTAGGGCATGATACAATCTATTACCTCACTTTCTTATTTTGCAACTCTTCTATTGGAGTTGGAATATGGACAAGGCTGTAAGTACTAATTTAGCCTTCTTTGAACTCTAATCTCTTGTCTTTCTTTTCTTTTGGACTAGTAACCATACATACCTCATCGAACATTTGGAGCCCAAAATCCTCTTGCTCCTTAATGCTAATATAGGGTATGGCCATTTCCTTATAGATTTCATAATCTTGATCTCCTAAAATTGTTATCATTTGGTAATTTGAGATAAACTTGATCTTTTGGTGCCAACTCGAAGGTATAGCCCTTGCTAGATGAATTTAAGGTCTTCCTAAGAGGAGGTTGAAAGACCTTGGGGTGTCCTGAACTTGGAACCGAATATTGAAAGTTTAAAGGCCATTGTCAACCGATAAGTCAATCTCCCTTATAATTTCTCTTCTAGATCCATCAAAAGTCCTAATTATCGTACAATTTGGCTTAAGCACGATCGTGTCAACGCCCAATAGATCTAAGGTAACAAGATGGCAAACATTTAATGAAAATCCATTATCGATAAGGACTCTAGTTATGATTATGTCATTGTTTCTCACTACTATAAAAAGTGGTTTAGTATGTTGGTTACCCTCTTCACCTCATTCTTTAGTAGAAAAAGAGATTTTATCCATGGTGAGGATGGAGTTGGTGATTAGTCCCATCCTTTCAATCAACATTTCATGAGGCACCTTAACCTCCCTAAGAGTTTGAAACAGAGCTTCCTGATGCGGTTCGAATTCCCTTAACAAACCCATAAGTGATATCTATGCTGGAATCTTGTTAAGTTGATCCATTATCTTGTATCTGCTTGATTTGATCATTTTGGTGAAGCTAGATAACCCTTCCTCATACTTAGTCAGTTTGTTACATGTTTTCACCAATACATTCTTCTTTTTGAGGTCTTCTTTTAGATCATAGACCTTTCTAGAGTGGGTAATCCTACCTATGAGAGAACTTGATTGCCCCTTGTTAACTGCCTGGTAGTTGAATGGGGTAGCCTTATAATTCTTAGGGGCTACGAGTACATGAAAGTGTACCTCTTAATTCTTAGAGCTTGCTTCTCCTCGGATTTATAAAACTTGTAAACCTTGGGTTTCTGGTAAGAATTGATTGTGTTGATGGAAAGATTTGAATTGTTGAAAATCATATTGATAATAGGGTCATGGTTAAGTAGAGGGTTATTGTTGACATATGGAACTGGAGCTTCTACAAAGTCCAGTTGGACCAAATGTTCGTTAATCAAATCTTGAATCTTATTTTTTAGCCTCTAGCACATGGCAATCAAATGACTCATGTACCCCAAATGATTTAGCACTTTACATTAGGATAAAAAACCCTTAGCCTGTATCTTTCGTTGGGAAGCTCAAAATGAATTAAATTGTCTTTCCTTAACTTTTTGAAGACTTGGCTAAGGGGATTTGGTATTTTGGTGAATTGTCTTCGGGCCTTGTTGGCTTGAGGTTGGCTTTAGAACTATTGCTAAGTTTGTAATTGATTCATTCTAAAAGAGACTTAGGTATTGGGTTTAGTGTTCAAATTTACCTTATGGACAATAGCTTCTATGGGCTTGCTTACAACTAGCTTTGCAGAGGGTAACCTTCTATTTGATGGCTCTTGGAGTTTGCTAAAAGAGACAACACTTTCAATTTGGTTCCCTATAAGTACTACTTCTACAAAGCTAAAGGAGGCTTACCCAATCAAGTGGGAGAAGTAAGGCCTTTCTAGAGTATTAATAAAGGTCGAGGTCAACTCCTTTTCAATAATGGGGGTGGATACCCTTGTAGCTAGAGATCTCCATCTTTAGGTATACTCCTTAAATGATCCATTGTTCTTTTTCTATAGGGCAACCAAGTCCATCTTAGTTGGTGCCACTTCAACATTGAAGTTGTACTATTCATAGAACACCCTAGTAAGCTTCTCCCATGTGTTTACTTGATTCAGGCCTAGTTGGGTATACTAAGTCAAAGTAGGACTTGTCAAGCTGTCTTGAAAAGTCTGTACCATAAGCTAGTCGTATTGCACGTACTTACCTATCTTTTGCATATACAATCCAGTATGTAGTTTAAGGCAACTGGTTGCATTGTACTTTTCAAAATTCGATATGTTAAACTTTTCAAGGAAACTTCCATAATCATAAGAAGAAAAGTTTGTGATACCAGCTTGCTCAAAACCATCATAGCCTTCGAGCGTCTTCATTTTCTTATGATTTTTGTTAGGTCAGCTTCCTCTATAATTCTTTCAATCTATCTTAGTTGTCCCTTGAGTATATTAACTTCACATTGATTGGAGATGAGTAGGTGTTGGGTTCAAAAGTAAGGTTGACCTTTGGATAGACCCCTTTTGATTCAAAAGTCTCAAAGGCCAGGTTAACTTTAGAGCTTCAACATTCTTTCCATAACAGGCCTTATAGTTTTCTTTGTTTGATGGTACTATAGATTTAAGCAAAGCGATGCTGTTAGTAAGGAAACACAATTGATTTGCTATTTTCCCCACTATTCGCTCCAAAGAGAGAAACCTCAACTCAGTAGGATCAATGATTTTAAGGTTGATACTATTGTTGTTGTCCTTGGTGTTGACGTTGTCATTTCCCTAGTTAGCCATTTTGGTTTGAGAGTGGGTTCAAATTAGGCTTCTTTGGAAGTTTTGACATTTAGGAGCTAGCTTTGTAGCCTGGTAAGAACACTTATCAACAAGTTAGCATAAATATATATTTTTTTGTTTCTTTTTTATTGGAAAGAAATAAATTCACAAACAAATGCAAGAATGCATGACATACGAATGTAAAGAACTTTAAGTTGGCAAGAAACTCATAATGTGGCAAAATACTTTTCTTTTATTAATTCTCACAATCTATGAGACTTACATTATTTGTCATTTTATTACATTAAATAAAAAAATTCCTTAAGGCTAAACTCTCCTCTTCTAATGATGACTTAACTTAGCCTCCTCCTTTTTCCTCTTCTAAACTTTGGGGGCCTTTAACTCTTGAATTTTGCCCCTAGCCTTCTTGAGTTATGCTTTAAGGGCTTTTATCTTCTGTTGATATTCTTCACATTGGGCCTTTAGACTCTGCATTCCTTCTCCTAGCTTTTCTAGTGTAGCTCTAACTTGATTTTCATCTTTTTTCATCTCTTCTTCTTCCCTTAATTTTTGAAGTTAGCGAGAGATAAATTCCTTAGTTGTTTAAGATTTATTAGGCATCCCTTTGATGACAGGGGTGGTCATTCTTTTACACTAGAGAGATTTGATGTCTTAGAATTAGGCCACTTTCTTAGTGAGAAAGATATGGGTGTCATGCAAATTAACCATGGTAAGCTTCAGTATTGGTCTTTGAACTAAAGCCTGAAAGGGTCCAGCTTACTGGATTATTGTAGCTGGATAATACCTAGTGCAAATGTTGAACCCAATTAGAGAACCTGCTTTAAAGCCCTTGCATCCTTTAATCATTTGGTTATTTAAATTCCCTATGGCCGTCAAGAGTATCTCTTCAGCCTACATGCTCTAAAAATATTGAAACCATTGATGAATAGCGATGTTTTCAAGTAATTGGATCCATTCTTCAAAGGATTTGATGAGATTATATTATTGTATGAATTCAGATCGATTGAAGTCTAGTTGGTGGCTTCCCATGTGACTGATGAACTAGACCATCAGTAAGTTGGTTTTTAGATCCCCAAACTTCTTATTCTTGAGACAACTTAAGGAATAGATTTACTTAGCCATGAGGGCAGGCATGTAAGATTTCCCTATTAAAAATTAGGTTACCGACTTGGCTACCCTAAAATGAATAGGGCATGACTCATTTGGGAATAAAATGGCACCGAATACCACTAAGATATAGGCATTTACTTGATTTTGGTGCTAAGTTTCTAGATTTGCACAAAAGATATTTCGTTTCTCTTGATATCTCAGGTCAGTGGAGCACTACATAATTATATCATCCATCTTGATGGCTTTTCCCTTATCTAAAGCTTGGTTTATTTCTATTTTTCTTACTCCTAGCAATTCACTAGAATTTTTTATTGCCACGATCTCAAGGTTCGGTACATGAATGCCGTTAGTGCTAGCCAGAGCCTAAATAACTGGGAGTATTCTTCTATGGTTAAGCTCAATTAGTTTGGGCCAAGATAGAAAAAAACAACTTCGAGCTCCCAAAAGTATACCAAGGCTTGTATCAGAGTGATATTAGGATTGATACCCTATAAGGATTAGATGGGTTTGATTTTGCTCTTGATAAATTCCTGCTTGTTGGGGCTAAAGAGTTGAGACCAATTCTTTAATGGCTTCTTAAGCTTACAAGGCGAGTAGATATGGATCTCCTTGAAAGTACCCTAAGTAGAGCTAGCCATTTCTACAAAAAATAATATTACATCAAAACCCTATTATAAACTTTACATGTAATCTTTACAAGGATATTTATAGTGAAATTTCCAATTTAAAGAATAACTATGAAGGAAAAAATAATACAAGAAAATTACAATGATTCCACGATTGCTAGATTTTTTTTTTATGAGTTTGCTACATTATGGATTCTTGCCAATCTTTGAAAAGAGGTTTCATGTATGTAAAAGGGTGGGTTCTAAAGGTCCTTAAGTTATGTGACCTCATACAATTTTGAAGAAACGGTTCCTAAGTTATATTGAAACTTGAGTGAGGTAGCCTAATCGATCTCAAAAGATAGTTACCCCACAATATCAAAAGCTTACACAATGGCTCCCCTCTTAAGATCTTAGGATGACCTAATTCTAGCCATATCTATCACACATTTCATGATTCAAGTATTTGAAACCCCTTAAAAAACCCCATAGGTTAGCTGGTGTACTTAGGAGCTCAGTTATCACTAGGACTTACTAGGGTAGAATTGAATTGAAATGAGTCCTTCGAGATATCAAAGAAAATTAGAGGGAAACGATCCACAATTAAACAAGAGTAGCTGACGTAAAGTTGCTTAAAGGATATGACTCACCAACGAACACAACACGACTTAACACCTCACTTGATATGATGCACAAGTTGATATCAAGGTCCACCCGCCACTAATCCTGAGCTACTCGGCAAGATTAGATATGAGTTTGAGGGGTATGGACTTGGAGACGATTATCTCACAAGAACAAAGTATTCAGTATTAAGATATAAGTTATCTCCGGCTTACAAGAGAAAAGGACTATTTGTAGTATGGTCTTCAGCTAGCTGAGTTATTACCTTAATAGGTCAGAAGAGAGAAAGGTTGTTGACGGACTCGATGAAAAGGAATTGGATGAAGTAGGAGATTTGACCTTTCCAGTAAGACTAGAAGTAATCATCTTATCTTACTTGCCTTTGATGAATCATTCTTTGATACGGACTAAGCCTTTAACTGATAGGCGGGCTTAGCTTTAAGCTGCTATCCTTCGATTCGGATAAGTCAAGTCCCCTTCGTCAATTCACTCAGGTGGTCTTCCCTTATCTTCCCTAATGTTTAGACTTGTTTTGGTTTAAGAAAGGAGATACCAGTCGAGCACCCTAAATGAGTAAGAACTGGACATAAGAGGGAATCAATGATTCTTATTCAACTGAGTTGAAGCTAACAAGATGTCGATTACACACTAGAGGTTGGTAAGAACCGAGGGACAATGTCCCCTAACCTAAGTAAGCTTACCAGCGAAGAAACTGGTACTTGATTGGTGGGGAGCACTTTAGTTTCGTGTAAGGCCCTCACAATAGGAAGAGGCAATAAGTCCTTAGGGCAGCATTACAAATAAAGAAATTACAAGAAAGTATTTACAAAAAGGGGATTCCTAGTACATACGAAAAAGGGTAAAAAAGACAACAAACCAAAAATGGAAAAGTAGTTAAATGTCAGATGAGGTAGATAGTTGGTAGTGCAGCATTGGTCCCATACGAATATTCTCTAAGCATAACAGGCGAGAAGGATCAAAATGTTGTGGCACTAAAGGGGTTGGGTAGAGGGAGATGGTGGTATGTCAAAAGAAGACTACTCGGCCGTTTAAGTGAATCTCTCGTCACTTGGTAAGTGATTCTTGGCAACAGTTGGTTGAAGTACTCGGCACAGGGTCCTCAGTATGGGAATGGTCAATATCATCACTATTGAGTGTATAGATCAACGTATGACAATGTAGGGAGCTTAAGGAGCTCAACCACCTTTCTTCGATGTACAGTTTCTTATCATCAGTAGGTTACCGAGAGAGAATTTTTCAGGAAAGGGATTGGAGGTCTCAAAGGCATGTACGAGTAATGGGATCGCTGACCGGCAATGTATCATTAGTTGCAATAAATGGATTAGTACAACTATTTATACTTAAAAATAATTTAAATGGATAAATAACAACATGACTTAGGTAATTTGAAAAATAAATATAACTAAACCTTATTTAATTTATATGGAAAGTTTAAGTGGTTACTTTCTCCACTTGAGTCACTAAGCTGTCGATCTTGGATTTTTTTTTATTTTTATTCATTTTCCTTAATTTGATTTAAACTAAACCCTATGCCTATTTAATTTAAACCCTCAACTAAAATTAAAGAAAACCCAATTTCTTGTTTTTGAAAACAAATGGAGTCGCCACCAGATAGAACCAAGAAATGGTGATTAAATTAGAACCGATTAGGTAGATGGGTTCTAATTTAGTCACTAGTCAGCATTTTAAAAAAATTTTGAAAAATCTTTCAAGAAACTAGATTCATGGATTTGGGGGCTATCTTATTAAACTCTTTCGAATACCATTTTAACTTTCCAAATTTAACTTTATTTTTTCAAATTACCCATTTAAGAGAAAAAAATTATATTCATAGATAGTAAATGAAACCATATCTATTTACAAAATATAAGGAATTAAAGAATTATTAAAAAAAAGTTTTCCCATATTTTAAGTCATCCTATTATTTCTTGTGAGTGCCTGTATACTTGCTACTTGAGATCATACTTTAGTAGTCCATTCCTAAAAATTTAAGTGGGTTGATTCATTTTAACATTGAAAAATCTATCCAGGCTTACGTTTTGATTTATTGATTTCTTAAGAAAATTATAAAAAGGAAAAGTTTCCTAATTTTGAGTCACTGCCTTTTGTGAAAAAATTCTAGAAGCTCTAATTTTAAAAAAGGTTCATTATGTTTTTTTTTTTTTTGAAAATAGGTTTTTTTAGGTGGAGAAAAGTTTATATATATATATATATATATATATATATATATAAGAAAATAGGAGGTAATTTTAAATAAAAAATAATAAAAAATAAAACTTTTGGAAGCTTAAATTAATAAAGAAGAAAGAAAAAATTTGAAGACTTTTTTATTATATATTTTTTAATTTTTTTTACAAATTTTCAAAAAAAAAAAAAAAGAATTGTAAGAAAAAAAAAATAAAAAAAAAAGGAAGAGTAAAAGTTGGAAACTTTCAAAACCATAGTTATTAATTTTTTTTAATTTTATTATTTTTACTTATTTTTTATTTTAAAAAAAGGAAATTAAACCAACCTAGTGTTGGTTGTGGGATGATGTGAGCAGTTTATGTCGGTTGGAGTGGTCTAGGTCAAAGTTGGTAGACAGGTTAGATCCGGACCTTGAATAAATGAGAAGAGTAGTAGCTTCAAGGGTTGATTCTTACAATCTTAATAACTCAAACAAGTGGGAAAGATGATTTTCACCTGTATTCAATTGGACTTAGGGGGTATATGAGGGATGCTACTATGAATTGTGGTGGTTTGAAGGTTGTAGAAAAGAGGCCACTAGTTATAGTGTTTGAATGGTGGACTAACTAGCAACTAGGAGTGAGAAGGAGGTTGGGATGGTGGTTTTAAAGTATGGGGAAGTTAGCTATATAGTTACTTTGGCTTGAAACAGGTGGTGGAGCTAGAATTGCTAAAGAGAGAAAGCTTAGGGCTTATAGTGAGAAAACTTGAAGAATGAGAGAGAGGATGGTGATGAGTGTTTTTCTGATGTTGGGATGTGAATTCTAATGCCCTATTTATACGAATCAATAATGAAATGAGCTTGGCAAGTCAAATGAATGGATTAAATTCAAAGATTATACTTAATGGATTAAATATAAGTTGTTGTTGTTGATGGTCAAAACATGTTTATGAGGTCCTAATCTTACTAAAAACACACTTTAGAAGCTTTAATTTTCATCAATGGAGCTTGAATTAAGCTCGAGTAAATGGCACATATTTAATTTTTTTTCAATTTTTGATCCTGAATTTGAGTTAGTAAATTTTCAAATGTGGACATGTTTTTGGCTATAATTAAAGTAGAACATGCATATTATATGATTCTATCATTAATTTAGATGGAATCGTGTGAAAAATACCTTAAAAGGTGGCTTAAACATGAGCCACTAAGCTAATTTTCTAAAGTAAGAAGTTGGGGAAAGGATAAGAATATAAGAGAAAAAGGTGAAAAGAGATAGAAAGTGAGTACATTAGGTATCAGGCACATGACTTATGCACTTACTCAATGCATGAGTTGCATGCGCTACATTCAAAAAATAAGGTAGGTGTAGTATGCCTTCCTAGGCTTCAAACAACAACTTAAGGCTTCAGTCTTGATTCCCAAACGTGGTCCAAGTTTTGTACCTGGTCTAACTTAGTAGCCCCACACTTTTTTTTCTTTTTTTAGAGGAAAATGGAAAATAAAATAAAACAAATTAAATAAAAAACTATACTAAACCTAATTCTAACAAAGAAATAACCCTACTCAACTAGAACTAAAACAAAAAGACCTACGCATACGTTAAATAAACACATAATAAAATAAATAAATTTTAAATCATGCTTAGTGAAGAGACCTATTTTAAATGATCCAATGACCCTAAAATGATTTATGGCTTTTATTTTCCTAAAATTCAATTATTCCTAAAATTTTTTCTATTTTTAGTTTCTTTTCAAATTTTTTAGAAAAAATAATAATAAATAATAAATAAAAAAAGAAATATTAAACTATAAAAGGGGATAGAGCAAAAATGAGGTGTCGATAACTTCTATATCCGACTTTGAGGTTCAGATTCAGAAATTCCCCGACATTCGCATTGTCTCCCCAAGTATAATATTAGCATCATTAAGGAGATATTTTTATATAATTACTTTGGTTTCATATGATTTATCGCCTTTAACTTATGGTTAATTATGATATAAAACTTGATTAGCGAATTAAGGTGTAATTAAGCTTCTTAATCTTAATTACTCGCGCACTTGACACTAATTTGTTGCATTTTAGGGCTTAATAGATCAAATTAAGTTAGTTAAACCCATTGGATCGTCTTATCTAATTAGTTTAAGGCATTAGGATCAATTCTTGTTGCTCGGGTGTGTTTAAAGAGTAGATTAGGATTTTAGGGTGATTAAGTGACTAGTTTATGATTGGTGAATATTTTTACTATTTAATTAGTGTTCGATAATTGGATTAGGGTTTTCAACACTATATTAAGGTCTTAGAATCATTTTAAGGGTTAGCGTGTATTAGGATTTTAGGGTTCAAAGCATTTAAGGGTTTTAGTATTCGTTTTAGGATTTCGAATTCATTGTTAAGGTTATCTATGTCAATATTCATTTTTGACTTAGCTTACCCTTCATTGGTTTCAAGGAATTCTCATAGGCTTCCACCATCAGTCTTTTTCCCATTAAGGTTTAGGGTTTGGTTTTGTTAGACTATGTTGATATGGGAGTTAACATTAGTTATTGGCATTTGTTTACAAGATTTTAGTGTTTTGAATATAGGGGTCAAACTAAGGTCAAGGCTATTATCTAAGGTTTTAGGAGTTTGCATTAGGTAGCGTAGTTTCTCGAGGTTATGGTTAGTTATTTTGCCAACACTAAGGGTATTTTTGGGGAAATCTTATTAACTTCTAATTGCCTATTTAGGAAATTTGCGGGGTTTGCACAACCTATATATCATTTAAAATATAGTTCCTCCAACTATTTATTTATAAGCCATATACAATATCAATATATCATGAATATCATAAATTATCCAAATAAGTCATTCAATATGTTGTATATGTTAGCATAACAATTACAAAAGAATGTCATATATTAATATAATCATATAAACCAATCACCATGCAATATCATACACTAATAACAATGATATTTACATTAAAGAAAGCATCTTAGCACACTTAGAATCACATTGATCTATGTGTACTATGCTGCATAGGTAAGTGGACCTATTAAGTAATAGTTAGAGTACTCTGAAGTCCAGGGTTGTTGATCCCATGGGGATTGAAAACTTACATACTTGTATTAAATTACTGTATTGAAAATTAGGTAACAATGGTAGTGATGAATTAAAGGATTAAAGGGATTTTGAGAAACAAGAACTAATTAATAACTTGCAACTGATAATACAATCAATTAACAAGAACCCTAAATAACCATAAATAGTGATATCTAGACTCTAATCACCAAGAGATTAACATGTAGTAGCATAAGGTTTCCAATGTATTACTTATTCTTATTAATAAGAGGAATTCAACCACTAAATTGATAGGAATCGCCTCTCTAATAATTTCTAATTCTAATTACATTCTATATGAATTGCTTTTGTAATAGAATAAATTAGAACAACATTAAGAGTAGGAATTTTGTAACAAACAAATAAGGTATCAATATTAATTCTAGAAAAAATTTATAACTTATCTTTAGGTTTGTAGCAAATGATGTGGAATTGTAGCTGAGAACCAACAGGGCCTGTCGTTGGGGTGGGTCTGAGCTTGTGAAAAGCATGAAAAGGGTGATGGAAAGGTGTGAAAACAGTAGGAAAAGTAAAACATAAGCAAACTTAAGAACAATTCCACAAGATATGACACTCCAATGGAACTTTTCAAGACTCAAGGTGTAAACTCCACAAATTTCCTAGATAAGAGGTTGGGAGTTAATAAGATTTCCCAAAAGATACCCTTAGTATTGATAAGATAATAAACCTTGAACCTAAAAGTCACTCTAAAAAACTTGAAGTCAAACTCCTAAAACCCTAAATGGTGGTCTAAGCCTTAGTTTGACCCTTATACCCAAAAGCCCTAAAATCTTATAAACAAATGCCAATGACCAATGTTAACTTCTAAGGCCAACCTAATCTAATGGAACCAACCCCAAACCCCAATGAGAAAGAGAGCGATAGTTGAAACCCATGAGAGCTCTCTAAAATCGATAAAGGATAAGTTAAACCAAAAATGAATATTGGTATTGATAACCCTAACAATGAATTTAAAACTACAAAAGAAAAACTGTAGCCTATAAATGAACATTCAAACACTAAAATCCTAATTGGAACCCTAATGGTGCGAACCTTTAAAATTATTGTAAAACCTTAATCTAAAGTTGAAAGCCCTAATACAACTAGTGTACTCTAATTAAATAGTAAAACCATTCATTAATCAAAGACTAATCACTTAATTGCCCTAAAACCCTAATCGACCCTCTAAAATGTACTTGGACAGCAATAAATTGTCTCAATTCCTTAAAATAATTAGACAAGATGACTAAATAGGCTTAACTAAATTAATTTGGCACATTAAGCCCTAAACTATACCTAATTAATGTTAAGTGTATGAGTAATTAAGATTAAGAAACTTGAGTACACTTTAATATGCTAATTGGGTTTTACATCATAATTAACTATAAGTCATGAATAATTAATCATATGAAACAATGTAATTATATGAAAATATCTCCTTAAGAATGCCAATGTTATACTTAGGGAGACAATATGAAACCTGTAAACTTTTGGATCCGAACTTGGAGTTGAATGTAAGAGTTAATAAGTAATTCTTAGAACTGCTCAATATATAATAATAAATGATATAATAATAAAATCCATACATTAAACAATTTAACCCTAAATAATAAGTCATCAACCCTAAGTAATAAAGTTGGAAAATCCTAAAGAGAGTAAAACCTTAAAACCTTAATTGTATGCATAAAACCCATAATACACAAGAAACTTTAAAACAATTGGAAATATCAATAGATTGAGTAAAACCTTAATTGGAAGTCTAAAACCCTAATTCAACTAATAGGCCCTAAGTGTATCCCTAAGTTATTTATTATTTGCTAATCGCAATATTTTCTCCAATCGCTTGGAAACCCTAAATCGTAAGCCTTGTACATGGTCAAAAAACCCTAATCAATCCCAAATAGTAAAGGACTATAGGTCAATGAACTTATTAAAGAGATAAAATATGGCAAGACCCTAATTATACCATAATTAAGCCTAAATTGCTTAATTAAGTACAATTATGATTAATTATCTTAATTGCCTTTTAATCCATCTACCAACTCTCATTACATCTTAATTAGTAATAAGTCAAACTCTATTAAGAACAAAGGACAAAGGATTAATTAGGAATTAAATAACACTTGTCCTATAGGAGATAAAATCCTCTCTCATTTGGCAAAGAGCAAATAAGACACAATAGCACTAAGAGAGGACCATGTACCCTTATCCCAAAATAGCCACCTCTTGTCCTTCTTAATCCACCTTTAATATCTACCATTTCACTCCTCTAGAACCCTCATTTGACACCATTCTTCACTCATAGGAAACCTTAGGAAATACTCTTAAGAAACCTAAACAAAAACCAAAGGAAAAAGGGAAGAAAACAAAAGGAGTTATCGAACCCCTCTACGCACATCAGCACCTTTTTTTACTACCACCACCACATGCCACCAAATGACAAGCCGCCACCACCACCAAAAGATCACACACATACGTGCATACTAGTTTCTTGCCGACAAATATTTTCTCTTAAAGGATTAATTTTAGACTTCATTTTTTAGTGGAAAAGTTAGAACTTATGTAGGCCAACCTAAGGTAAAACTTACCTGACTTAACTTTCTTATTCACATAAGTTATACTTATGATATCTTGAGAGTCTAAGATTAAAAATACTATATAAATATGTTATAATCATGTACATATCATTTTAGAGCCTTATAATTACACATTCATTCATGTACTTAGTTAGTTTACTATTTGTATTCTAGAGGTGTAGGAGATAGTTTTATGTACATAACTTGAAAAGATGTTGATTAAACTCCATGGAACATTAAGTACCATGCATGTTGCCTCTTCCTTAGTGAATATCCATCTTGCTTTCACCATATTATGTAATGTTATTACCTTAAAACAAGAAGAAATGTGATTAAAACAAGGAAATACACTAGAATAAGTATTGGATGAAAGAAGTAAAAGGAAAGCCTAGAAGAACCCTACTTGGCCACCACTTTCATAAAAGTTTCAAATCTGTAAATTTTGATTTATTAGCTTAATAACATGATTATTTAGTGTTAAGTATGTTTTAAGACTTAATTAACTAAGTTAAGTAGAGTAATGATGAGTTAATAGTGTAAACTAGTTAAGTTGGTGATTAAAGCCTTAGGAATAGTGTTAGAAATCCTATTAATCAAATAAACCAAATTTGGAAAACATAGTAAAATGAGTTATTTAACAAACCTATTAGGATATTTGACCCATTAGAATAAATTAGAATCAAGTTTAGTGTCCTACAATGCAAATTAGGTCAAAACTAACTTAGTTAGTTATTAAAGCCTTAGAAATATGATTAAGAGCTCAATAAATGAAAAGAACTAGATCTGAATCCTAATAGAAAGTGGACTTATCTTAATGCTTTTAGTGGGCTTAAGCTTAAAATAATAAGTGGAGTTAGGCTTAAAGCCCCAAAATGCAAGATAAGCTTAAAAGCCCTTCAAAGAACCAAGAATAGAGCCCAATAACTTAATGACCGGATTTGATCTCTAAATTAAAAGGCTCATAAAATAAAATATAAAAAGCCCATTAAGTCCAAATGCCCATTAAAGCCATCCCTTATAGGCCTCTTAGCAAGCTAAAGCTTTAAACTTGTAAAAATGGCCCATTTAGGCTCACAAGAGCAACACTTAGGCCCAAAGTGAAAATTTAAAGTGTTGGACAGAAAAGTACACTTATAATACTTAAAAGAAAGCCTAAAAATTAAGTGCAAGGTCCAAGATCAAAAGTTAAGTCTAAAGCCTAAAACTAGGCCTAAACCTTAAAATGACTAAACTTACCTTTTAGGCCCATAAACTTATAAGGCTCAAACCGAAACCTTGCTGATACAAAAAGGCCTAAAAAATAACCTCACCAAATGAAAGAACACTCGAAAATGATGAAAATCTACTATAAGAATGTGAAATTTCGACTTAAAATGAGAATGTTATGACTAACATACAAAATAAGCGAAAATAGGGAAATTATAGCAAGGTTAGTGAATAGATCACTTTTAAGATGAGTCTTATTTATTTTAGTTACCTTACTTAAGTGATTTGGAATACTAAGTTCAAGACTACCAAGGACTATAGGGAATACTTGACTTCAAGGTTGAGTAAGAATACTGCCCCTTACTTTGCTTATTTTATGCTTGCAGTTAGTAAATTACTTAATTATATCAGATAACTAAATTTGTTGCATGATTGGGGCATATGGGATATGGTATGTGTTTATCATGTTTGATCTTGCTTGCAAAATATCTTAAGTTAATGCGAACTTATATGGTTGCTACATTAGAACTCAGGATCTTAGAGTGTCTGAATATAATTGATTGGTCACCCATGAATTTGAACTAATAAATATTCGACCCCTAATTGAATTAGATATGTATTGCATCTTATAACATGATGTTAAGGGCATTAGCACTACATAATAGAGCGAGTGATCATACTTAGATGGATCCATATTGATATTATGTATTGTGATTGTTTATCATACGATGTATTTCATGTGATATGTTCCTGTCTCAACCTTTAGGAACTACTTGGCTTCAGGGAATGCCACCTTCTACTTAAGGGCGAGCCATGTCTACTACTGAGGGTGCTTATATTGTTAAGAGATTTCATATTCAATGTAGATACCTGGGTCCTGATGTACTTAAATACTTCCTAACCCGAGCATCGGTGGGTATTAAATTCGTATTGTATACAGTTACTGTTTGACTGTATACTGTTTGCATTACATATGCTTGTATATACATTCGTATGTTTGATAAATAACTTACTTGTTATTGTTTGATGATAACGTAGGAAGGTTGCTCACTAAGCTGGATGTAGATTACCCCCCAATAGTTTCTTTTACAGGTCTTCCAAAGCTGGGGCTATGTAAGGATTTGAGTGCAAAGTGCTCCATTGGGATGAGCAAGTAGAATATAAGTTTAGTAAAGCAAGTGGTATAGTCAAATTGAACTTTTATGGTATTTAGTGACATTATGATTGTTGAGATATAGATACCCTTTCTTATTTTTTGGTAGGCGATTTCGAATCTTTGCGGTTTTGGTGACTATGGATTATTAAATCACTTATAGATATATATATAATTAAGTAAATGTATGTAAATTGAATAAGTACCCTTAGAAACTTGCTAGTTAGAGCCTTGTAACCTCTAACTTGCAAGGTGGTCTTTATATCATAGATGTACATGTGATATGAAGATTTTAAGCAAAACTACCAAGCCCCTCTTATGGGGGCGTTACATACGGTACAACTCGATATGATGCACAAGGTGATCTGGTGGGATTACTCGCCACCTAGCCCTGCTTAAGGGTTATGATAAAAGTGAGGTAAGTAAACAAGTTAATGAGAGCAATATTTACAAAGAAGTATATTCAGTATACTGATGATGATGATAAGATGATTGTGACTATATGTACAATGGGTATTTATACTCGAAAAACTAGGGAAACCTACCTAAAAATGGAAAAGACTAAAAAGGGTACTATCTAAAAGACATAATGTACAAGGAATAATAAGGGTACAATTGAAAATAGAACAAAATGAGCATGTTGTATGGAGGATTTTGTCACTTAGTTACTCGGACACGTAGTTCGTTGTGGATGGATGGCTTTCTAGCAAAAAAGCCAACTTTATATGATCAGCTTGGTTTCTACTAGGTTGAGGCACCGAGCAAGGGTGGTAGGTCAGCCATGCCGAACTGAACAAATAATTATTTCGAGGTAAATTCACCTCGAACACTTTTGGTATGGCTTGGATTCAAGTCAACCGAGTTGATGGTTGAATGAGATGAGCTAACATTCAAGTGCAATTCAGGATGGTAATTGGAGACAAATGATTAATGTGAGAGGGTTTGGTTTGGCTAAGGCAGTAGTTCTGTAGATTGTAGTAGTTTGGACTCCTCTGTGGTAGGTCTTAAGGAAAGAATTCACTTGGCCATGCTTTCCAACCCTTGGGCTTTGGCGCGAGTTAAGGGTTTGGTGCTCTAATTCCTATCATCCCTACCTAGCTAATTAAGACTTAGGATCAAATCCAGTTGGTCCTCATCCAAGCTTCCCTCGAGTTGGTAAGGGTTGAGGTTAGCAACATCAAATATGTCTAACAGTCCAAAGTCTACTGGAAGCTCAAGTTGGTATGCATTGTCATTGATCTTTTGGAGTATTTTGAATGGTCCTTCAGTTGAGTAGATAGTTTGTTCTTCCTCTTATTAGGGAATCTTTCCTTACTTAAGTGCAATTATACTTGATCTCTAGGCTAAAACTGCTTGGTCTTCCTTCTTTTGCTCTTCTCCCTGAGATTTATGGTAGCTTGATCAATTTGTTGGGTGACTTGTCAATAGATTTACTGGATAGACTAGGTACGGATTCTTGCTTTTAGATCTTCTAGGTCAATGGGTGGCATTGGGTTAGGGTGTGATCAAGGGGTAGTTTTGGATTAAAAACATAGATGACTTCAAATGAGGCATACCTAGTGGTGGCGTATTTTGTCCTGTTGTAAGCAAATTTGACCACAGGTAGGTAGACATCCCAATCAGTTAAGTTTTTCCCCATTGTAGCTTGGAGCAGTGATCTTAGGGTACAGTTAACCACCTCAGTCTAGCCGTCGGTTTAGAGATGGTAAGAGGTGCTGAATAACAGTTTGGTTCCCACCCAATGCCAAAGGGTTCTCCAAAAATGGCTTAGAAATTTTGGGTCTCTGTCTAACACCATACTCCTTAGCACTTTGTGCAAGTGAACTACTTCATGCAAAAATAAAAAAGTAATAGTTGAAGCATCGTTAGTTTTAGTGTAGGGCACACAATGTACCATTTTACTGAACTTATCCATGACAACCATGAAAGGATCTTTGTCTCGGGTAGTAAGGTGTAATCTGAGGACAAAGTCCATACTTAGGTTAACCTATAGTTTGATTGGAATAAGCACAGGCATTGCTTTCCATTGCTTTGCTCAGCTCTTTGCTTTCTTACATATGACGCATCTCTTAGTCATATAATGGACGTCATGCTTCATCTTAGGCTAGAAGAATCTATCATTCAATAGCTCATATGGTCTTTGCTCTCCAAAGTATCTAAAGAGCCCTATATTGTGGGCTTCTCTCACTAATAGCTCTCTCATCAAACAGGTTAGTACACCTAACTTACTACCTCTCAACAAAAAACCATCCTCCACATGGTATCATCTATCGCTCTTCCCTTTCCACAATTCTTGTATATAGGGCCAAAATGAAGATCGGTTTGATATTGCTCTTTTATGCTAGGTGCAAAACCTCACAATCTGGTTTGCAACTCAGTAAGAAGAACATGTCTTTTCAATAGGGCATAGTCAACTACATTTTTCTTGCCTTACTTATAATTAATAACAAAGTTAAAACCCTCCAAGAACTCAATCTATCAAGCTTGGTGTTTGGAAAGTTCGAATTGGCTTTGCAAATTCCATAAGGACTTATGATCTGTATATATGACAAACTCTTTTTGTAGAAGATAATGTTACCATATGTGAAGAGCTTGGATGTAATACTTTAGGATTTCGAGCCTATACGATTAACCTAGGTTTCAAACCCCTAAATTTAGGGTACCAAGCTTATTACGACCCAACGGTACTGTTGTCATGGTAAGTCGCCATGTACCATATAAAGGTCTACTATCAACCCTCTTGTTGATCGCAGGCCTTTCATATGACACATAAGGCTCCTTCCATTACACGTTATTACTAGGCTTATAGATAAGTAATATAAAGCAATTTACTAAAATTAACTTTTTAAGACATACATTAATCAAGTAAACATGTGGTCTCGTTACGTTCCACACCAAAAGAATATTACAAACAAATGCAGTTCATAATAAGAATTGCATCATAAACTTTAAACTATGTTATGAATAAAATAAAAGTAAATAACTATCTACAAAAGCTTTTGCAAAATTTCCTCTACTCTCCTTGATTGCTCTAACCTGTCTTTATATGAGACTCACCATAGGCATGCCTTAGCTTGGATTAGTGAAGAGCTTCTCCTACAACAAAAGGAATCTATCGAGGTATAAGCTTAAGCTTAGTGAGATAAATACCCTCATCAATACTACATGGCAGAAATTTATTAGATGCACAATTATATGAATGCATGAACAATCAGTATGCCAAACAATGTATGTAGTCGCCTAAGAACTACATATGACTTAGAATTACACCCCCTGTAGTTGAGGTTTGGAGATAATTAACCGACCCAAACCAAAATTCGAGTTTTAGACCTTGGATTTTATTTCATTTACACTATTGTGCTTAAGCCAAAACAAAACTATATATATATAAATATATACTTTCTTTATCAAATAACAAATTATATTTTTAAAATCCTAAGTTTAGCAGTATGCTGGTCTCCGCAATCCACAAACACATACCCTAAGAAGAAGCCATAAGATATGGCCTCTCACTAATGGTTGGTGTCTCCTAATGCTTAGTAAGCTAGTTAGTTTAGGACAGAGGTTCAATAAAATAATGACATAGCTAGTGCCTAATCATGCAGGAGGCCTTTCTCTTATGATTCCCTTCCCATCTTCTACGTGAAGCGACAGTCGATGTTATCTGAATGCAATTATGGGGAATGCATGATGCATTTAATTTCTTAATCGTATAAGTGGTTAACCCAATTTTCAAGGTAATCTGATAATTTCATTCCATACAATTGCACGTATAAATTATCACAACAATTCCCATTATTATATAATTAACAAGCCATAGCATTTAGTTCACAAATTCATGCACATGCATTTCCCATATCCCACAAGTGTCCAAATTTATATATATAAGTTTAGGTGTATTTATTCTACAAGCAAAATCAAGTAAAGAGTCATTGGGAATTTATTCACTCCGCCATGCAGGTCAATCAAAGTAGTCTGGGGGCAGGTCGTCTCTAAACGTAGGGTCCCTTGGTCATTGAAATCATAATACTATAAGGGATTTAAATAAAACTTAGGAAACTAAGCTAAAATGCCTTAAGTTATACTCTTGACTAGTTTTTGTATTTTTCCTAGTTTTACTTAAAAGTTCAATTGCGTATAATTTTCTTGTTTTAAGTTCGATTTTTATGATCTTATAGTCAATCTTCATCGTTTTCGAGTGTACTTTAATGTGATGAGGTTGGATTTTCGAGATGAGACATGTAAATCTATCCATAGGTCAGAATAGTAGCAGTCCTCATGGTTTAGAGTGCTTTTGGGCTTTGTTTGGTTAATGAGCTTTTTGGTAACTTGGGAATCCCTTTGGGCTTGGGCTTAAGATTTCATTCTAAGCTCAAAATACTCCTTAAGGTTAGGTTTACAACTTTGATTTACACTCCTAAGGCTATTAACCACTTCTTGGGCTCTTAAGTGGGCTTAAGTTGTTAAATGGATTTGTTTTTTATTCAATTCAAAGATGGTCACTTTCTTGGGCTTAGGGAGTGTTTTGTAGGTTTCTTGAAAGTTTTAAAACAACTCTTATTAATGTGTCAAGTTGCTGATAAAAAACTTAAGAGTGGTTCAACTTGACGTTTGAGGCTTGTTTTGGAAGTTTTAAGCTCGGTTTTGAGTTTTAAGCTTAATAAACTTATCATAGTTGCCTTAGTTGGTCTTCTCACTTTGTTTACTTACTTTTATCATATTTTTAAGTGTCTTTTAGCAATGTTCCAGATTTGGTAGGTTTGAATATGAGAGCTTCCAACTTGGTTTTTCCAACTTGTTTCATCATTTTCTTAAGTTTCGACATTAGATCATGAACTTAAGCTACTTGTATTTAAATTTTAACTTGACTTCTTTTCCATGAGAGGGTTATTTGACTTATACTTTTTATGAAAATAGTAGATCTCATACTTATTACAACTTCCATATCATAGTTTATGTCTTACAAAGTTAGTTTCCTCATAAAATTTCATGTGATAGATTTTTCCTTAACCTAAGTCTAGATTTGAGCATATTTAACTTAATAGAAGTAAAATCAACACCCAAATGACCTTTGAATCTTCACGTCCAGCATGTTTCTTTTCCATTCAAGTTCTCATTTCAAGATTCTCTCAACTTAAAATCTTCCATTCAAAGTGTTAAACAAGTATCTCTACGAAATACTAACTTTACATGCTCATATTTCAACTTCATGTAAGTGTTTTATGAGTTTGTTTCTTGGAATAGTATTAGATATTATACCAACTTATGATTATACTCATATCTTTAAGAAGTTATAGTCTCCTAACATGAATACTATCGTACTAACAGAAAGAAAGACTTACTCGTCCAGAAAGCAAAAGTATGGTGGTTGTGCACTAAGGTTCCACTTATGCTCTTTATCTTACTTCCTCCTTTTGCACCTTTTTGAAACCTGAATTGTAGTCCTTTGAAGTGGAGTTTGGAGAGTGTTCTAAGAGTCCTAAAGAAGCTTTGAATGTTGGAAAAGAAAGACATAAGAAGGAGTTAAGTGTGTCGTGAGTGTGGGTATGCTTGAAAGTGGTGGCAAAGTGAAGGATTTGTGTTTCCACTTTTGGGTTGGTTTTAAGTGAGAGAAAAAGGAAGTGAAACTGAAATTAAAATTAAGAGAAAATGATGAAAGAGTAGCCGATTGGGAATGGGGGTGATTGTGTGTTTAAGAAGCTTGATTTTGTTGTCTTGTAGCATACATAAAAGTCAACAATTGCAACTATTAATGATGTAAGCATTAAGGGGTGAATAGTGGAGTGTAAGATAGAGTGATTGATGGATGAAAGATAAGAGTATGACCCCCCTTACTAGCTTATACAAACTAGCCATATAGTGTCCTTTTGGAGCATGGAATTATCTCATCTCATTTATTAAAGTTAAGCATGTGAAATCTTGTGATAATTTGCCTATATGTAGTATAAGTGAAGTGGTAATAAGGAAAGTGTCTTATCACTAAATTTTGGATAAGTTATCAATTGATAAATGACTCCAACTTTCAATTGATAAGTCATTTAGAGCGATTTGGTGTTCTACTTATTTATATGTAAAGCTTAGGCATAAAGATAAGGGCATTGTCTTATAGGGAATTGTTTTAGGATTTACTTCTTGAATTGTTTTGTAGATTATGATTCAATTCTTATAAAATTATGAAATTTTCTAGAGTTAAATGAAATTATTTAAATTAAATTATCAATTAGTCACTTAGGGTTAAAAGTCCTTAATTGTTTTAGGGCTTAGGGTTTTCGGTGACCTTAGAGTTCATAGTCTTTCAAGTTCGGGTTTTATTGATAATAGGCTTTTGAATTGGAAAAATAAGTTCATTTCTAATTGTAAACTTAAGTTCTTAGTTTAGTTGATCCTTGGGAACGTTCGGGAAGTCTTAGTCAAATCATAGGCCCACTAAAAGTAGGGTTTATAAGGTTATATTATCGGTTTTATTTTAAACTTTAAAGTAAGGTTAGAAAAGTTGGAAGAAATAATTCAAATAAAGTCAATTTCTCAAAGTAAGCTATATAAAAATATTAATTTAACAAAAACGCCAATTTATCGATAAAGCCAATAAATATCGAGAACGTGAAATTTGAGTTTTTAGATATAGCAAGACATTAGAGATAAATTATTTAACTTATAAAATAATAAATAAATTCAAATTATATATAATATACATATGTTTACACATGATATACATTATAAATATTAAATACTTATACATTAATAATAAATTATTAAAATAAGGTAAATTAATATAAAATAATGGAAAATTAATAAAAATGATTGGATGAGTCATCTAATAATGTGGCAGCCTAGGATCAATTTGAAATGATAAGTCAAAAGATAAAACACAAGAAATTGATACCTCATACGTGAAAAAACTCAAAAATTGATATTTGTATGCCACATGTCTAATTTTTATTTCATCTAATCCATTTGGAAATTATAAATAGGGTATGCATACATCAAAAACAACATTTTGGAATTCTAAAAACACAAGAAAATCCCTCAAGAATATTTAGAAAAAAAAAAAGAAAATTGGAATAAAAACAAAGCACGGATCTAGTCTAAGCTAGTTCAATGGGTTGTTGGTGTCCAGTTGTGGTGGCCTTTTGGGATTAAATAGAAGGTGATAAGGCAAGCTTTTCTGATAAGGTTGGGTGGTCGAAGGTTGGCTAGAGGTGGCCGATTCAAATAAACAAAATTTCAGGCCAAAACTTTGTAAATTTTCTAAAAATAGCAAATGATGTTATTTAATTATGAAATTTGACTTTCTAGAGTTATTTTATGTGTAAATTAATTTAGTAATTTTATTTTAGTTAAATAATTAGTGGAAGAATAGGGTACTTAAGAAATGGCTCTATTTGGACGAAAATTGGATTAAATTTTAGAAATATTAAATAATGTCCTTCAAGTTGAAATTTTGTACGTAATATACCTAATATATGTATTTAATTGTAGTAACAATAATTTTTTAAAATAAGCAACTCTACTATTTATTGTAACTATATTGGACAAAACTAGTAATTTTATTGTTTTATTGAATTAATTAGTTTTTGATAAAATCAAAGTATAAGCCTTATGTATTATGATTTCTAGAAGTTCATAATGATTTTTGGGGATGCTTGATTTTTATCTTGTGATTAAATTAACTTATTTTCTTAATTTTTACCAATTTCAAGTTAAAACTACTATTTCGTAAAAATAGATTATAGCTGGTTCAGTGTAATTCATGATCAATAATTAAACGACATATTTTTGT
The DNA here is from genome assembly GCA_024138015.1 of Lumnitzera littorea. Classification (NCBI taxonomy): domain Eukaryota; kingdom Viridiplantae; phylum Streptophyta; class Magnoliopsida; order Myrtales; family Combretaceae; genus Lumnitzera; species Lumnitzera littorea. Next base: position 78,691,576 of record JAMXBB010000002.1, read on the forward strand.
GAGTCTATAGGATTTTTTATGGAATTAATCAAACTCGTATACTATTTGTTATATTTTTTCATATTATAAACCTATACATTAGCCTAATATATGATATAGTAATTAGTAATAGTAAGATACTTGTTGAATTTGTAAAAGATTGATATTTTAGGAGCATAATAAGTGCTGTTCAGTTTAGGAAATATCGAATTTTAGGAATTTTAATTTAGATTTGGGGTTTATTTGTGTTCATTACGAAGTTATAATAATGTATGATCGAATTGGTAATACAAAATGGTATTTTTGGACTTTTGACAAAATTGATTAGTCTTGATTCTTATGATATCTTAATAGTACTCAAGATAACTTGACTTAGATTCATTTGTGTTGTGAATTATAATGATGTGTTGGATTGATTGGACACATGATTTTATTAAATGTGTATTGACTGAGTGGAATGTTTCCTCATGTATGACTAATCCATCGGTAAGTATTTCTATTTGGAAAATGTAGACACTGAATAGTCTTTTAGGGTATTCGCCCGAGTGAACCCTATGTAAGGTAATATAATATCAAGTTAAGAAACAAAGTTGAATTGTTTATAATGTAGAACTTGAGATTCATGCTTGATATTGGGTTATTGTACTATCTATTACATTCATGGCATGGTACAAAAGGACTTATGAATCGAGTTTCTAAAAGTTTGAACAATGCTAAGTTAGCTTTTGAGCATATAGAATTGCATTGCTTAACTTATTCCAGCCACGATGTGTGATTGACTATGTGTTGGATTTTTAAACAATAGTAGGTAGGTTTTTCTTTTTTTTTTTTTTTTTTTTTGTTGGGGGTCCTACTCTCAAGTAGCTCCTTGTTGCCCTAAGTTCTTAGACGTAGTATCCAAATGCCCAGGTATGTCGATTAACCAGATGAAGAATTGGAAAAGTATAGTATATCAGTACCAATACATGTCACGTGGATGAGCATGTCACGAATTTCTTGCATAAATAGTTTATATTGATAACTTGGATTATGGAATTGAATGTTTTATAGTATTGATTTAGGTAAATGTGTCTTGTGCTTGTTTTGTGTTTTGTTTTATCCACTCTCACTTAACTTATAGAGAGTTGAGGAGATACTTATATATTTTCAGGTTATAAAGAGAATTGACTAGGCAACATCAGCTAGGGGAAAAGGTTTTTTGAGAGCATGTAGGATAGAGTTAGCTGCTTTTGAAGAAGTCTTGCTATATTATTATCTTAATTTCATGAAGGATCTGTACATATGAAATAAAAAAAAAGGTATTATATTTTAAGTTTGATTAAGTTGGATGGATGTAATCTTTTGTATAAACCAGTGTAAAGCTAAGCTCCATTGTAATACTCGTTTTTTATAAATAAAACTTTTGCTGAATAAAAATAGGTATTCTTGTATGATAATACATCCTATGTTATGCCGAGATGTGACATTAAATCAGGGCCAAATGTTCTTTATCATATACAGAATAGTTCAACTGCACTCGCCCAAGTTTTTCGTTATGACAAGTGATAGGTCAACCTTCTTGCATCAATACAGCTCTGATGCTGACACCTAATACATTGCATTTAAGCTCAAATACTCTTTCAAAGTCTGGTAGAGCAAAGACAAGGGTAGAGGTCAACCTTGTTTTCACTTTATCAAAGATCCTCTCTTCTTTCTCTCCTTACTTGAACTCCACATTCTTCTTCATAAGTTTAGTCAAAGATGCTACAATGGTATTGAATTTTTGGATAAAGCATCGATAGAATGATGCCAATCTATGAAAACTTCTCACCTCATTATAGGAGGTCGGGGTTGATCACTCAACAATAGCTCATACATTTTCTTCATCCACTCTCAATCTTCTTCCACTAACCACATAACCTAAGAAGATCACTTCCTCTTGACAGAAACAACATTTCTTCAAGTTTTTGAACTATTTCTCTACTTAGAGGACATCAAAACCAATGTAGAGGTAGTTAGTATGCATTGCCAAGTTGGCACTATAGACAAGGATGTTGTCAAAATAGACAATGACAAATTTCTTGATTAGATCTCTCAAAACATGATTCATTAGCCTCATGGAAGTGTTTAGGGCGTTTGATAGCTTGAAAGGTATGACCATCCACTCATATAGGCCATGTCGGGTATTGAAAGTAGTCTTCCATTCATTCCCTTGTCTCATTTGAATATGGTGATACCTCAATTTCAAATCTATTTTGCTGAATACTCTCTCACCACTCAGTTCATCCAACATATTATCTAACCTTGGGATGGGGTATCAATACTTAATTGTAATCTTGTTGATAACTCTCCTGTCCACACACATACGCTAAGTTACATCCTTCTTTGGCATAAGTAACTCAGGTATAATACAAGGGCTCAGACTTTCCTTCACTTATCTTTTCTCCAATTATTCATTGACTTGTCTTTGAAGTTCGGCAGCTTGTTCGGGGTTCTTCCGATAAGCTGGTTTCCTTAGCAAGGCAACCTCAAGTATCAAGTTAATGCAATGTTCAATGCCTTTAAAAGCAAGTAATCCCTTAAGCAACTATTTTAGGAACAGGTTAGTATACTCTTCCAGTAGTTCTTTAACCTCTAAGGATAGTTTACCTTGCTCGTTCAATTTTAGCAGTCATTTGATTGATAGGAAAGTTAGCACATTGGCCTTGATGGCTTCTTAAAGTTTAGCTTTACTCAACACTAAGCCTTCTTTTATTCATGGCTAAGTTTAGCTTGCAACTTACTAACTTGACTTGGTAGCATAGGGTTCAACGTAACCTTCCTCCTATCCTTCTCAAGCACATATGTATTCCTGTAGCCGTCATAAACAACCCTTTGATCGAAAAGCTAAGGTCAGCGTATCAGCACATGTAATGCGTACATGGGTAGCACATCACAAAGAATTTCATCAGAATAGTTTCCAATTGAGATCGGAAATAACATTTGTTAAGTGACATGTAGTGCTCCCTTTTCATTCAACCAATGTAATTTGTATGGCTTCGGATGTGAAGTAGTCGGAAGCTTAAACTTCTTAACTAGGTTAGTAGATGCCACATTGGTATAGCTTCCACTGTCCACTATGACTATACACACCTAATCATTCACTTGGCAGGTGATGTAAAATAAGTTCTCTCTCTACTCCTCCTTAATAGAAGGTTTTAAGATCATTATACGTCGGACAATTAGAGTCAACTTATCCAAGTGCTCTTCAAATACATCTTCCTTAATCAAGTTGACATTAACATCAATCTCATATCTTACTTCTTTCTCCTCTTCAGGTTCCTCATTTGTGCTATCTACTTTAATCTTTAGGACATCTCCCTTAATGATCATGGTCCTTCAGTTCAGATATTGAGCAACCATGTGCCCAAATCCTTAGCACTTAAAGCACTTTATCTAGTTAATCTTCCTTTCAAATCCTTACCCCTTCTCATATGCTCTCACCAACATATCAACATTAGGTTAGCCCTTCTATTTGACTTTGACATATACCTTGGTATTTAACTAAGCTCGATAACTTCCTTGGGTAAGTTGGCTTAACTTATTAGGTCAACTTATTAGGGGTCAGGTCTGCATTCTTCTCCTTCTCTACTCACTGGGCTATTTGTATAGCCTCATTCATCTTAGTAAATTATTGAAGTTCCACAATATCTCGAATTTCATTTCTTAATCCAGTAAGAAATCTCGATACTGTTCAAGCTAATGGCTCATCTACTTTGCATTGAATCATAAGCATTTGGAACTCTTGACCATATACAACAACAATTTGGCCACCTTACTTCAGCTCTTGAAGCCGAGCAAAAGTGTCCTACATATAAGTGTCCAATACAAATTGTTTTTGAAGGTCTTCATCTCAAGCCAAGTATTAACTTCCCTAAATCATTCTTGTCTCCTCATAAGTTGGTAGTTCTTCCACCACATCATAACATACCCTAAGAACTAAACAATAATAGTCCTTACCTTCTCTCATTCCTTATATTGGTAATAATCAAAGATACGTTCAGCTTTCTCCTCCTAATCTAAATAATCATTTGCACTCTTAGAACCATTGAAGCTTGGAATCTTAAGCTTCACATGGTTGGCAGCTTGGGGTGCTCGAGCTTACTCTTCTCCTCATTATACTCTCCTTCTTCATCATCACCCGTATCTCCCAAGTCAATTCTTCGTCGTACTCGTCCTCCTACTCCTCTACCTCAAACTTATCGAGCTTGGTTTGGTCTCTTATTAGGTTAAGGAACTTTGGTTAAATTAACTAAGAGGTTAGCCACTTCATCAAGTCTTTCATCTATACTTCTAGAGGTGCCCTAGGGTTATCGGCCATGGTGGACAACACTACTAATGTCATCCCTAATTCTAGCATTAACACTTAGGTTAGTTATTTTCTTTGATAAACTTAGTAACAACTAGGATGTTAAGAAACAACAAATACGGTTCTTCACACCAAACAAGCAAACATACGCTTGTCCCTTATAATACCTTGGGTTTTTTTAGTTAGTTCAATAACTCTAGGATCCGAACCCCTAAATTTAGGGCACCGGACTAAGTTATCAGTTTTATTTCAAATTTCATAGTAAAGTTACAAAAGTTAGATGAAATAATTCAAGTAAAATCAATTTCTCAAAATAAGCTATCTAACAATATTAATTTGAGAAAAATGTTAATTTATCGATAAAGCCGATAATAGTAAAATTTAAGTTTTTAGATATAGCGAGATACTAGAGATAAGTTATTTAACTTACAAAAATAATAAATAAAGTTGAATTACATGTAATATACATGTATTAACATAGAATATGCATTATTTGTATTAAATATACATATATAATAAGAAATTATTATTAAAATAAGGTAAACCAATATAAAAAATTGGAAAATTAATAGAAAAATGTAAGGATGAGTCATCATACCTATGTGGCAACTTCGGATTAATTTGGATGATGAGTCAAAAGCAAAGAAATGAGGAAATGACACCTTGTGCATTGAAAATAAAAAAAAAAATGACATGTGTAAGCCACATGTCCAATTTTTATAAATTCTTATCCATTTGGAAAATGTAAATAGGGCATGTAAACTTCAAAAACAACATTTTGAAAGTTTAAAAATATAATAAAAACACTCTAGAAATTTTCGAAACAAATTAGAAAAAAATAAGAAAGCTAAATTAAAAACAAGGTACGGAGTCTAATCAAACCAGTTCAATAGGCTATTGGTATCCAGTTGTAGTGGCCATTTGGGGTCAAGGAAAGCACCACCAAAGGAGGTGTTTCGACAAAGTTGGGGGGCTGGAGGCAGTCGGTTCAGGTAAATCAAATTTCCGGTCGAAACTTTGTAATTTTTCTAAAAATATCAAATGATGTTATTTAATTATGAAACTTGTTTTTTTTTTGGAGTTATTTTATCTTTAGATTAATGTAGTAATTTTTCTTAGTGAAATAATTATTGGAAATATAAGGTCCTTAAGAAAATGCCCTATTTGGGCGAAAATTAATCTAATTTTTATAAATATTAGATGATGTTGTTTCAAGCTCAATTTTTGTATGTAATACACCTAATATATATATTTAATTGTGGTAACAATAATTTTTGAAATTAAGCATGTTTACTATTTTTTATAAATATTTTGAATAAAACTACCACTTTTACCAAATCATAGAAATAATTAGTTTTTAATGAAATAAATGAATGAGCCCTACATGTTTAGACTTCTAGATGTTTATGATTATATTTGGAATATTTAATTTATATCTCACTCGTAAATTTATTTTTTTTTAATTTTTCGTAATTCGAGCTAAAACTACTATTTTTGTAAAAATATATAATAGCTAGTTTAGTATAATTCATGGTTAATAATTAAACGAAATATTTTTGTGAGTCCATAGGATTTTTCATGAAATTAATCGAGCTTGTATACTATTTATTATATATTTTCCTAGTATAAGCTTATATATTAGCTTAATATGTAATATCATTATTAATACTATCATAATTTTTACCAAGTCCATGTCAAATGAATACTTTGGGGTATAATAGGGTTGCTGGACAAGTTTGGAAAGTATAATTTTTAGGGTTTTTAGTTCAATACTAAAGCTTACTCGAGTTAATTATGAAGTTAAGACAGCATACGGTCGAGTCGTAATACGAAAGGGTATTTTTGGATATTTAGCAATATTAATTAGTTTTGATGCTTAATATATATCAATAGCACTCAAAATAACGATTATGACGATATAAAGTTCGTTGAAATCGAACAAGAAATAAGTAAGATATGATCAAATGAAGTTTAAAACGCAGAAATGAAAACTTATAATAGTTCGAGTTAAACTTATACTTGATTTGAAGACTATGTTATGTTTTCATAGGTGTGATATGTAAAGAAGGACCACGTCATGAAGTTTAGGATTTTGCACTATTACTAAGCCTAAGTAAGTGGATTTAACTCATGTTTAGAGTAGATATATTGCTATTCATAACTCTATATGCTATTTGATGTTGTATTGATTGAATATGGGCATATCTTGGGTGAATTGATATGCTACTATAGCGGATGTTGATGTGTTGATTTTGAATGATAGTAACTGTATTTCGGTTAAATTGTTATGTTGCCATGTTGGTGATGATTTGTGCTTACAAATGATTGTGTTAACTAGGGAAGTTGAGTGATTGCTAATTCAATCTTCTAGGTATTCATCTAAGTGAACCCTAAGTGAGATATTAGAATTTCAATAAGGAGAGTTCGATGACTAGAATCAAATCACTAGGTCGAATAAAACTGAAAGACTGGTTGTGTTGAGTAATATACTTGAGTTGTTATTACATATCATGGCATGGCATGGTACAAAAAGGGACCTACGGGTCAGAACTTTTAGAATGAGGCTTTCAAATGATCATGGAAAAAGCATGGCTTTATGAACTTAGTTTTTAGAAGCATATAGATTGCATTGGCTGAACATTGTGACTATTTTGATAGTCAAATTCAGTAGACTATAGTGTGTGGTCTAATTTCGTAGTATTATTTGGTAGATTATAGTGTGTGGTCTAATTTGGCAGTGTTGCCACTTTGATTTGGTAAACTACAGTATGTAGTCTAATTATGTAAAGTTGGGGGTCCTACTCCTAAGCAACTTCTTGTTGCCCTTTTTCATAATGGTAGACTATAGTGTGTAGTCCAATTTGGTGGGGTTCTTACTCTTAAGCAGCTCCTTGTTGCTTTAGGTTCCTAGACCTTATATCCAGATGACTGGCTATGTCAACTAATCGAAAGAAGTTTGGAAGGCATAAGTTATCGGTACCGATGCATGCAACTTACATGAGCATAGCATGCTACATTGCTAGTAGTAAATGCTTGGTTGGGCAAATGCATATATGAAGTTGAACCTGCAGGTTATGATTGAAATGTTTTAGTTGTAATATGTAATATTGTCTATCATATTATCTATATTATGTTATTTGTTATCCACTCTCACTTAGCTTCAGTAGTTGAGGGGATAAAATGTTTTATCCTTAGGTTAACTGTATCATGAAGGGCCCAATGCTATGGGGGGATATATATATTGAGAGCATGAGTCAGAGTTAGCGACTTTTGTATGAAGCTTATACTAGGTCAGAGATCCTATTATTGTGAAGACGATAAAGGAAAAAGCTAATTCATGTTTTGATGTAAATATTATGTTGTACACATAAGTTGTAATGGGAAATCTAGTTGAACTTCAATATAGAAACCCCTTTATTATGTAAGCAATGTTGTCTTTTGATGAATGAGTAGGTTGAGTTAAGTTTTCAACAGATATTCCTATGTGATGGTACATCTTATGCTATGCTGGGATGTGATATCCCTTACGAAGGTTCAACTGATTTGTAAGTAAAGCAACTCCTCCAAAGATTAATAAGCCCAATTGGAACTTGCTTTTATTTTCAAGCATTCAAAATAGGGCAAAACAGAGTATATACGAAAGTAACTACTATACCCCTTAACTTATGTGAACACTTTAGTTAATCTTCACACTGCCTTATCATACTATCATAGCAAAATTACTTCACAAAAACTCAAATACGACTTACCTAGAGGAAACCTCCACTCTAACACCAAGATGATGTAGAACCATAGTTGAAAACAAATGGGCCAGTCACGAAGGTAGGTTCGAGCTTGCGAAAAGCTCGAAAAAGGTGATGGAAAGGTGCAAAAACACCAAGAGAAGTAAAACACAAGCAAACCCATGAATAGTTCCATAGGATATGACACACTAATGGAACTTTCAAGAACTTATGGCATAACTCGATATGATGGACAAGATAGTCCGGTGAGATTACTCACCACCTAGCTTTACTTAAGGGTTAGGATAAGAGTGCGATAAGTAAACAAGCTAACGAGAGCAATGTTTGCAAAAAAGTATATTTAGTATATTGATAATGATGATAAGATGATTGTGGCTATACATACAGTGGGTATTTATACCAAAAAAACTAAGGTAACCTATGTAGAAATGGAAAAGACTAAAAAGGGTATTATATAAAAGAAGTAATGTTTAAGAAATAATAAGGGTATAATTGAAAATACAATAAAATGAGCATCTTGTATAGAGGATTCTGTCACTTAGTTGCTCAGACACGTCACTCATTGTAGGTGGATGGCTTTCCGGCAAAAAAGACAATTTTGTATGACCAGTTGGTTTCTACTGAGCTGAGGGGCTAAACAGGGGTGGTAGGTCAGCTATGCTAAGCCGAGCAGATAGTTCTTCCAAAGCGAATTCACCTCGGACACTTTTAGTATGGCTTAGATTCAGGTTAGCTAAGTTGATGGTTAGATGAGCCAAGCTGAGTTTCAAGTGCAATTCAAGTCAGCAGTTGGAGATGAATGATGAGTGCAAGAGGCTTTAGTTTGGCTAGGGTAACAGGTTGGCAAATTGTAGTAGCTTAGACTCTTTAGTGGTGGGTCTTAAGGAAAGAATTCATGTGGCCATGATTTTTAGCCCTCGAGCTTGAGCACGAGTCAAAGGTCTGGTAATCTGATTCCTATTGGCAAAGCCCTTCAGTTATGGTAGATCTATTCATGTATTGGCCTTACAACTTCAATACATAAAATCTAATAATTAAGTTGAAATCTTAAGAATAACAACTTACTCAATACAATGCACATAATTGAATTAATAGGAATAAGAGAATTTCATTAGAATAATTGCAAATAAAGTCCACTACATGTTACCTTAAGGTTACAAGTTTTGATATCAACAAATCTATGCTATAATCATGGTAAAGACAAGAGCTTTTATGATAAAAATGAACAAAACCCTAAGAACTCTTCTATTCTATCCCTATGGCATATTTCCTCTCTCTCATACATGTGTTTGACATCTATTTATATATTTTGGACAAAATAAACTTCAAATGGAAAGTCTTTTAAAATCATAGCAAGTCTACGAATAAGAACACAGCCTTAAAGTTTGGGCATGAATAACTCGCAATAATTTTTCAAGAAATTGACTTAAATTTGATGATGTAGGGATCATAACCATAGATTACGGCCGTAGAGTTGGACTGTGGCCTTATACTTAGCTAAAAATTCTTCAAGCTTTGGTTAGAAATTGAGGATGCAGGCTTTATAACCAAGGAGCATGCCATGGAGCTCAACCGTAGTCATCCTCTTCACTTAATTCTGGGAAAAATCCTCTCCAGCACTTGCTATCCTTAAGTCATCCTTTGAGCTTTGGTGAAATTTCCTTTAAAAATCGCTTAAATTCTTATCTTTTCACCTTATTAGTCAATCTAAGTCTTGAAATCAAGAAATGACTCAAATCAGTGGTGAATTTGTCGAAATTAAATCAAAATATCTCAAAATAATTAGAAAAAACATAAGAGATGATTTACTCAAAACAAATAAACATGAGAGATGAGTATAAAATTGCACTCATCAAACATCCCCATACTTAGACGTTTGCTTGTCCTTAAGCAAATTAATTATTCCTTAATAAAGATTGAGAAATCAAGACAAGATCTTCAAATCAACCAACTATTATTTAGGATATTAGAAAAATTTCATATTAACCTCGTCATATGATAAAAGTTAATGCATCCTAGAAACATTATTAAGAAATTGTATGTAAACCCCATAAATTTAACCTTCTAGATATAGTATTGAAATGAAGTGCTATAGATAATTTTCCTAAGTCAACAAAACAACACAAAATTAAAATCGATTAAAAACATTAAATTGGGAATCTAAAATGAATATGAAAAACCCTAATATAAGATTTAAAAATCTTAATTGCATAACAATAACCCTCAACCCTACATATGCATACTCATAAAATTTTGAACCCAAACTAAACATAAACCCTTAACACTAAAATCTAAGATTGTAAAATCCCATAATTTACCCTTATAGTAATAAAACCCCAAATCAATATAATTATTGCTAAATACATGAAATTGTGTTAAATCACTCCAAATGGTTAGAGATAATTTTAAATAATAATAATTAATTAAATTGAACCAATTAAAATAGTAAATTCATGAAATTGTAAATTTAACCCTACATGACCTATAAATATGGGGCTATACATATATATATATATATTTATATGTTTATCCTACCCATCATTTTCTTAAATATGTAAAATAATATATTATACTAGACATTTTTACTAATACACTATTCGATATAATATAATTTATTTGAGTTGTAACTAGACTAAGATAATCAACTTTCTTTTAGAATTCAAACTCTTCTTTAACTAGGTAAAACCATCCCATCATATCCCTAAACCAATTATATTATAACCTAAACCTAGCAACCTAGGAAAATGTTACAAAAAGGAGAAAATCTTTTTCCTTCCTTCATGCCTTTCATGTTTTCCATGAAGGAAACAAATCTACCGTTAATTTATTTTGTCTTCTTCCCATCACATCACACATAAAATATCCCTCAAATCAAGGATAACCATACAATTAAAGTTGACTAAGTACAAGAGTTGTCAAATCATCTTTTCCTTTTACCTTTCACATCTAGCAATGCCATGCCATTCCCCATCATTTTAACATTCACTCAATTGTCTCATCTTGGTTACTGTTTGTCCTAAAAGCTAATCTGAAGTGAGAAAATAATTATGAAACAAACTCTATGTAGTTAATTAAGTAAGGTGGCCAATTAGGTTATGCAATAGCAAAAGTTATAGAAAAATCACATATGAATATAAACCAACCACTTTTATCAAATTTCCTTATCAATTTGAATATATTTAAACCAAAGCCAATGGTGATAACTTAATTGACCTTTAACTTGACATTTTCCATATGCATAAGATAAGTCAATTCTTATCTCTTCATACAGGCTATACTACTTATAGATAAGTGAACAAACAAATCAATTATATAAAATTTAAAAGTACAATGATGTGATAAGGTCCCATGCCCTAAAGGACAAAAGCCACGCTATTTGGAAGAGAAAGGAAAGGGCATGTCATACCTTGTCATTCCAACATCCTTTCACTTATTTTATCCCAATCATTATTAGTCTTTACATGCCTACATAATCTAATTATTATATGACGACTTATGCATTAAAAATTATAAATTTAAACTTAACCAATTTTACTCAACTTTAGAAAACTATAATTTCCTTTAAGATGCAAATCATGATATATGAATTATTATAAGAACCAAACCCTAAAAGGACTATACATATAAGACTTCTAATCAATCAACTATATTTTCATTTGGAATCATTTAAAATTAAAGACAATAGTGAAAGTTAGATTAACTTATCATATGATAACTTCCCATAGATATAAGATAAGTCAACTTCCTTATCTCTATATAAGCTATCATACTTGTTGATAAGTGACTCCATCAATCATGTACTTTTAGTCAACAAGATGCAACAAACTCATATCCTAAACGACAAGTCTAGGGTCAACTAAAAAGAAAGGGAATGGGGGGCCATACCATATCAATCATCTATTAAACCAATTGTCTTTCACATATATTATTTGTCTCTTAATGCTTACATCATCTAATCATGTCAAAATATAGCTTATGTACTTAGTTTAAAGGCAATAAAAAGGAGCTTAATGGATGCAAATACACACTTTACATAACTAGCACTCTCTCTCTGAAACTCTCTCATTTTTAATCTCTTTCCATACACTTTAAACGCTAAAAAATAAAGGCAAACCAAGGGCTCAAATCCTCACCAAAATGCTACTCATATATTGTAATACCCTAAGATCCGAGCTCCTAAATTTAGGGCATCGAACTAAGTTATCTATTTTATTTCAAACTTCATAGTAAAATTAGAAAAGTTCAGCAAAGTAATTTAAGTAAAGAAAATTTCTCAAAATAAGCTATATAAAAATATTAATTTAAGAAAAACGTCAATTTATCAATAAAGTCGATAATCGTAAAATTTAAGCTTTTAGATATAGTAAGATATTAGAGATAAGTTATTTAATCATAAAAATAATAAACGAAGTTGAATTATATGTTATATACATGTATTAACATAGAATGTGCATTATTTGTATTAAATATACATATATAATAAAAAATAATTATTAAAATTAGGTAAATTAATATCAAAAAATGGAAAATTAATAAAAAATGAAAGGATGAGTCATCATACTTATGTGGCAACCTAGGATTAATTTAGATGATGAGTCAAAAGCTATGAAAATGAGGAAATGACACCTCATGCATTGAAAATTCAAAAAAATAATATGTGTAAGCCACATATCCAATTTTCATAAGTCCTAATCCATTTGGAAAATATAAGTAGGGCATGTTCACTCCAAAAACAACATTTTAGAAGTCTAAAAATATAAGAAAAACACTCAAGAAATTTTTGAAAAAAATTAGAAAAAAAAAAGAAAATTAGAGCAAAAACAAGGCTCGGAATCTGAGCGGGTCAACTCAATAGGCTATTGGTGTCTAGTTGTGGTAGCCATTTGGGGTCAAGGAAAGCACCACTAGAGGAGGTGTTGTAACAAGATTGGGTGGTTGGAGGATGGTCATGAGCGGTTGGTTCAGGTGAACCAAATTTCCGGCTGAAACTTTATAATTTTTCTAAAAATATCAAATGATTTTATTTAATTATGAAATTTAGTTTTCTAGATTTATTTTATGTGTAGATTAATTTAATAATTTTATTTTTAGTGAAATAATTATTGGAAATATAAGGTCCTTAAGAAATGGCTTTGTTTGGACTAAAATTAAATTAAATTTTAGAAATATTAAATAATGTCCTTTCAAGTTGAAAATTTGTACACGACATACTTAATATATTTATTTAATTGTAGTAGCAAGAATTTTTTAAAATAATCATGTTTACTATTTATTGTAATTATTTTGGATAAAATTGGCAATTTTGTTGTTTTAGTGAATTAATTAGTTTATAACAAAATCAAAGTATGAACCCTATGTATTATGATTTTTGGATGTTCATAATGATGTTTAGGACACTTGGATTTTATCTTGTGGTTAAATTCACTTGTTTGCTTAATTTTCACTAATTTCGAGTTAAAATCGCTATTTTTATAAAAATATATAGTAGCTAGTTTAGTATAATTCATGGTCAATAATTAAACTACATATTTCCGTGAGTCTATTGGATTTTTCGTAGAATGAATCGGGCTTGTGTACTATTTATTATGTATTTTCCTAATATAAAGCTATATATCAGCTTAATATGTAATATTGTAACTAAGACTATTAGAATGTTTATTAAATTCATGTGAAATGAACACTTTGCAGTATATTATGGGTTGTTGGACCAGTTTGGAAAGTATAATTTTTAGGGTTTTTAGTCTAGTATTAAAGCTTACTCAAGTCAAATATGAAGTTAGGGTAGCGTATGGTCGAGTTATAATAAGAAAATGGTATTTTTGGGTTTTTGACAATATTGATCAATCTTGTTTCTTATTACATATTAATAGTACTCAAAATAACGATCATAACGATGTAAAGTTTATTGAAATTGGATATGAAATGAGCAAGATATGGTCAAACGAAGTTTAAAAACACGAAAATAAAAACTTATGATAGTTCAGGTTCGACTTATATTTGATTTGAAGACTGTATTATATTTTCATAGGTATAATAAATAAGGAAGGATCACATCACGAAGTCTAGGATATTGCGCTATTGTTAAGCCTAGGTAAGTGGATCTAACCCATACTTAGAGTAGATATATTGGTACTCATAACACTATATGCTATTCAATGCTGTGTTGATTGAATATGAGCATATCCTGGTTGAATTGATATGCTACTATAGTAGATGTTGATGTAATGATTTTGAATGACAGTGACTGTATTTTGGTTAAATTTTAATGTTGCTATGTTGGGTGACGATTTGTGTTTACGAATGATTATGCTAACTAGGGAAGTAAAATGATTGCTAACTCAATCTTCTAGGTGTTTACTTAGGTGGACCCTAAGTAAGATACTAGAATTCCGTTAAGGAGAGTTCGAAAATTAGAATTGAATGACTAAGTTAAATAAAACCTAAAGATGGATTGTATTGATTGATATTCTTGAGTTGCTATTGCATATCATGGCATGGCATAGCGCAAAAGGGACCTATGGTTCAGAAATTTCAAAATGAGGCTTTTAAATGATCATAGAAAAAGCATAGCTTTATGAATTTAGTTTTTGGAAGCATATAGATTGTACTACCCAAACACTGTGACTATTTTAATAGTCAAATTTGGTAGACTACAATATGTGGTCTAATTTGGCAATGTTGCCACTTTGATTTGGTGAACTACAATGTGTTGTCTAATTTTGTAAAGTTAGGGGTTCTACTCCCAAGCGGCTCCTTGTTGCCCTTTTTAATAATGGTAGATTACAGTATGCAGTCTAATCTATTAGGGATCCTACTCTTAAGCAGCTCTTTATTACCTCAAGTTCCTAGATGTTGTATCTAGATGCTTAATTATGTCGACTAATCGGAAGAAGTTTAGAGGGCATAGGATATCAGCACCAATGCATGCCATATGCATGATCGTAGCATGCTACATTACTAGCAGTAAATGCCCGATTAGGCGGATGTATATGTGAAGTTGAACTTGCGGGTTATGATTGAAATGTTTCAGTTGTGATATGCAACATTGTCTATATTATGTTATTTGTTATCCACTCTCACTCAGCTTTAGTAACTGAGGAGATAAAATATTTTATCTTCAGGTTAACTGTATCATGAAGGGCCCAACACTAAAGAGGGATATATATATACTGAGAGCATGAGTCAAAGTCAAGGACTTTTGTATGTAGCTTATACTAAGTCAGTGATCTTATTACTGTGAAGATGATAAAGGAAAAAGCTGGTTCATGTTTTGATGTAAATATTATGTTATATAGGGAATCCAACTAAACTTTGATGTAGCAACCCCTTTGTCATGTAAACAACGTTGTCTTTTGATGAATGAGTAGGTTAATTTAAGTTTTCAATAGGTATTCTTGTGTGATGGTGTATTCCGTACTATGTCAGGATGTGACATTTACACACACTCATGGCACAAAAGTGCCATCTTGCCACTCCATTCTTTTTCACCTAAAAGACCATTTTAGGAAATCTTAGAACACCTCAAAACCAACCTTAAATCCTGAAGCAGTGGAGGCATAAGAAGCTCCTAAAAGGAAAGGGGAAAACAAGGATAAAAAATGGATTCCTAGTACACAACCACCCTTTTTACACATCTAGGGTGAGTAAGTTCTTTTCTTATTGAGTACTTTAGTGTGTGATGCTTAGGAGTTTATATTTTCATGAGGATGTCAACATGCAAATAAGGTGAAAACATAGCTGGTTTACTTTAGGTGATAAGCTTATGAATCTCTTATATGAAAGTTGGATTATGATCATATTAGGTTTAGTATTATGTAGGGTACATGTCTAGTACTTAGAATAGAAGTTTGTAAGTTCAGAAAATCATGAAATATGTATATGGAAGATTATTAAACATGCTAGATGTGAAGCTTTAGAAGAGTAACTAAGTGTTATTTTTATTTTTACTGAGTTACATATGCTTAAATCTAGCTTTAGGTGAAGGAAAATCCAGCATATGATGTGTTAGTAAGGATTTGAGCTTGTAACTTAAAAGAGGATCAAAATAAAACTCAACACACCCATAACACTTTGCTAGATGTGGGACATTTTAATGGTAATCCTAAGTTCCTTAGTCTTATCCTTGTTAGTTTAGCTTAGAAATGTTGCCTCATGTCTCCTTTTGTAAGTATTTATGTTGTTTAGACAAAAATATTGGGGAAAATGTCCATTTGGAAGCTTAACAAAGACCTTAAAAATCTATCCACACTTTAATCTTCACTTATAATAATGTTTTAGAAAACATTAAAGTGATTTAAGACTCTCTAAAGTAGTGTAACTATTGTACAATGACACTAGAAGGCAAAACCGAGCCAAAAACATGTTATGGGCCCAAAATTGACCTCAAACAAGCCTCAAAAGCATCTTGAACAAAACGGGAATCAACTTGAAAAGCTACTTAAAAACATGGTTAAATAATTTTTAGACTTAAACAAGCATGACGGGCCTAGGTCATAGGCCCTAAATGGCTAAAATGGGCTGAAAACTACAAAACAAACTAAACTAGTAAAACTTTGAACATAAAGAGTTAGGAAACCAGCATTTCCAAATTTTATAAACAATATTTCAGGCCTAAATTAACTAATTAAAAGCCCAAAAGAGTAAATAGAAAGTCTAGCTTAAGAGGCCTTATCAATAGGGCCCAAAAGCCTAACCAAGAGACACTAATAATAAAAGGCTAAAGTTAGATCAATAATTGAACTTGAACCCATGAAGAATTCATCCTTAACACACCATAAGGCCCAAATAAGAATTTAGAACCCATTAAGAATTGGAGAAATAGGATTTTAAGATAAAAATCATGCAAAATGGAACCATTAAGCCCAACAATTAAGAGGTCCGTAACTTTTTGGACTAGTACCAAAAATTTTGATTACAATCTATGAAAACGGATCACACCACAATCATCTACATCCAAAAATGATGGAAATGACTATAAGAACACAAAAATTAGAGTTAAAATGAGAAAGTTATGATAAAAACAAGTTTTAGCGATAATCGAGAATGATAGCTAATTTGGGCAATTTAATAGGTAGTTATTCAAACACTTATTGGTATTTTCCTCTATTAATATCAAGTGATACCGACCTTGACATAGACTTGCTCTTAGATTATTATAACTATAGGACGATCTGACTAAGTGAGTATTCCAATGATTGTTATACTAGGTTGTGCTTATAGATTAGTCATGCTTAATTGTCTAACTACCATTAACTGGTTGCATGGGGAATTGGTAATCATGCATGTGATTGATTATTGCTTACCTTGATTGCCAAAATATCATAATAAATATGAACCAAATTGAGTGATAAATTAATAGTATCTTTTCCATATGATGATTGTTTGGCTACTTAAAATGAACCTAACTATATTTGACTTACTAAATTAAATGGTCATGCATACTGTACATCAGTAGGGATGTATTGGCCACCATTTTACACGTATAGGATGGAGGGGTCTTGTGGGGGTCATGATTATTATATTTGAGTTTTTGCATGATACATACGTACATGGCCTCGCCTTAACTTATGGGCTTGCTAGGTGCTGAAGACGCCAACTACATGGTAATGAGCCAAGTCCTAAAGTCCACCACTTAAGGGTGAGTAGATTGTGTATGCTACTCGCATCCACACTTATGGCATAGGTTGAAAAAAAAAAAAAAAAAAAACAGAAACATTGATTGTCATGTGAGGCTATTTAATGGATTAGAAGTGGGATTGATTGGAACTTAGGTTTGATAAACCTTCATCTCTAACCCTAGTTACAGAGGGCAAAAATCCAAGTTATATACAATTTTTAGATAGCTATATATATATATATATATATGGTTACTGCATTGCATACGATTTGTTTGCATTCAAATGGTTGTTAATTTAACTTACTTTCTTTTGCTTGAAAGGTATAATAGGAGGAATATCTCACTAAGTTGAATGTAGCTTACACTCTTATAATTTATTTTGCAAGTTATCCATAGGTTGGGATTTGGGCTAAAACTCAAGTGCAAAGCATTTCAGCTAGTAGAATAATAGACAAGTAGGAGTAAAGAGAATGTATATAGCTAGATGATACTTTTATAATTGATATCCAATAGAAGTATTTGGAATTTACGTACCTAATCTCATTGTTTAGTAGGGGATATTGATTTTCTGCGGTTCTGATAGACCGTAGAATTTTAAGTATCCATAGTCATTTATATTTTAAGTTAAATGAATAAATTATGCATTGAAAGCCATAGTAATTAATTAGTTAGAGTCTTACAATCTCTAACATACAAGGTAGTTTTCATATCATGGGTGCACACTTGATATAAAGATTTTAGATATAAATACTAGAATCCAATGGCTAATTCTTGTAAACCAATGTTTAATCATACAGTTTAACCAATTATTCTCCTGAATTAGTTCCATTATATTTAATTGGACAAAAACCATGCATGACTCCTTTACATTTAGCTAGGATGTATATGAATCTCTTCTCAACATTGCTAAGTATTATAATCAAGAGCAAATACATGTAATGTCTACTCATCTTCCGATCATTACCTTAACATATATTTTTACTAATAAGTTATTTAATTTAATTAATTATCAAAACTTATTGGTAAGGGGAAAGTGCCTTATTCTTCCTAGGCAATAAGGCTGATTCTTACTAATTTAGCCTTGTTAAATTTCATATTAATAATGAAAAAAACCTTGCTCTTATGAAAGACTAAGGCTGATCCTTATCAATCTTTCTTTTATTATTCTTGTATTTTTTTTTTTTTAGCAAATTGGCAATGGGAAAGAGTCTTGCTCTTTTAAGGGACCAGGATAAATCCGTACCAATTGCTTTTTATCATAGTATTCTTATTTACAGTTTTAGCAATAAAAACTTTCAAGGGGAATTTACATGACAGAAGCTTCATGTATTTATTTACTCATGATTATAGAGCTCTAAAAATTGAAAAGAGATAAGCATACATCTAAATAAACTTTAGAAGTAGCATATGATTAGTGCTCAATCACAATTTTAATTAATTAATGCCTTAAAATCTCAGGATAAATAACATATAACTTTTGCTTCACAAGAATTCCACTATTCCAGTAACGTGTATAATATATAATAGTGACTTACGAAAACTAAATACAAGCATTATTTACTATTAAGATGGAATTGTAAACTCAAAAAAATTGTAGTTAAAATTAATAAGTTGGTTTCTTAAGTAATGGTAGCATACCTATTCCCCATACTTAATTTAGTACATTGTCCTCAATATACTTTATTTTAAATCATAGTAAAATAAAATCACAAAACAGCAATAAACTAAGGTATAGTGGAGACGAAAATATTAGGGAAAAAGATACTTCTCTAAATGAGTTTGATTTGCACGAATGTCTATGAGAAGGATTGTCTTAAATGATATCGATTTGTTAGCTCAAGAGAGATCTAAACAAACAAACTAAGAATAAAAGAGAATATCCAACAAAAGAAAATTTTATTATTTCATTGATATATTAGAACTTGAACATTAACTTAAAATTTAAAAACATGAAAATTAAAAATTGCAACTAACTAACACTTATTTAAACTAAAAATCAAAACATGAAAATTGAAAAATAACAACTAAACAATTTAACATAGGATATCTAGAAAAAGTTTAAGTCTTCTTCATTATTCTCATCCTTGGACTCAATGTTGATCGAGTCATTCACCTCGTCACCTTGAGATGTCCCCTCTTATTTCTTATATGTCACCTCCTCCTCCTCCTCCCCTAAGTCCATCCTCTCCACCACATCAATTAATTCCATCATCCTTGTTTAGCACTTGAATAATCTCTTGAGAGATTGTTCTAAAATTTCATGGGAAGTAACCACATTTTGTACTTCCACCTTTAATTTCTTAACTTCTTACACCAGAATTTCTTGGTAATTGGAGTTTTCAACTTCTTTCCTTTTAGAGGGTGTTTTGTTAATGCCCTATCTACCAAAAAGTAGACAAAGACATCGTAGTGACATCTCTAATCATGGTCAATTGTAGGTTATCAACAAGGAGCTTCAGTTGCTTAGCTAAGACCGTAATATATGGTTTACATCCTATTTGGTTTACCTGAGCATTGGTTGCTTAATGTCTCATGTAAAAGGCTAAAGTGATGGTTGAGCTAATGGAATAGCCTTTAATAAGGTTACCTCAAGCATGGCTATGACTCTAGTACTTTTCCCTCTCCCATTAATGGTGTAGGTGAGTAACTAATGTAGGACCTGATGTATTAGATTTTTAAGATAGGATCCTTGTACAAATTTTAGGTTATAGATCCTCTCACCACTCAATTTTTGCTAGTAGATTGCAAGAATAATGCCATGAGGCAACTCATATGGTAAAGTGTAGAAGTCTAGAGAGTAGACATATTCTTTGTCATAGAGCTTCATAAGGACATCGAATTATTCTATTCAAAGACTGAACTTAGTGTTCCTAAGCTGAAAAGAGATTGTATTATGGGCTCCACAAGGGACTTAGTCGTGCGCCATCAACAAGGTAGTTATGAACTCTAGTGTGATTTCCTTATAGATAGGTTCATGAATGCTGAATAATTTCTCCCAACCTTCTCTCTCCTCCATGGCACATATCTCTAGTTCCATGTTGGCTAATCTTAGTATTTCCCAATCTATGAAGCTAAAATGGGAGAAAGTCCTTTTGATAAGGATTTCACATCTAGTTTTATGATCGAGTTTGTCAAATTCCAACATATGTTTTACGTGAGGTAGTCGTATAGTTAAAGGTTCCTCTTCCAATATGGGTTAAGAAGAGGTTCAATGAGTGGTATGACAAGTGGTCTTTAGGTTTATTAGTGCCATGGATTGTGTTGAGAGGTTTTCTTTTCCCTAAAATTTAGTTTTTCAATTTAGTGAGTGAAAGCTTTTAGGAGTATAATGAAGCATATAATATAAAAATATGCATATAAATAAAACTTACTTGGATTGATATTGCTCTCAAATTGGAAACCTACTTTTAATGAAAATTGACAAGTATACAATTCAATCTAAGCAATAGTTGAATTCAAAAGATTATCTTGAATATCCATTGAATCTTGAAAGAAGGAAATATGTTAGAAAAAGGAAAGTGAGTATTAAGAAAGAGGGGTCTACATTAGGAAAACTTGAAACAAAATAATCAAGAAAGGCTTAAGTGTAACTTAACCTAAATAATTATTGCAAGACTACAGTCAAGATCACGGTTGTGATCTTTGGTCATGGTTCCTCCTTGAATTGATTCTCGAATCATAAAGAGAAAATTTTCGATGAAGGGTCCATAGTTAAGATCACGAGCATAGTCTTTGCTTATGGTTCCCTTAGACCAAATTTTTAATTTCCAATTTCAAGAAATTTTGACATTGAGCAATCTACAGTTAGGATCATAAGCATGGTCCCCAACCATGGTTCTCTCAAACTTATATTTACCTCTTTTCCTCCTTGAGCTTCGTGCCTTGATTCACAATCACCATCCTTTTCCTCTTTTCCCTAGCAAATTGAACTCCTTGTCAAGTGTTTTTCACCTTGCAACACTTAAGAAAATTGTGAGAATAATTTGTGTTAAATCGTTGAAAAAGCAATTCTAAATAAAAAAGACAAGAAATAAAAATCTAAATGAGTTAAAAGTAGCTTAAGTTATCTCCTAAGAAGCATTTTTTATTAATGCCGTTC
The DNA here is from genome assembly GCA_024138015.1 of Lumnitzera littorea. Lineage (NCBI taxonomy): Eukaryota > Viridiplantae > Streptophyta > Magnoliopsida > Myrtales > Combretaceae > Lumnitzera > Lumnitzera littorea. The sequence continues at coordinate 78,713,340 of JAMXBB010000002.1, forward strand.
ACTTGAGGAGTTAAGATTGAGGTTACCCATTTTCCTTGATCAACTAAGGGTCATACTTGTAGTTGTTACTAGTGGATTTTTCATCCTCATTAACAACTGGTTGACACTTTAATGAACTGGTTCCAGTGCCACATCCACATTGTTAACCTAGTCTGAGGATTAAGAGAACTTTGTACTTAACCACTTAATGGGTTAGAGAGCTTGGCCTACCTTAATCAAACATTTGAATTCAAAAGGAAGGGCACAAATAGTTTAACTATTACCAGCCCTTAACCGAATGATAACCTACTTTCTTAGGAATCTGGCACACAACTAAATTTAGAGGTTGCCACATGTCTCAAAACAATTCAACTATTTAAGTATTACAGTCATAAAACATATGTTAATAAATACGGGATGAAGACCACTTATAAGAGCTCTTTAGACACTCTTACTACTTACTCACTTATATCTTTAAACACTTAAAACACATTTTGACTTAGGCATAAAAGTGACTACGCCGGACTAGCCCTAGCACCCCTAAAGCCTTACTTATTCTCTTTCATAGGAGTTAACAACTTGAATGGATTTCAATCAATGACATTTTTGGCGTTATCTATTTTCAACCATCTCGATGGTGGCTATGACACAACTTACTAAAAGTGCTGGTGTTAGAACTACTTCCTAACAGTTGCCAAAAGGGAGTAGGCACCACCTTGAAGAAGATCAAATGACTATAAGAGAGTAGCTTTGCACCAATTTAGCTAAAGAAAATCAAGAATTATCAAAGAAGAATGATGAGATTTTGAATTTGATCTAAAAGAATGGCTTACTTAACTAGAATCACGAACAAGAAAACAACAGTGCAGAGATTCTAGTAACTTGGTCCATTATCTTAAGTTGATGAGGAAACAAGCTAAAGTAACACATGAAACTCTAACCTATGCATTAAAGAAAGCAAACAAAGGAAAATAACCACAGTAGGTGCGTTATGCTGGTCCTTCACATATAAGTGCCCCTACATCGACTATTAAGTAGTTTGTCATAAAGAAGAGTTCATTTGTCTTAGAAATCCTTAAGGAAGTAATACTCGACATATCAAACTTCCATAATTTAAAACTTACGATGGGACAAAAGACCATGACGATTACTTGGAATATTATCACATACTCGTAGAATTGCATGACTTGAGTGACATAGTAGATTGTCAAGCGATCCCATCAACATGATTTAAGTATTTGAAGTTGAATACAACAACGTATTTTGAGGACTTGGCAAAGCTATTTTGACAACATTTCCTTATAAGTGAACTTCCTATTAAGGATTCTTCTATACTTAACATTATCAATAAAAAATATGTGAGTCAATTATGGAGTATCTAGCTTCATTCATAGCCGAGATGGTTCAGATTCCTAAGTTGGACATGAGCATTGTTGTTATGCAATTTTTGGATGAAATCTTACTCTTAGTGATGCAAACCGTGACCAAGAATAGATAAGGCCAATCACTGAATGGGTCTAAGCTTATCGAAAGCTTAAAAAAAGGAGAGATGAGGAATGGATGAAAGAACGAATGAAAAGTAAGCAAAACCTACGAATAGCTCCAAAGGATATAATGCACCAGTAGAACTTCTAAAGACTCACAGCATAACTTGATATGATGCACGAATTGGTCCAGTAAGGTTACTTGCCACCTGATCTTGCTTAAGGGTTAGAATAAGAGTAAATTAAAAGTAAACAATCAGTGTTTACAAGAAGAAGAATATTTAGTATTTTAAAATGGTAGTCTCTATGTCTTTGTTACAAGTACAAGCGGTATTTATACCTGAAAGTTAGGGTAACTTGCTTAAAAGGAAAAAAAGACAAAAATGGTATTGTCTTAAAGAAGTAATGTACAAGAATACAAGAGGGTAAAAATGAATATTCAAGAAAAGCAATGATTAGTATAGCAGGTTCCACATGTAGTCCTATACACATAGCAAAGAAACATTGGCAATGCCATTGGAGGATGCAGACAAAAGAGTATAATTAGATTGCCTATTTGAGCAAGGATAGCTAAGGATCAGTCCGAAGTCTCTCTCTTGGTCTCTCGGCAAGGGTGATGTTGAGCAATTAGTTGACTCAGACGTGAATTAGTAATTGTAAATGGTCTAGCTGTTATCTTGGCAATCTACAATTCGACACACAACTTTAGAGAGATGGGCAGTCATTCGGCTTGACATGCAAAGTAGCTTGATAAAGGAAATCCTCGAGTTCGGCAAGAGTTAGCTAGAATAAGAGGATCTACCTTGCTAGCCCTTCCAGTCTTCGAGCTTGGTTGCGGGTCAAAGGCCTAGTAACCTGATTTCTATTATTCCCTCTAAGTTGATTTAGATTTGAGATCAAATCCGAATGGTCTTCGATCAGCTCTCCGTTAGGGTGATATGGACTGAGGTCAATAATGTTGAAGGTGACAAAAACCTTATAATCTTTAGGTAGTTCTAACCTATAGGCATTATCGTTAACCTTTTGGAGAATTTTGAAAGGTCCTTCAGCTCTTATAGATGGCTTGCTCCTCTTCTTGCTCGAAAACCTTTCCTTGCTAAGGTACAGCCATACTAAGTCTCTTAGTTGGAATTGCTTAATTGTCATAGCCTTGGTCCTCCCTGACATTCTTCGAGTGACTTGGTTGATTCGTTAAGTAACTTTATCATAGATGTGTTGAAGGGATTGTGCTTGAGCTCTTACGTTAGGGTCTTCTTGCTTAGATTTAAGTACAGGGGTATGACCGAGGGATAACTTAAGATTAAAACCATAGATAACCTCAAAGGGGGTTTGCTTTGTAATGTCATGCACTATTTGGTTGTAAGTAGACCTAACCACTTGTAAGCAGACATCCCTATTAGCTAAGTTTTTGCTTACTATAGCTTAGAAGAACCATCCTAAAGTATGATTGACTACCTTTGTTTGGCCATCCGTTTGGGGCTAACAGGAAGTACTAAATAGTAGTTTGGTCCCCATCCGTCACCATAGAGTTCTCCAAAAATGGCTCAAGAACTCTAGATCTCTGTTTAATACTATGCTTCTTAACACACCATGTAACATAACAATTTCTTAGCAGAAAAGAGAAGCAATAATCGAAGCATAATTAGTTTTAGAGCAAGGCACAAAGTGTGCCATCTTATTAAACCTATCCACAATGACCATTATAGAATCTTTACCTTAGGCGGTTCATGGTAATCCAAGAACAAAGTCTAGGCTTAACTCAGTCCATGGTTTCATTGGAAAAGGCAAAGGCATTGCTTTCCCTTACTTGGCTTAGCATTTAGCCCTCTTGCACACAATATAGCCTTCAACAACTCGATGTACATTACGCCTCATTCTTAACCAAAAGAAATGACCATTCAATAGGTCCTTCTTTCGCCAAAATACCTAGAGAGTCCTCCACTATGGGCTTCCTTGATCAGTAATTCCCTTAGTGAATAGGTCGACATGCACAATTTCCCTCCTCAAAACAAGTATCCATCTTCTACTTGATACTTGTCCACAATCCTTCCATTAACATAATGCGTAAGCATAAGTCTAAAGTATGGATCCCCGGAGTACTACTCTTTAATGCTTGCAAACCCAAACAATATGGTATGTAGTTCATTCAAGAGTATATGCCTTCTCAAAAGAGCATTTGTAACCACATTACTCTCTCCTTGTTTATATTTTATTACAAAGTTAAACCCCTCAAGGAATTTGACCCATCTCACCTACCGCTTTGACAACCTAGTTTGGCTTCAGAGATACCTTAGAGACTCATGGTCAATGTAGATGATGAATTCTCTTAGCAACAGATATTGCTACCATACTTATAGTACATGGATCAGTGTTAAGAGTTCCTTGTCATACATAGAGTAGTTTAACTGAGGTCTCCTGAGCTTCTCACTATAGTAGGCAATTGATTGGCTTTCCTACATTAGGACAATGCCTATTTCGATGCCTAACATGTCACATTCCAACTCAAATATTTTCTTAAAGTCAAGTAGAACTAATACAAGGGCAACGATTAACCTTTCATTTATCTCAACAAAACTTCTCTCTTCCTTTTCTCCCTATTGGAAGTTGGTGTTCTTCTTTGTTAGCTCAGTAAGTAGTGTAGCGAGGGTGCTAAAATTCCTAATGAATCTTCTGTAGAATGAAGCCAATCTTTGGAAACTTCTCATGTCAGCATAAGTAGTAGGAGTCGGCCACTTGACAATTGCTTTAATCTTCTCGTTATCCAATCGTAAGCCTCCTCCACTTACTATGTAGCCTAAGAATACCACTTCCTTCTTGCCAAAATAACACTTTTTAAGGTTATCGAATAATCTCTTGACACAGAGGATATTCAATATGACTTGGAGATGTTCATAGTGACTCAGCATGTTAATGCTGTATACAAGGATATCCTCAAAATACACCATGACACACTTCTCCATTAGATGTCTCAACATACGGTTTATCAACCTCATGAAAGTGCTCGGGGCATTTGATAAGCCAAATAGCATGACCATCCAATCATAGAGCTTACGCCAAGTTTTGAACATAATTTTCCACTGATCTCCCGACCTCATGCGAATTTGATGGTAGCGAGACTTTAAATCAATCTTGTTAAAGATCTTGGCTCCATTCAATTCATCTAACATGTCTTCCAATCTCGAGATTGGATATCTATATTTTATTGTTATCTTGTTCAGTGCTCGGCTATCAGTACACATCTGCTAGGTTCCATCCTTTTTTAGTACTAGAAGCACTGGCACAGCGTAAGTGTTAAGACTTTCCTTAACATACCCTGTCTCCAATAATTCATTGACTTGCTGTTGGAGCTCAAAAGCCTGTTCAGGAATCATCTGATAGGTTAGCTTATTCAGTAGGGTAACGCTGGGTATTAAGTCAATGCAATACTCTATACCTTAAATAGGAGGTAATCCTTCAAGTAACTGTTTTAGGAACAGATCATCATACTCATCTAGCAACTCTTTTACTTCTTAGGGTAGTTCACCCCACTCCTTTAACTCTAATAGTCACCTGACCAGCATGAGGGTCGGTGCATCAGCTTTAAGGGCCTCTCGAAGCTCGACCCTACTCATCATTAAAGTCTTCTTTGATCTGCGAGCAAGTTTAGCCTACAGTTTGTTAACTTCACTTGGCGGCATCAAATTCAACGTGATCTCTCTACCATCCTTCTTGAACATATACATGTTCTAATATCCATCATGGATAACTCTTTTATCAAATAGCCATGTTCTACCTAGCAACATATGGGAAGTACACATAGGCAGTAGATCACAAAAAATTTGGTCAGAGTAATTTTCAATAGTGATTAGTAGTAGTACTTGCTGAGTAACATGTAGTGCTCCCTTCTCACTTAACCAGTGCAACTTGTATGGCCTCAGATATGCAACAGTCGGCAACTTCAATTTTGTGATTAGATCGATTGATGCCACATTGGTGCAACTACCACTATCCACAATAAGGGTACATACCTGATCATTCACCTTATAGGTGATATGAAACAAATTCTGTCTCTATTCCTCTTTGCATGAGGGTTCCATGTTCATTGCACGTTAGACAACCAAGATCAATTGATCCAAGTCCTTAACAAACACATCCTCTTCAATGAGTTCGTTTTCCTAAGAAACTTCTTTCTTAACAGTGTTCTCCTCCTTAGGTTCCTCATTAGTACTCTCCACTTCCAGCTTTGGGATGTCTCCTTTGATGACCGTAGTTCTTTGGTTTGAGCATTGAACAACCATATGTCTAAACCCTAAGCACTTAAAGCACTTAATTTGGCTTGTCTACCCTTTCTCATAAGTTTGCATCAACACATCACTGCCAAGTCAGCCCTTCTGCTCGGCTCTAACATCTACCCTTTAGATTAGCTCGGTAATTGACTAAGCTCAGTGACTTCCCTATCCTGATTGGCTAGTCAGCAATTTGGTCAGTACTCGACTTCTTTTTCTACCTCTCCACTCGTTCGGCTATTCTAATGGCTTCATCTATTGTGGTAAATCGTTGGAGTTCCACAATGTTTCGAATGTCACCTGATGGGAATCAGGCTACTGGACCTCTGACCCACAATTAAGCCTGAGGACTAGAAGGACTGGCACAATGAATCCTTCTATTCCAATCAACCCTTGCCAAGGTCGAATACTTCCTTACTATGTCACCCTTCACGCCATGCCATACCACCCATTTTTCTACAGTATGCTGAGTTGATGATTACTCTCCAACACCGAGCTGACTAATTACTCAGCATCTTCCTTATCGAGAAACCAAGAGAGAGACTCTAGACTGACAAAGCCATCCCTACTCAAATAAGCTCGTCTATCCATAGGTTTTTGTCCACATCTTCTAACGACCTCACCAATGTAGTATCACTATGTATACAGTATCACGTATAGAATCTGTTGTACTAATGATTATTTTTTTTGTATATTCATTTTTACCCTTTTGTATTTTATACATTATTTCCTTAGGAAATGCCCTTTTTGTCTTTTCCTTTTTAGGTAGATTACCCTAACTTATGGGTATCAATACCCTTGTACTTATAACTGTGAGAACATCATATCATTCTTAATATACACTCTTTGAGTACTTTTTCCTCCTTGTGTAAACACTGTTTGTTTACTGTTGGCATTACTCTTATCCTTTCCCTTAAGCAAGGTTAGGTGGCAAGTAACCTCACCGGACTAATTCGTACGTCATATCAAATTGTGCCGTGAGTCCTCGAAAGTTCCATTGGTGCGTCATATCTTCTGGAGCTATTTGTAGGTTTTGCTTACTACTTCATTCTTCAATTTTTACCCTGTCGCACTTTTCCCCATTAATCCTTTTTAAGCTTTCTATAAGCTTAGACCCATCCAGTGACCGTCCTTATTTGCTCTTGGTCACAGTTCGCAACATCACCTCTCAATCCAATAAGGAACCTAGAGATCGTTTGTGCTGGTGGTTCCTCCACTTTACAGCAGATCATAAGCATTTGAAATTCTTGTACATACTCATCAATAGTTTGGTCTCCTTGCCTCAACTCCTAAAGTTGAGTAAAAGTATCTTGTAGATAAGTATCTAATACAAATCCATTTTTAAGTATTCTCTTCATCTCAAACTAAGTATTAATCTCTCTGTATACTTCTCGTCTCCTCATAGTCTGAAAATTTTTCCACCACATGGCAGTACATTTAGAGAACTCAATAGCAGTAGTTCTCACTTTCTCATAATCCTCATGTTGGTAATAGTCAAACACACGCTCCATCTTTTCTTCCTACTCTAAGTATTCATCTGTACTTCTAGACCCATTGAAGCTCAAAATCCAAAGCTTCACATGATCTTATGCTTTGGTTGCTAGAACTCACTCTTCTTCTTTGTAATACTCTTCTCCTATGTCTCCTAAGTTAATCCTTCTCCTTACTCGTCTACCTTGAACTTCTCAAGATAGGTTTTGACCTCTTGTAGGTTAGGTAGCTTGTGGGGTATTATGTATGGCTTCAACAAGTCGATAAGCCAACACATGAACAACTTGGTTTAACTCCACTAAGAGGTTAGTAACTTCATTAAGTCTCTCATAAGTGCTCCTAAGGGTACCTTAAGACTGTTGACCGTGGTGGACAACACTGTTGTTGTCATCTCCAACACCAACGTTAATGCTTGGTTCTGTCATTTTATGTAATAGATCTTAGTTTCCAACTCTTCAATTAGGTGTTTCAGCAAACACTTCTACAAACTAGAAATTTAACAACTAGCAAACTCAATAGTCAAACGAACATAGTAACTTACTCTTTTTCACACACGCAAAATAGAGTATAGACAAAACTTCAAAACAATCTACTATAACTCAAGCGAAACCTCTTCTCTAATACCAAGATGATGCAAATCATGACCAAGAACAGATAAGGCCAGCTGTTGAATGGGTCTAAGCTTATCGAAAGCTAGAAAAAGGGATGATGGGGAATGAGTGTAAGAGTAAATGGAAAGTAAGCAAAACCTATGAAAAGCTCTAAAGAATATGATGCACCAATAGAACTTCTAAGGACTTACAGTATAGCTCGATATGATGCACAAATTGGTCCGATGAGATTACTCACCACCTAGCCTTGCTTAAGGGTTAGGATAAGAGTGAATTGAAAGTAAACAATCAGTGTTAACAAGAAGAAGAATGTTCAGTGTATTAAAATGGTAGTCTCTATGTCTCGGCTACAAGTATAAAGGGTATTTATACTCAAAAGTTAAGGCAACTTACCTAAAAAGGAAAAGACAAAAAAGAGTATTGTCCTAAAGAAGTAATGTATAAGAATACAAGAGGGTAAAAATGAATATTTATAGAAAGTAATGATTAGTGTGGTAGATTCTACATGTGGTCCTATACATGTAGTAGATTCTACATGTGTTGAGATACATTGGTGATGCCGTTGGAGGATGTAGATAAAAGAGTACAATTAGATCACTTGTCTGAGCAAGAGCTGATTGAAGCAGGAGGATCTACTTACCAGCCCTTCTAGTTCTCGAGCTTAGTTGCGGGTTAAAGGCCTAGTAACCTGATTCCCATCACCTATAGAACACAAAGAGCTAAAGGGTACTAGGGCTAGTCTGGTTTAGCCACTTCGATGCCTAAGTCAGTAAATGTGTTTAAGAGAAGATTAGTGAATAGTTATGGATCATGAGAGAGTTCTTACCGTTCTTCTTCTCTATATTTATAGGTGAATGTTGAGTGTCTAAAGTAGCAGTTAATCATTAATCATGAGATACATAGAGGCCTCATAATTAAGCACATGCCTAAAATATAGGAATGGTAGGCAATTATATAATGGAACCATGCCAGATGATAACTATTTGTACCACTTTTACTAAGTTTAAATTAAGCATGAAACTATCTTAATCTAGATTTGTTGATAGTAGAGTTACTTAGCTTTTCGTCAACTGAATCGTCGAGTGAATTCAAAGGATGAAATCTAACTATCAACATTTGTTCCCCAACTCCCATGGTCAAGAACTTAATTGAAGAAGTAAATAAAGCTCAATGTTCTGTTGGTAGGGTTAGAGTGTGAAGAACTAAGTTTTCCAAATGTCGAGTAATGTGGGAAATTTTTTATTTTCATTTAGAACACAATAGATTGTATCCCAACTAAAAAGTTGCAACTCTTTAATTTTCCCCCTTAACTAGAAAACAAAGTTATAGTACATACAACACTTGTCACTAATAACTGTCGGAGCTACAATAACCATTAGATCTCTATCTCAAAACACATATCAATAATCTGCACTACACCATCTAATCAGCCCATCATTCTTATCAAAAACATGTTACGGTTATGAGGGGAAATCGTTCATCTATAAGGAATTTTCAATACTGAAAACAGATTTCTTCATTTCATTTTCATCTGTATCCATAAGTTTTTTCTTGTTTTTGACATCTCGTCTTCATCTTCAAAAATTCTTAAAAGTTCTATAATGTTTATTATATAGCCAAAATCAGGTATGGTTCAAAAGATAATTTGTCAACTTATTCTTTCATATTCCAAGGCGACTGAGACCAAGGCTACTTCTCCTCCCACCCCATACCCCACCCACCCACCCCCCCAACACCACCAAAAAGGAATGAGATAGCGTGTTCCTCGAGTAGTTTGGCCGACAATGTGGTAGAGTGGTGGGATAAACTTGCTTGAATTAACTCTCTTATAGTAGATACCTATCTAGATTACAAATAAGGAAGATCTATAGCTAGGTATTTGTATAATAACGTGATTTACTTTAGTGATTCTCTAAATGGAGTGGCTAATGCTATCGAGAAAGTTCTTGTTTCAAAACATAATGAATATTAGCAAGATCTTCTTGAAGTATGGAATCTATAGAGGTTGAGAGAGGAGGAAAGGGTGTGCTTTCCAAGGGAGTGTAAGTTTCAATTTATCTTAAATATCTCAGCTTTGGACTATGCTTCTCATTTTCTACTTTTGTCAAGCAATTTTTTCACTATTTCTGAGTTGCACCAAGCATGTTCTCGCTAAACACTTATTAGCTTCTCGCAGTTTTTGAGATAGTTTGTGAAGAGGTTGAGGTTAGGGCTACACCTCAATTATTTAGGTACTTCTTTACAATAAGGAGGCAACCCGATGGTTGGTACTTTGCAACCGCTAAGCATGGGCAGAAATTCATGGATGATTAGGGTCTAAAATCCACAAGTGACATGATAAGTTTGTATCTATCATATCGGATGAAAAATTGGACTTTTGGACCCAATGGACTGAACCTATCCAAACCAAAGATATTAAGTTGATGCCGAATGATGTCCCCGTGGCAAAAAGGATTCAGAAAAGAAGAAAAAACAAAATGTTTTCTAGGATGCCGAGGGAATAATAGGGCAATATGAAAATGGGAAGCCAATCTTCTTGAAAAGGAAGGTATGCTATTGAGTAATTGCCATGCTGAGTAGAGTTATAAGAGGAAAGCCATTCTCATAACATAGGGGAAGAATAGTTGCCTTTGAGCCTTGCTCGATAAGGAACATGTAAGTCCTTTATTTCTCTATTTTTATTGTTATTGCATTTACTTTTTATTGCAAACATAGGCATAGGCGATGTAGATCCTGCCAAACTGTTGGCCTAAGTGAAGGCTAAAGAATCTAAAGCCTACAAACATGTAGGCACCATGGTAACTATAACCCGACTGATTGCTCCGAAGAAAGCCACACAATAGAAAGTGGTGAAGCCTGTAGCAACCAAAAAAAAAAAGGCTTCCCATCTTGCCAACAAGTGACAAGGGAGTGAAAAGCCTAGGGCCATTGAGGCCGCACAAGTTAAAGTGAGCTTACCTCTAGAAAATATTCTTATGGCTAAAGAACTGAGAGATTTTGGTTGAGATATTAGTGTTTGTAGCGAAGCTGAAATCACCCATCATGAGGTTATCGAGGGGTCATCACTCCAAGTGGATATTATGCCAAGTACTAGTAAAAGAAGTAGGAAGGAGCTCATTGGCCAACCTCCATTTAAGAGATCTAAGACTTTAGATGAAAGGACGAGGAGACTATGAAGAACAAAGCTCTTGGCATCAATAGTGTCGAATTCATCCCTAACAGCTTGGTTGGTGAGTACTTTGTTCTATGCTAGAGCCACAATATTATCTACACTAATTCAAACTTGGGCAACAGGACCAAATCCTTGGCTTTGATGGAAGGTATCATTCTTCCTAAGGATAAGGAGTTGCTAAGAAGGACGTCGATAGGGTTGGTGGCTATAACAAGGCATACATTGCAGCTAAATTATATGATGTAAGTTCAATCAAATCCTTTCACTTACGACACATGTTTTATTGCCGACATAATCCTATTTGTATGTTGATTAGCAGCTATGTTTTAACGACATTGGATGAAGCCAATAAGGAGATGAAGAAGGTAATAATAATTTATTGTTCTACCAGGTGATCTAGTGAATTTATCATTTTTATTGTCAACTTATTTTAGAAAATTGAGGATGCATACAACTCCTCAAAGGCTCAGATTGTGGTAGTTGAGAGTACAAGAATTAAGGCTGAGATAGAGGCTAGAAAATATCAAGAGAAGCTGGCTACCAAAAAATTGGCACATTCATTAGTGGCTAATGAAGTCTCGAGCCTTAAAGCTAAGAATGAAGAGCAATATATGGAGGTTGAAGACTTGAAGGAGGAGCTTCGTAAGAAAAGGGAAGAGTACTAGGGCTTAGGTTGAATGCTCAACTTAATAAGTGATGAGGAAGATAGGCTTAGAGTGCAAATAAAAGAATTACAGACCAAAAACTCTAGAAGAGGTAGCAAAGAAAGAGCCCTTTGTTGAAGAAGCATTAGAGATCGTAACTCCAAGTCAGTAGAACAAGAGATTACCAAGAAAGAAGTTATTAGAAGGGGTCCAGGTAATGAGAGAAGAAATTTTAAAGTTTTACCCTGTATATGATCTTCCGTACCTAGACTTCGCTGACATCAATGATAATGTCAGCAGTTATGACCAAGAAGTCAGCAAAGATACAAGTGCTAAGGCCCAAATGCAAGGTGATGACAATAAAGTTTATGCCGAAGATCCTAACAACGACGTGGATAAATTGTTGTTAGGTGATTTTGGGTTAGGACTTTGATCCTATGAAGAAAGAAAAGGCTTTGAGGTACTAGGACCATTTCGATGTAACCACTTCGATGCCTAAGTCAGTAAAGGAATGTTGAAGAAGAGTAAACGAGTAGTAGTGAGTTATCAAATACTTGTTATAGTGCTTCTTCTCCGTATTTATAGGTGTTGATAGTCAGTTTTCGCTCAACTTACACTCATCTTTTCGTTGGCCGAGAAGCCGAGCAATCAAATCTCTCAACATTCCTACTCTTTAGATACTTGACAATTATGCCGAGTAAAAGTAATGCTCCTAGTTTGAATTCAAATCTATGGTGTAAACAGTTATCATAAGCACAGTTATATTATACAACCGCTTGTTATCCCTACATATCAGGAGAGATGTCAAGTTAAGAGTGCTCCACATATCTTAACAGTTATCTCAGCAACTACCTTAGACATAACAACTGTCTATAAATACCGGAAAGAAACTTGGTAAGGTCTCTTAAACTCTTCTCATTCTCATAGTTACTATACTAGATCACCATTCTAACTTAAGCATCGGAGTGGCTACATCGAACTGGCCCCAATACCAAGTATTTTTACTAACTTTTGCAGGACTATTTCTTGACTCCTAAAATTCACTAACAACATTTGGCGCCGTTTGCTTTTCTCTAAACATGACTACATGGCTAAAACTAGGATGACATAAAGTGCAGGTGCTGGTAATTCCTCCTAACAACGTGAAGGAGGGAGTCAGCCTACTAATGAACAAAGATTGGCTCGACTCGAGTAGCTCTATCTTGATTTAGCCAAAGAAAATTCCAAGCTAAACAAAAAAAACGAACAAATCCTTGACCTTCTCCATAAAATTTTTCACCTAAATCAAGAAAAAGAGCGTAGTGATGATGATGCCAACAATACCGACGATTCCATTTTTTTACCTGAATTGCCAAAAAAGCAAGCTAAGGTTCCAACATAACTTACAGCTCCTGCTTTCGAAAAGATTGATAAAGGCAAGCAATTGCAACACGTACATCAAGTGGGACCCTTGCATGTTAGCACACTCGTTTCAGCAACCAAATAGTTCCAAATCAAGAAAAGTCCTTTTATCCTAAAGATTTTGGAGGAAGTAATATCTCGGTGCATCAAGCTACCTTAATTTGAAACATATGACAAGACGAAGGACCCTGAAGATCACTTGGAGTACTATCGAACACTAGCCAAGTTGCATGGTTTAAGCGACATAGTGGCTTGTCAAGCTTTTCCCTCAAACTTAAGGAATGCAGCTAGCACATGGTTCAAACACCTCATACCAAATACCATGTCATGTTTTGATGAACTAGCAGATGTGTTCCTTCAACACTTCCTTGCTAGTAAGCTTCCTATTAAGGACTCTTCAATCTTGAACACTATCAAACAAAAGTTCGATGAATCAATTAGGGATTATTTAGCTAGATTCATGGCCGAGATGGTGCAAATTCCAGAACTAGATATGAGTGTGGCCCTTAATGCCATAATGGACGGAGTCAAGCCTCATGGAGACTTTTTCAAGTCTCTCACAAAGAACAAGCTAAAAACTTTCATTGAGTTTAAGGCTAAAGTTAGCTGATACATCCGACAAGAAGACAACATAAAGGCACGGTGAGAAGCTGATCAAAGTAGAGGAGATGAAAAGAATGAAAACAGAAAAATGCTAAGGATAGACTTGCCATTAACAACAACAATGGCTCAAACATCAAGAGGAAGAGACCAAGGATCTTGACATTCTCATCTCACACGCTCGTCAATTGTCCAATCTCAGATATTTTGATAGAGGTCCGTGGGGAGAGAGGTGTCCTCCAATGGTCGGAAAGAATGTGAGGAAATCCCTTAAGAAGAAATTCGAACAAATACCGTGACTTCTACCGTGACAAGGGTTACAATACGGATGAGTACATTCAACTCAAGAATGCAATTGAAGATGCAATACAATGCAGGCACCTGCATAAATTTCTGGTGCATGATGTTGAGAGAATCGAAAGACCATCTTAGAGGAGAAGAGAGGAACACAAGGATGACACTTAGCTAGCAATGGACGTAAGAGATGCAAGGGATGTCAATCCCAATAAAGCACCCAACGGAGTAATTAATACAATTGTCGATGGACACTCTATAGGCCAATCGAGTTCTTTGAACTCGGTTAACGCCAGGAATTACGTTTGCAATATTCATGGAAAGAAAGTCAGAATTGATAATACAATATCTTTCGGGGAAGAGGATTTTGAGGGCATACAAAGGCCATACGACGATGCACTTGTCATCAACGCAAGAGTCGCCAACTTTGAAGTCAAGAAGATTCTCGCTGACATGGAAAGTTTAGCCGATATCATTTTTCAGCATGCTTTCGATCAAATGAGGCCCAAGATCAAAGCACAACTGCGGTCTTACAAGTATGACCTCTATGCCTTCAATAATTAACCGGTCTAAGTTGCCAAAGTTATCTCTTTGCCAATACAGATCGACAATGATGAGCATATTGCTAAGGACAGTGGATTTTCTCATCATCAAATGTTGGTCCCCTTACAACATGATAATGGGATGACCATGCCAACATTTATTCAGCATCGTCCCTTCAACGGCACATCTAAAAGCCAAGTTTTTGACTCCCACTGGGGTTAGTGTGTGTAGAGGGGATCAGCAATTAGCATGCTCTTTATATATAAGGGCTTTAAGGTGAAAGGAAGTATTTCAGGTCAAGACCTACCTAGAAAGCAAGTCAGTGGGCATAGAGAATGTCAAGAATGATACAGAGGAAATTCCTTTAGGAAAAGATCCTGAGAAGAAGATAAGGATAGGAAAACCCATGTTAGCTAATGTTTGATAAAGTCTTATTGACTTCCTACAAGCCAATGTTAAAGTGTTTGCATGGTTGCCATCGGACATGCCCAGTGTTTCAACAAATGTTATGGTGCACAAGCTCTAGATTGACCTAAATGTAAAAGTAGTCTAATAGAAAAAGAGACATTTTGCACCAGAGAGACAAGCGGAAATAGAAGAGGAAGTCTAAAAATTGTTGACCGCAGGATTCATCTAGGAAGAGCCTTATCCGACTTGGCTAGCAAATTATGTGCTAGTCAAGAAGTCTAACGGCAAATGGTGAATGTGCATATAATTTACGAATCTCAATAAGGCCTGACCTAAGGACTGTTTCTCATTACCAAAGATCAATTAGATGGTAGATGCAATCGCAGGACATGCGTTGCTTTCTTTTATGGACGCTTTCTCTGGTTACAATCAAATTAGGATGGACAAGGCAGATGAAGTCCACACATCTTTTGTTACCAATTTTAGAACATACTGTTATATGGTAATGCCCTTCGAGTTGAGGAACATTGGTGCCACATACCAGAGATTAGTAACGAAGATGTTCAAATGTAAGATCCATAATAATGTTGAAGTATATGTAGTGAAAAACATGAAGGAAGATCATCATCTCACTGATCTAGAGGAGACGTTTACCACATTGAGGAGATATAGCATGAAACTCAACCTATAGAAATGCGTTTTTGGCACGTTAGGAAAATTTCTCGAGTATATGGTCACACGACGCGGCATCGAAGGAAATCTGAGAAAGATTGAAGCAATAAAGAATATGAAGTCACCTCACACGATCAAGGAGGTACAAGAACTCACCATGCGAGTTGCTGCCCTCAATAGATTTGTGTCAAGCAGTACAGATAAATGTGCAAAATTCTTCAAAATTTTGAAGAATCCAAAGGAATTCAACTGGATTAACGATTGCAAAAGAGCTTTCAATGAGCTCAAAGAATTTCTTACATCACTCCTGATACTCTCAACACCCATTCCTGGAGAAAATTTTTACCTATATCTATCAATCAGCTGCCGAGTACTTTCCTTTGTATTGGTCCGAATTGATGGCAAAGATCATCAACCCGTTTATTACGTGAGTCATGTTTTGCAAGGGCCAGAGCTTCGGTACATAAAGATGGAAAAATTTGTATTGGCAGTGATTCTCTCGGCAAGAAAATTGAAATTGTACTTTGAAGCTCACCAAATTATTATCCTCATCGATCAACCGTTACGGCAAGCATTGTAGAGACCTGATTCTTTAAGGAAGATGATGAAATATGCCTTAGAGCTAAATGCCCATGGTATACAATATAAACCGCAAACGACACTAAACACCCAAGTACTGGCGGATTTTCTGGCTAAATTCACAGGGGATGAAGACTGTGAGGAGATTGCTGAGAAACCTATCTGGTTTCTTTATGTTGATGGTTCTTTGACACGAGAAGGGAATAGTGTAGGCCTGGTTCTCTAAGGCCCTCATAATGTCAAAGTTCATTACGCTTTGAAATTTGGATTCCCAGCTAGTAACAATGAAGCAGAGTATGAAGCTCTAATTGCTAGATTGAAACTGGCTAAAGAAATAGGTGTCGAGAAACACGAAGTGTTCTCTGATTCCCAGCTAGTAGTAAATCAGGTTACTGCAAGTTATGCGGCAAGAGAAGAAGAGATGAGCAAGTACCTATTGGTGGTACAAATGCTTGCAGAAGAACTCTTATCTCTCTCGATTCACAAAATTCCGAGAAGTAAGAATATTACTGCTGACAAGTTGTCGAAGTTAGCTAGTATGGCATTCCTTGAGTTGAACAAGAAATTTTTCGTCAAATTTCTCCCACAGAAAAGCTTGTCCAATCCCTCGCAAAGCTATGAGTTAGCTCCCTGCCCAAAAGAAGAATCATGGATGGATCCCTTAGTGAATTATCTAAAAGAAGGTTCTATCCCCAATAACAAAAAGGAAGAGTGAAGATTAACTTACCAGGCTGCGAACTACACGCTGATTGATGGTCAACTGTACAAGCGTGGCATATCCCAACCTTACCTTCAATGCCTTTCCCTAAGGGATGCTTAGAAGGTATTATCTGAACTTCATGGTAGCATATGCAGCAATCATATGAAGGCACAAACACTATATATTAGAGCACTGCGACTTAGCTATTATTGGCCGACTATGAAAGAAGATGTGAAGGATGTTGTCTAGTAGTGTCCTCAATGCTAGAAGCACGAGTTGCCTAGTAAAGCACCTACAAGTGAATTATGTAGCCTAACTAGTCCTTAGCCTTTTGTCCAGTAGGGGCTAGATATTTTCAGACCATTTCCTAAGTCTACCGCCCAGTGATAATTCGTCATTGTCACTATATACTACTTTACCAAGTGGGTTGAGGCTAAGGCTGTGGCAAAGATCACTGAGTAGAAACTGGAAGCTTTCATCTTCAACTCCATCATATCTAGATTTGAAGTTCCCTACACGATAATTACAGATAACAGCCCGTAGTTTGACAACAAGAAGTTCCAAACATTTTACCAAAAGTACGGCATTCGACTGAACTATACGTCTGTAGCACACCCTTAAACAAATGGACAAGTCAAAGCCATAAATAAGATCATATTGCACAGCCTGAAGCGAAAAGTGGATTAAGTAAGGGGGAAGTAGGCCGACGAACTACCGAATGTCCTATGGGGATATAGAACCACTCACAAAACCTTAACAGGAGAGACACCATTTAAGTTGGCCTACGGCACTGAAACCATGTTGCTAGTTGAGTTGGACTTGCCTAATCTTCGTACACATAGTGTTGACATTATGTTTAATCAAGTCGGGTTGATAATGAATCTAGATACTATTGAGGAAATTCGAGACATTGCAAAAGCTAAGGTCGCGGCGTACCAACATAGAGCAGCAAGATACTACAATTAGAAAGTGAAGCACATGGTTTTCCAACTCGGAGATTTGGTTTGCCGTAAGATGGAAACGCTGCGTACGAGCAATTCAGGGAAAGTTCGATGCGAATTGGGAAGATCCTATCAAGATTCGAGAAGTCATTGGTGAAGGCGCTTATCGAATAGAAAGGTTGGATGGATCCATCATCCCGCAAGCTTAGAATGTCAAAAATCTGAAATTTTATTTCAATTAATGTTAGATGATATCCATCGTCACTCATTTAGTGGCAGCCAACGTACTTGTAAGATGTATTTATGACATGTATTTGATTTCTTTGTGATATGGTTATAATTGCCGAATGAATGAGTTCTAGGCTGCATGGCAAACAAATTGATCTAAGTTCTAGCCTAACGTAGTAGAAGAACTATACAAATAAACTATACAGCCGAGTAATGTGGCTAGTCTACACCTTAAATGGTTAACGGATGGTATAATAATGGGTGTATGAAATAAAATATGCCAAGCAAAAATGGGCGTGTGAAATAAAACATGCAATGGAACAATAGGCATACGAAATAAATGCTGAGAAAAATGATGAAGTAAATTAAAGCATTCCAACGATTCAGTTACGCTTAATTCACATACACTTAGCATTGCCTTGATTATATTCTAGTGATTAATTATAGCAGAATGCAATATGCTAATACAGCAAGTCTTACGGCCTATTCTTAGATTCAGCAGAAGCGATTCTTAAATCTTTTGTTGGGGCTTCCTTGGCAGCTGGTTTCTTAGAGGGGGCAACTTCCTCGGCTTGAGCTTCATTATCACTTTGATCTATACTCTCGACACTTGTCTCGTCGCCTTCATCTTCGTCAACACTACTAACTTTATGGTCGACATCCGCAAAGTCGAGATACAAGAGATCATAATCGGGATGAAGCTTCAATACCTCTTCCCTTGCCACTTGAACCCCTTCCAACAACTTCTTGCGTAGAAACCTCTCATAGTGTTGATTGGGAATGACTATATCGAGAGCCTCTTCAATTAAAGGTCCCTTCTTCATAGCCTCTTGCAATTCGGCTATACGGCTCTACAAGTTCAAGTTGTTAGTCTTCAACTCCTTTCTCTGCATCCTAAGCTTATCTTCATCATTGCTCATCATGCAAATAGTTTGGCCCAAGCCTCAGCTTTCTTCCCTTATCTTCTGCAGTTCTTCCTTCAAGCTTTCAAACTCTTTATACTATTGTTCCATTTTGGCCTTCAAGCTAGAGATTTCATCAGCGGTGAGATCTTGTGCCAATTTCTCGACAGCAAGTTCCTCCTTAAGCTCTCTCACCTCCATCTCAACCTTAATCCTCACATTCTCAACTACAGTAGTTTGGGCCTTTAATGCATTGTATGCATCCTCAACTTTCTGTGGCAAATTCAGTTATTATAATTAATAACAATTGGATATTACACAGATATAGCAGAGGATATTACCTTCTTTGCCTCTCTGTCGACCTTATCTAAAGCCGTAAGGATGTGGCTGCTTATCTGGGAAAAGAAATTGTGTTAATTATCTAAAGGAGCTGGAGAAAGAAAATGTTTATGGATACTTACATCATATAATTTGGCTACAACATGGGCCTTATTACAATCGCCGACATTATCGACATCCTTCTTAGCAATATCTTTGTCTTTCAAAAGAATGAATCCTTCCATTAAAGCTAAAGATTTCATCCTATCTCCTAAGGCCAAATTAGTATCTAAAATCTAATGACTCTAACAAGGGATAAAGTACTCGCCAACCTCTTTGTTTGTCACAAATTCGGCGCTACTAATGCCGAAAGCTTTAGCACACATTAGCTCCTTCACCCATTCATCCAACCCCTTGGATTTCTTGATAGGCAACTAGCCAGCAAGTTCCTTCCCTAGTCTTTTTTTACCACTTGGAGCTACCATAATCACCTGTAATGAGCCTTCTGTGGCAATTGCATTTTCATCTTGCTCATCGAGGTATGTATCACGACACTCACTACACCTCGGCTTAACGGTAGTTTCAATAATCACAACCGGAGGCTCCTCTGAACAAACCTCAATCGACTGTATATTCCCATTCCCCTTCACTCTCATGGCAGAACAAGAGATCTACAAAGCTGCATGCTTTGTTGCAACCTCCTTTGGTGGTCTCTTTGCGATAGCAAGTCATGTGGTAATTACAGAGATGGTCCCCCTCTTATCAGCCTTGGACTTCTTAGCCTTGGCCTGAGTAAGTAGCTTTACAAGATCCACCAATCAAGCAGCCATATCTACAAGACGAGTAAATTAATTAATATAAACAGGAAAAAAACATGAACTTACATTTTCCGTGCCGAGCAAGGCTCAAAGGTCGCTATTCTCCCCCAAAGTTTCGAGAATAGCTTTCCTCATGGCTATATTCAGCACAATGGCAACACATCAGCATACCTTTTTTTTAAGAAAATATTGGTTCACCATTATCATAACACCGTATAATTCTCTTGGCATCTCAGAAGAACATTTTGTTTCTCCTTCTCTCTTAAATCTTCTTTGCCATTGCTCCATCATTCGGCATTAAATCTACATCATTTGTATGTATCGGCTCAGTCCATTGGGTCTAGAAGTCCAAGTCCTCATCAAACACTATTGACACAAACTTATCGTGCTACTTGTGAATCTTAGATTCTAACTCGTCCATGAACTTACGCCCATGCCTTGCAACAACGAAGTACTACCTATCAGGTTGCTTACGGATGGTGAAGAAAAATCTAAACAACTAAGGCGTAGCCCTAACCTTAACCTCTTCACATACTATATTAAAAGCTACTAGAAGCCAATATGTGTTGGGTGAGAACATACTCAACATGAATCTGAAGTAGTTAAAGAAACCCCGAACAAAAGTCAAGAAAGGGAAGCGTAGCCCAAAATCTAGATACTTCAACTATATATGGAACTTACGCTCCTATAGAAAGCATACTCTCTCCCTGTCTCTCGGCCTCCTCAAGTTCCATGTTTCAAGAAGATCTCACTAGTACTGATTGTACTTTGTGACAAGAACTTATTGACGGAACTGGCAGTTCCATCAGGAGAATCACAAAAATAGGCTATTGTGTTGTACAGATACATTGCTGATGACCTCCCTTCCTTATCCTCAGGATAATTATCCACAGGAAGCTTGTTAATTCGAGTAAGTTTATCCCACCTTACCTCCATACTATCGATCAAACCACCCAAAGAACATGTTGCCTCGCTCCTATTTTGGTAGGGAAGAGTGGCCTTAGTTTCCATTGCCTTAGAATCGAACAAAACAAGTCGACGAGCAACTTTGTGAACCATACCTGGACAGTTATATGAAATGAAATAATAGAAGTCAAAGAGTGTGATTCTGAAGATATGAAAACGAATGAAAATTTTAGGTGCAACCAAAGGAGTAAAACCTGATTATGAACAGTGCCTTATATATAGATGATTCGTTCTCATAACTGCAAATCTACTTTTAAAAGTATTGATGTGCTGATATGATATTCCCATAGATTGTTGACACGTATCTCATGTTAGAAATCTAACTGCTGAAAACTTTTTGACAATTATTAGGCCTACAACAAAATGATAACTTAGGTGACAAATGTTGTGCCTAAATCTTTTTGGTTTCTCGAACGGGTGAGAGATTTGAAATGGTGACATTTTGGTTAGGATATGATTTGTCCTACTTCCCATGTTACCCGATATAAATTCAAAGACCCCCTACTTAGCCTCTGCCACAATATATATAGACATAACTCCCTTTGTCGTCTATTCGAACATAGGAGTTGGGAGGCAAATGTTGATAGTCAGTTTTTGCTTAACTTACACTTGTCTTTTTGTTGGCTGAGAAGCCAAGTAATCAAATCTCTAAGCATTCCTACTCTTTAGATACTCGGCATTGCCGAGTAGAAGAAACGCTCCTGGTTTGAATTCAAATCTATAGAGTGAACAGTTATCATAAGCACGATTATATGTTACAACCGCTTGCTATCTCTACATATTAGGGGAAATGTCAAGTCAAGAATACTCCACATGTCTTAATAGTTACCTTGGCAACTGCCTTAGATGCAACAACCGTTTATAAATACTGGAAAGAAACTTGGTAAGATCTCTCAAACACTTTTCATTCTTATACTTACTATATTAGATCACCATTCTAACTTAGGCATCGGAGTCATTACACCAGACTGGCCCTAATACCAAGTATTTTTACTCTCTTTTGTAAGACTATTTCCTGACCCACAAAATTCACTAACAACGATAGGCAAATGTTAAATGTCTGAAATAGCAGTTAATCGCATGATTATTGGGACACATAGAGACCTCTTGATCAAGTACATTCTTGAAATGTAAGGATAGTGAGAAATTATGCAATATAACTATGCCAAGTGATAATAGTTCACACCACTTTCCTTAAATCAAATCAAATATAGATCTATGTTACTTAGCGTTAGTTGATAATTAAGTTTCTTGGCATGTCAGTAGTTGAATGGCTAAGTGAATGAAATTCGACTATCAACATTTGCCCCCCAACTCCCGTAGTTAAGGATTTGACTAAGGGAGTAAATATTTTAATATTCCTTATGGGGTTGAATAGGGAATAATTTCCGAAATGCCAAGTAATGTGGGAAGTTCATTAATTTCCGTTTAGAAGGACTGATCACATCCTATCCAAAGGTTGCAACTTTTCAATTTTCCCGCTTGTTAGAAGACTAAATTGTAGCACATACAACAATTGTCACCCTTGCCATAATTACATTACAAGCACTAATAATTGTTAGAACGTTGACAACCGTTGGATTTCTATCTTGAAACACATGTCAATTATCCATGCCATCATCTAGGCAGTGCATCATTTTTGTTAGAAACATGTTGTAGTTATGAGGGTAAATCATCCATATTTAAGGAACTTTTCAATACTGAAAACAGATTTCATCTTCATTCACATCCATAAGCTTTTGCTTGCTTTCGAAATTTCATCTTCACTTTCAAACTCTTCAAAAAGTTCTATGACATTCGTTATAGTGAAGATCAGGTATGGTTTACAACGTAATTTGTCGACTTGTTCTTTCAAATTTTGAAGCAACTAAGACCGAAGCTACTTCTCCCCCCTAAAGGAGCGAAACGACATGTTCCTCAAGTAGCTCAGTTGATAATATAGTAGAGTGGTAGAACAAACTTTCTCGAATCAACTCTCTTGTAGCAAATACTTATCTGGAAGATAAAGAAAGAAGATTTGTGGCAAGATACTTGTATAATAATATAATTTACTTCAATGATTCACCAAACGATGTGGCCAGTGGTACCGACAGAGATCTTGTTTCGAAATATAACAAATATTGGCAAGACCTTCCCGAAACATGAAATCTTAGGAGGTTGAGAGAGGAAGAAAGGGTATGCTTTCCAAGGGGGCGAACATTTCATATCTATTTAAAATACATCAACTTTGGACTATGCTTCCCATTCTCAACTTTTATCAAGCAGTTCTTCAACTATTTCTGAGTTGTACCGAGTATGTTCTCACCAAATACTTATCGGCTTCTCGCAACTTTCGAGATAGTTTGTGAAGAAGTTGAAACTAGGACTAGCCTCAATTATTTTGGTATTTCTTTACAATTAAGAGGTAGCCCGATGGTTGGTACTTTGCATCTGCTAGGCATGGGTAGAAATTCTTAGATGAACTAAAGTCTAAGATCCATAAGTGGTACGATAAGTTCATGTCTATCGTTTTTGCACTAAGGACATTGAATTGATGCCAAATGATGTTGCCATAGCAAAGAAGATTCAAGAGAGGAGGAAAAACAAGATGTTTTTCTAGGATGCTAAGAGAATTATTAGGTGATATGAAAATAGAGAGCTAGTCTTCAACAAAAAAGAAGGTATGCTATTGAGAGATAGCCATGCTAAGTAGAGTTACAAGAGGAAGGCCATTGTCATTCCCTAGGGGAAGGATAATCTAGCCTTTGAGCTTCGCTTGGCACGGAGCATATAAGAACTTAGTTTCTCTATATTTATCATTAATACACTATCTTTTATTATAGACATGGGTACAAGAGATGTGAATCCTGCCAAGTTGTTAGCTCAAGTGAAGGCCAAAAAATCAAAAGCTAACAAACATGTAACCTCCACAGTTGCTGTTACTCAGCCAGCTGCTATTAAGAAAGCAGTAAAAGAGTGAACAGCGAAACAAGTAGTAGCTCGAAGAAGGCCTTGCATCCAACCGAGAAGTGATAAGGGAATGAGAAACTAGGATTGCCATGGCCACACCAGTCAAAGAAGTAGCAACTCAGGAAGGTATTCCTCGAGCTAAAGAGCTAAGAGAACTTAGTTGAGAAATCGGCGGTTGCAATGGAAATGAAGTCATACTTTTGGAAGCTACTAAGGGACCATCAGTTCAAGAAGATGTTGTGCTAAGTCCTTACAAGAGAAGTGGCAAGGAGCTTGTTGGCTAACCTCCTAAGAAGTCCAAGACTTTGGACGAGAAGACAAAGGAGGCGATAAGGAACAAAGCTCTCAGTATCGGTAGCATCAAATTCATCCTAAACAATGAGGTAGGTGAGCATTTTGTTCCATTATAGGGCCACAACATCCTCCATACCGACTTAACATTAAGTGATAGGACTAAATCCCTAGCCTTGATGGAAGGTGTCATCCTTCCTAAGGATAAGGAAATTGCAAAGAAGGACATCGACAAAGTTGGCGATTGTAATGAGATGCACATCACAGCTAAACTATATGATTTAAGTATCAATTGAATCCTTTAAATTGTTAGGCATGTTTGATTGCCAACAATCATGTTTGTTTACTAATCAGAAGCCACGTTCTGATGGCCTTAGATGAAGCCAATAAAGAAATGAAAAAGGTAATAACAATAATAATTTTTTAAGTATTTTGCCAGGTGGTCTAGAGAATTCATCATTCTATATTTACTTATTGTAGAAAATTGAGGATGTGTACAACTCCTCAAAGGTTCAAACTATGGCTATCAAGAATGCGAGAATAAGGGCTAAGATGGAGGCTAAAAAGTATCAAGATGAAATTGCTTTCGAGGAATTCATACACTCTTTGGTTGCCAATGAAGTCTCAAGCCTCAAGATTAAGATTGACAAGCAATACAAAGAGGTTAAAAACCTAAAGGAAGAGCTTCATAAGAAAAAGGAGGAATGCTAGGGTTTGGGCTGAACACTCAACTCAATGAGTGACAAGGACGATGGGCTTAGGATGAAGATAAAGGAGCTAGAGACCAATAACTCTAGATTGCAAAGTTGTATTACCAAGTTAGAGGAGGCAATGAAAAAAGGGCCTTATGTTGAAGAGCTACTTGAAATCGTAACTCTTAGTCGGTAATACGAAAGATTACTAAGAAAAAAGTTGTTGGAGGGGGTCTAAGTGGCAAGAGAAGAAATCCTAAAGTTTCACCCTAAGTATGATCTTTCATGCTTAGACTTCGCCAACGTTAATGATAAAGTCAACAGTTGTGATGAAGAAACCAATGAAGATTCAAGCACCGAGATCAATATACAAGGTAATAACAAGGCTTGTGTCGAAGACCCTAGCGATAATGAAGATCATCTATCCAAGGAGATCCCCTATGTGCGCAAAGAGAAATCCACCTATTCCACAACCCTAAGCACCGAAAAAGAGATATAATCTAGTAAGGTCTCCTTCTTCGATAAGGGAAATGCCTCCACACAATCAAAGAACTCATTGCCTTGAGATTGTTGTATTATATTTTTTATGTTGCATAGGCAAGGTTCGACTGAATGGTCAAACATTTCATATAGTATGAATATCTTCATTTCCTATAATGTGTTATCGAGTGGTTTTAGCATTTTCAATTCATATGCTTTATGGTTTCTCGGCATGTTTTAATTCGTACTCTTCATTTCCTAGGCATGTTTTATTTCACATGCTATATTTTCTTGACATATTTTATTTCACATGCGATATTTAGGTGTCTTTTAAGACATTATCCATTAATCATTTGAGATGTGGACTAGCCATCTTATTTGAATTTTGTATAAAGTTTGTTATTTGACTTTTCGACTAATTTATAAAGTTCATTGACACAATAGGTTTGAACTTAAAGTACTAGTTCATTTACTGTGTAGTTTGAACTTATTAATAATCCGTTGATCATAAAAAGATCAGGTAGAGAAATAAATCAAAGTTAACTTTTAACATAATTGTCTTCCAAAACAACTAGGCTATTGCCTTTCAAAACAAATGGAAATGCTTCATGAAATCGAGGGAATTAATTAAAATAAAGTTTCAAGTTCTCGACATTCCATGCATAAGGGATGACTGTTCCATCTAACCTTTCTAGTTGATAGGTCCCCTCTCCAATGACCTCCCAAACCCTAATAGGATCCTCCCAATTTGCATCGAGTTTCTCTTGTTTTTCTCGTGCACTAGTCGCCTCTAGTTTCCAGCAAACCAAATTTCCAAGCTAAAAAACCTTATGCTTTTCCTCTTAATTATAATACCCGGTTACCCTATGTCAATATGCTGCAACTCTTGCTCTTGCAACATCTCTAATTTCTTCAATTGTATCCAAATTAGCCATCAAACCAACATGATTGATCATCACATCAAAATTCTATATGCGTAGATTTAGTAGGTCTAACTCAATCAGTAACACTACTTCTGTACCATACGCCAATCTGAAGGGTGTTTCCTATATTGTGATTTTGTGGGTAGTCTAATATCCCTATAAAACATCTGACAATTCACCAACCCATTTTCCTTTGGCTTGATTAACCTTCCTCCTCGATCTATGTAAGATGATCTTGTTAACAACTTCCACTTACCCATTAGTTTGAGGGTGAGCTACATATGCGTAATTCAAGTGAATGTCGTATTTCTCACAAAATGCTTGAAATTTGTTATTGTCAAATTATGGTCCATTGTCCATGATTATCATCAATTAGACTCTAAACCTTGATATTATGAAGTTGAAAACAAATGGCTCAACCTTTTGTTCAATGATCTTTGCTAATGCTTCAGCCGCTACCTACTTTGTGAAATAATCTACAGTAACAATGACAAATTGTTGTTGGGCTGTAGACTTTGGAAATGGTCCAAGTATGTCTAGTCCCCATTGGGAAAAGGGCTAAGGACTAGATAAGCAACATAATTTAATAGAAGGCACATGACTTGGTGCCTTATGCTTTTGGCATTGTAGACAATGCTAAATAGCTATTCTCACATCATTTTTCATTGTTGATTAATAATAGTTGAGTTGCAACGTACGAATATACAATGTTTGTGCTTTCATGTGGATGCTACATATACCACCTTATAGTTTAGATAACACCTGTTGAGCATCTTTAGGAGGAAGGCATCTGTCAGGATCCTAAAGGGGGCCTAGTAAGATTACCTAAAATTTCTATAACATGTGTGCACCCATGATATGAAAATCGCCTTGCAAGTCAGAGATTGCAAGACTCTAAATAATTAATCACTAGGGTTACTAATTTTTTTGTAATCAATTTACTGTAGAATACAAATATAAATAACTATGGGTATCCGTTATCCCATAGTTCCTTAGAACCGCAGAGAATCGATATCCCCTACCAAATAATAAGACAGGATTACCAACATTATAAAACTACAAGAAGAATTAAATTATATTAAACTCTAACATGTGAATATTTTCTACAAAGAGTGTTTATGTATCACCTATAAAAAATCTCAACTAATCCTAACACTAATGTACATATCTTCATCTCGCCCTCAACACTCGAGACTTATCCCAATCCCATTATATGTAAACTTGCAAAAGAAAACTAAGGGGGAATGAGCATAAAACAGCTCAGTGAGTTCGTTCCTCACCACTACCGGTCAAGCAAGTTTTCATCCATTATTATCACACATGCAAGCAAGCTATCTACATACATAATGAATGCAAGCGTGATGAATGCAAGCAACACATCCATAGGAGTCCGGAACTATGGAAGGTGTAGAATTACGTCGTCCACACTTCGATTATCCCCTGTACTTACCCGCACAGGGCACCTCAGCTTACCCGCAAAGGCTACCTAGGGGCACCACCCCACTAGGCAAAACTCGACTATTACCCTAGCCGAGAAAAGAATTTCAATCCAAATAGGGGGAATCCGAACTAGGACTATCCACCCTCTAAGGCTCCTCGGGCACAAACATGCGAGTCCTCTCGCAACCAAAAATAACCAAGGCCTTTCAAGCACAATAAAGCGAGTCCTCTCGCTATCAAGTAGAGAACCCATGCTAGCTTTGCCTTAACGTTGAAAATACTATTTATGGCTCCATAAGCCCTTACAGAGATCGTGCAAAAATTTGTTTAAGGATAGAAAAGCTTTTGCCAAAAATACTTTTCTTAAGATTTTTGCAAGGCTAGCACTCTCCATTCATACCTTAACCAAGTCATAGACATGTGACGAATAGAACCGGTTATTTAGGTCAGACATTTATATTTATCAACTCAAAAAGGTGATCACACAGATGATGGCATACAAACAGAACAGTCATTCAAACATACAAGCAATAGCAAACAACAAAACATCATACAAATAACACGTACAAGCAAGTAGCAGGTCATCAGAATTCCCTCACCTGGATTATCGCTCATTCTCCAAGCCTTTAGGGTTTCCAAGACTCGATATCGAATGCCTAAATCAAAATGGTAAACCTTATAAGTGTTTTGAGAATTCAGACCCCTTAGTCAACTAAAAGTCTATTGTAGTTTGTCTAGTTTCCTCCAATATAACCCGAGTATAGTATGTATAGGGTTACCATACTCCATGAGATTAATAATAACTATTTTTTTTTCTTTTTTCTTTTTCTTTTTTTATATTAGTAAGGTATGAGGCTTCCGTTATGTATTTTGTAATTTTTTTGTTCTAATTCCGATATTTACGAACTCATAGTGGTTTTTCATCGTTTTTGGATGCACATTCACACGGTAATGTCCGTTTTGGACGTTAAGACCCATGTTTTATGATATGGGCTAAATTTATTAAAATTTTATTTTATTGAAGTTTAATTACTCCTATTAGCTAGTTTTATGTTCCATTTTAGCTATTAATGATTTAATTAGCCATTTAATCTTACACTTAGGGGCTTTTACTTTGCTATTATTAATTTATGTACTTAATTAAGTATGATTCAATTTAGAAAGTGTATTAGGGTTTACTAATTTAGGATCCTAATTATGATACACTCTTCTTCTTTTCTTAATTTATAATCTATGCTTATGTCATGCTTACATCATCATTTGCTTATGTCATCGCTTATGTCATGGCTTATGTCATCATGTGCTTACCTCATCACTCACCTTATCATTTAATTACCTAAGCTTCACCTCATGCTTATGTCATGTCTTAATATCTTATGTATACTTTAATTAAACTACTATGTACATATACCTCTACTATACTTATATATATACTAGTATACTTAAACATATACTTATACTTATACCGTATTTATACTTGTATACAACTCATATACCTATACGGTCATATACGTATTTTTATACAAAAATTCGTATGCCTAATCTTTTCCTTAAGAAAAGCTTCCTAATTCCATTCTTTTGTGTTCTTAAGTGTGTAATTAGTGTAGTATAAGTATGCATGGTTAGGTTTTGTTTTAATTTAGGTTATGTACATGGAAAATACTCATGTACCATGCTCCTCATGCTTCCCTTCTTTTCGGTTTACCTCATGTACACATTCTTTGAGCACATATTCATGTTTTCCTTTCTTCTTCTTCATAATTCCTAGATTTCTACACTTAAAGATGAGAACTTTGCTCCATCTTCTTCAAGACAACACTAAACACATAATTACTTATCTAATCTACCTAATTAACTAACTAATGAAGAAGATAAAACAAGATAAAGTAACTTAGATACATACCTTTGCTTATGTTGAAATTAAGGAGACAAAAAGGAAGATGTTGAAGGTGAAATGGAAGATGGAAGCTCACGGCAATGGAGGGGGATTTATGTTTTGTTTCCTTTGTTTTGTTTTCATTATGGAAGAAGGCAAATGGTGGGACCTAGAGGGGAGAAATTGTGGACGGCAATTGAAGAGAAAAGAAGGAGAAAAAAATCAAAAAGGAAGAAAAGAAAAGCCATCATGAAGTTAAGATATTTTTCCTTATCTCTTATTGTCTTTTGTTGACTTTTTCAAAGTGTTGACTTTGGTCAACATGTGTTGACTTGGTCAACTCTCCTTAAGCTTATGTAATTTTGTACACATAATGTAGTAATTAAGGGAAATTAAGGGAAAAATGAAGGAAATGAGAAGAAATGAGGTATTTGATGAATTGATTAGTAAGAGTAGATGATGAGATCTTACTTTAAGTATTTATAACCTATAAACATCATTTGGTAAACTACTTAGTGTAATTAAGATGAAAAATGTCATTTAGAGTATTAAGATTTACTACATTTAACCTAATCTCCAACCATACCTCTAACTCTAAGTAAAACTATCTTAATCATACACTTAAGAAATAAATGTAATCTATGATTCATTATCTTAGTTTCTAAGGGATCACTTAAGTATTCTAAATGTTTATGCATAATTAAGGGTTATCTTCAGTCGTTTACCGATGAAATGGCAAAATATGGAGGATATATTATCACTTAGGGTTTTAAGGTAAATTATGGTGAATTAGTGCTTTTATATCCTTAAAGTTATGGTTTTAGGGTTCTTATTACTTTAAGGCACCATCTCTAATGTTTTTACACATTTAGGGTTTTATATATTCTTACGCGATTAAATCTTCCATTGTCATCTTAGGGTTTTGATAAGGTTCGAGGTTTTAGGGTTTTCGTATGCGGTTAGGGGTTCAATTGATGATTTAAGGTTTTTCGTATCCACTTTAGGTTTTGGATTGAGATTTTAATCGGTTTTAAATCTCACTGGCTCTTTTGAGTTCGAGAAATCATCTACAGTTTGGACATTTGTTTCTATACTTAGAAAGCTAAATTCGCTAGGTTTACAACATCAAAGATAAGTTTGAGATATATCGTGTTTGTACAGTTAATTATCTATCAATATATAATTTGCAACTTGATAAACCAATCTTTGAATGTCTTTCCTATCATCAAAGAGGACACCATCCCTTAAATAATCTACAGAGGGATCTATCCATGACTTCTCTCTCGAGTAAGGAGCTAATTCGCAGCTCTATGGGACAATGGATAAACTCTTATATGGGAGAAACTCAACAAAGAGTTTGTTGCTCAGATTAGGAAATGCCATATTGGCTAGCTTAGATAACTTATTGGTGGCAATATTCTTACTTGTTGGTACTTTATGAATTGAAAAGGAGAGAAATTCTTTCATGAGCATTCGTACTATCAACAAGTACTTGCTCATTTCTTCTTCCTCCGCCGCATAACTTCCTTTGACTTGATTTACCACTTGTTGTGAATCAGAGAAAACTTCGAGTTTCTCGGTTTAAGTCCAGCTATGAAGGCTTCATATTCTGCTTCGTTATTGCTGGCTAGAAATCCAAATTTCAAGGCATAATTAACCTTGACATTATGAGGTCCATGAAGAATAAGGCCCACACCACTTCCCTCTTTAGTGGAAGAACCATGATGTAAAGATACTATATGGGTTTCTTAGCAATTTCCACGTTGTCTTCCTTACCTATGAACTCAGTTAGAAAATCTGTTAGCACTTAAGCTTTTAATGCCGTTCTAGGTTTGTACTATACACCATAGGCAGTTAGCTTTAAGGCATATTTTATCATCCTTCCTGAAGAATCTAGTAATTGCAATGCTTGCCACAAAGGTTGATCAATGAGGACTACAACTTAGTAAGCTTCAAAATACGGTGTCAACTTCCTTATCGAGAGAACCACTACTAATACAAAATTTTCAATTTTAGTATATCGATGCTTTGATCCTTATAGGACATGACTCACGTAATAGATTGGTCAATGCTCCTTGCCATTGATTCGAATCAATAGAGAAGAAAGCGCTAGACAGTTGATGAATAAGTATAAATACAAGTTCTCTCCTAAGACCGGTGTTGAAAGTATTAGGGGTGACATAAGAAATTCTTTAAGCTCATTGAATGCCTTTTCACAATCACCCATCCATTTGAAATCTTTGGGATTCTTTAAAATTTAGAAGAATTTTGCGCATCTGTTTGCGCTTCTCAACACGAACCTGTTAAGGGCAGCTATTTGCCCGATGAGTTCCTAAACCTCCTTGACAATACGAGGAGATTTCATATTTCTAATCACATCAATCTTTCTTGGATTAGCTTCAATACCACACCAAGTGACCATATACCCTAAGAACTTTCCTAAAGTAGTACCAAAGACATACTTCTGCAAATTCAACTTCATGTTGTATCTCCTCAAAGTAGAAAATGTCTCCTCAAGATAAACAAGATGCTGATCCTCTGTCGTGCTTTTCATAATCATGTCATCAACATGCCCTTTGAATTTGGATGTATCTAGGGCTTGAACATCATAATGACAAGCTACTAATAAGTTGCACTAGCATTTTTTAGCCCAAAGGGCATCACCGTATAACAATATGTTTCGAAATTAGTGATGAATGATGTGTGAACTTTGCCTTCCTTATCTATTTTATTGTGGTTGTAGCTGGAAAAAGCATCCATGAAAGAGAGCAATGCATGCCTGATAGTTCGATCAACCATTTGATCAATTCTTGGTAGGGGAAAGCAATCCTTGGGATAAGCCTTGTTAAAATCTATGAAGTCTATGCACATGCGCCATTTGCCATTAGACTTCTTATCTAATACACAATTGGCTAACTAAGTTAGATAAGGATCTTCTCGAATGAATCCTACCTTTAAGAGTTTCTAGAATTCTTCTTCTATGGCTGCTTTCCTTTTAGAGGTAAAATGCCTCTTCTTTTATTGGATCACTTTTGTGCTTAGATTAATCTGAAGCTTGTGTGCCATAACGTCTCTAGGGATACGGGCATGTCTAATGGGAACCATGCAAAGGCATCGACATCACCCTGTAGGAAGTTGATTAGACTTCGACAGATGTCTACCAGCAAGGGTCTCCCTATCTTAGTTGTCTTTTCAGGGTCACCTCCTATTGAAATTTCCTCAGTTTCATTTTCAACATTGTCTGTGCCGACTAACTTTCCTTTTGGACAAGTTTCCACTTGAAAAATTTATTCTCACCTTAATGCCCTCATGGACAAAGACCTTAGTAGCTGTTGATCCCCTTTACATACACTGACTCCCATAAGAGTAGAGAATTTGGCCTTAAGGTGAGCAGTAGAAGGGATGATGGTGAATAAGTGTTGACACGGCTACCCTATGATCATATTGTATGGGGACCAACATTTGACAACAAGGAAGTCTACTTTGTCTTCTGCAACATGCTAGTCATCTCCAATCTGGATTGGTAAAGAGATTACTCTAGTTACTTAAACGGGTTGATTGTTGAAGACATACAAATCATAGCTATAGGATCTCAATTATGCATTGATCTTTGGTCTCATCTAATCAAAAGCTTGTTGAAAAATAATGTCTCCCGAACTTCCAATGCCAATGAGAATTTTCTTGACCTTGAAGTTGGCAATTCTCACGCTAATCACAAGTGCATCATCATGTAGCCTTTAAATGCCTTCAAAATCTTCTTTTGTAGAAGAAATCATATTGTTGATTTTGACCTTCTTACCCTAGATATTGCAAACATAATTGATGGTGTTAGTCGAACTCAAAGAGCTTAACTGACCTATAGCAAAAGGTCTACTAACAATAGTGTTGATTATCCTACTAGGTGCTCTATTGGTGTTCCCGTCTCTTGCATCTTTCTCGGTAATAACTAGTTGAGTAACATTCTCCTAGTCTTCCCATCTCTTATGAGATGGTAGCTCGATATTTTTGGCATCATGCACTAGGAACTTACACAAGTGCCCCCACTGAGTTGCATCCTCTATCATATTTTTAAGTTGGATGTTTTCATCTATGTTATGGCTTTTGTCGTAATGAAATTGCAGTATTTGTTAGAATTTCACCTTGAGGGGTTTCCTCTGATCCTCTCTAACCACTACAATAAGCCTCTTTATTCACGTACTTTCATTAATATGTTTGAAATTCAACGATTGACTAGTGTCTGGACTGAATATGTTGGAATTTGTGGCCTTTTTTTCTTAGAGTTAAGATATTGATCATCATCAATTCCGAGCCCATCTTTCGTACTTCTCCTCTTGTCACATTTCTTGTCCCCTCTATTTTGATCAGCCTCTCGCCAATCCTTTATATTGTCCTCTTGTCAAATGTAAGACGTAGCTTTGGCTTTCGCTTTGAACTTAGCAAAAGTTCTCGACTTATTCTTGGCGAGAGACATAAAAAAGCCTCCATGGGGCTTGATTCCATCAATGACGGTGTTGAGAGCTACACTCATGTCTAGTTCTAGAATTTAGACCATCTCAACCACAAACCTGGCTAGATAATATCTAATAGACTCATTTGATCTCTTCTTTATCATGTTAAGGACTGAAGAATCCTTAATAGGAAGCTTACTTACAAGGAAGTATTGAAGCAACATTTCTACCAAGCCTTGGAAACACAAAATAGTGTTTGGCTTTAGGTGTTTAAACCATGCACTTGTCGCATTCCTTAGTATCGAGGGGAAAGCTTGGTAGGCTACAGCATCACTCAAGCCGTACAACTTGGCCAAAGTGCAGTAGTAGTCTAAGTGATCTTTAGGATCTTTAGTCCAATCATAGGTTTTAAATTGCAACAACTTGATGTGATGTGGTATAACCTCCTCTAAAATTTTAGGGATGAAAGGGCATTTCTTAATTTGAAATTGCTTACTTATTGTAGCAAGGGTGCTAACATGTGAGGGTTCAGCATGATACACCTACTATAGTTGCTTACCCTTGTCATTTTTCTTGAGTGTAGGGGTCGAAGGTCTCATTATAACTTCGGCTTGTTTTTCAGCAATTTGGGTAAATAGATTGAGTCGTCGCTATTCTATGCACTACGATCACCGTGCTCATTGTTTTAATTTGGGTAGACATTATTATGAAGGAGATTAAGGATGTCTTCATGTTTTTTGCTTAATTCTTGGTTTTCTTTGGCCAAGTTAAGGCAAAGTTGCTCTAGCTTAGTTAAACATTGTTCATTAGTGTGCCTACTTCCCCTTTCTAGGTGGTGGGATGAAGTACCAATACCTGCACTTTTAGTTAATCTTATTCTAGCCATGTAGATGGGTAAGAAAAAACAGATGGTGCCAAATGTTGACTTTGATCTTGCAAAGAAAGAAAAGACTTTAAAGTACCAAGGCTAGTCTGGTGCAGCCACTCCGATGCTTAAGTCAGTAAGTGAATGTTGGAGAAGAGTGAATGAGTAGTGGTGAGTTATTAGATACCTCTTATAGTGCTTCTTCTCCATATTTATAAGTGAATGTCTAGTGTCTGAAATAGTAGTTAATCGCATGATTATTGGGATACATGGAGACCTTTCGATCAAGTACATTCCTAAAATGTAGAGATAGTAGGCAGTTATATAATATAACCATTCCAAGTAATAACTGTTCACACTATTTTCCTTAAATTCAAATCAAATACGGATCTATGCTACTCAACATTAGCCGAGAATTAAATTTCTCGACATGTCGGTAATCGAGTGGCCGAGTAAACAAAATTCGACTATCAATACCGACTATCTAAGGAGATCTCCTATGTGCATAAAGAAAGATCCACCTATTTCAAAACCTTTAGGACTGAGAAAGAAATATGCTCTAATAAGGTCCCATCTTCCAATCAAGGGAATGCATCTACACAATCTAAGAACAACTTGACATCTTGGGATTGTTATTGTGTTTTTTTTCTTTTTACAGAGTTGTACAGATAAGGTTTGGTCAAGTGGTCAAACAAGTAATATTGTATTAATATTATCCATATTTCATATCATGTGTAATTTAATAGTTTTAGCATGTCTTATTTCATGCGTTTTGTTTCTTAACTTGTTTATTTCATATGCCTAGTTTCCTTGGCATGTTTTATTTTACACATGATATGTTGGGTGTCTTTTTAAAGACAATGTCCATTAGTCATTTGAGACGTGGACTAATTACTTTATTTGAGCCACAAGATCACCTATAAGAACTAACACATTCTTTATTCGGCTTTCAACTAAATTATAAAGTTTGTAATCCATGATAGTTCTGAACTTATTAAATACTAGTTCATTCATTATGTAGTTTGAACTTAATAGGATTGGTTAATCATGAAATGATCAGGAAGGAAAACAAGTTGACTTTGAACTTAGAATAAGTGTTCGCATTTGAAACAACAACTAGGCTATCGCCTTATAAAACAAGTAGAAATAATTCATAACATCAAAAGGATTAATTAAAATAAAGTTTCAAGTTCTCAGTATTCCATGCACGATGGATGATTGTTCCATCCAACCTCTCTAGTCGATAGGCCCCTTCGCCAATGACTTCCTGAAACCTAACAGGATCCTCCTAATTAGCATCAAGTTTCCCTTATTTATCTCATACGCTAGTTGCCTTTAATTTCTTGTAAACCAAATCTCTAAGCCAAAAACCCTTATTTTTCACCTTTTGACTATAATACCTAGCTACCCTATGCTAATATGCCACAATTCTCAATCTTATGACATCTCTTATCTCTTCAATAGTATCTAAATTGGTTGTTAAACCAACCTGGTTGGTCATCACGTCAAAATTTTGCATGCATAGATTGGGTAAGTCCAATTTGATCGATAATACTACTTCCGTACCATACGCCAATCTAAAGGGCGTTCCCCTATTGCAATCCTATAGGTAGTCTAATATCCCCATAAAACATCTACAATTTGTTAGCCCATTTTCCTTTAGCTTGATTAACTTTCCTCTTTAAGCCATGTAAGATGATCTTGTTAATAGCTTCTACTTACCCATTAGTCTGAAGATGTGCTACAGATGTATAATTTAGATGGATGTTGTGTTTTTCACAAAATACCCCAATTTTGTCATTATCAAATTATGGCCCATTATCCATTACTATCATAAATGGGACCTTGAATCTTGATATAAAAAAGTTCAAAACAAAAGCCTTAACCTTCTATTCAGTGTTCCTTGCTAATGCCTCAACCTTCATCTAAAATAATCCATAGCAACAATGACAAATTGTCACTGGGCCATAGGCTTCAAAAACAGTCTGAGTATGTCTAATCCCTATTAGGCAAAGAGCTAGGGACTGGTTAGGCAACATGGTTCAATTGAAGGCACATGACTTAGTACCTCATGCTTCTGGCATTGTAGACACAACCGAACGGATGTTCTCGCATCATCTTTCATTGTCAACTATTGATAGTTAAGTCGTAAGGCACGGATATACAACATTTGTCCTTTCACATGGTTGCAGCATACACCACCATGTAGCTCGAATAATATTCGTTGCACATCTTTTAGAGGAAGGCATCAAAGATAAGGTTAGGAAATACCACATTTGTACGACTGATCATCTATTAGTCTATAGTTTGTAGCTTGGTAAATCAACCTTCGAGCCTCTTTCCTATTGTCAGAAGGACACCATCCTTTAGATAATCTATAATTGGATCCATCTAGGACCTCGCTTTCAAGTAGGGATCCAATTCAAAGCTTTGCTAAACTATTGGTAAACTCTTATGTAGGCAAAACTCGATAAAGAGTTTATTGTTCAAATAGAACGGTGCCATACTGGCTAACTTTGACAGCTTGTCAGCTATAATATGTCACATCCCGACATAGCATGGGATGTATCATCACACAGGAATACCTATTGAAAACTTAACTCAACCTGCTCATTCATCAAAAGATAACATTGTTTACATAATAAAGAGGTTTCTATATTGGAGTTCAGCTAGATTTTTTATTACAACTTATGTGTACAACATAATATTTGCATCAAAACATGAACTAGCTTTTCCCTTTGTCATCTTTATAGTAATAGGATTCTTGACTTAGTACAAGCTCCATACAAAAGTCGCTGACTCCAACTTATGCACTCAATATATGTATCCTCCCTTAGTGTTAAGCCCTTTACGATGCTATTAACTTAAGGATAAAGCATTTTATCTCCTCAACTACTGAAGCTAAGTGAAAGTGGAGAACAAACAACATAACATAGACAATATGATAGACAATACTACATATCACAATTGAAACATTTCAATTATAACCCGTAGGTTCAACTTCACATATGCATTCACCCAACCTGGCATTTACTACTAGCAATATAGCATGTTATGCTCATGCACGTAGTATGCATTGGTACCGATATCTCATGCCCTCCAATTTTCAACCAGTTAGTCGACATAGCCGGACATTTGGAGCTGCCTAGGAGTAAGACCCCTACTAAATTGGACTATACATTGTAATCTACCATTATCAAAAAGGGCAACAAGGAGCTACCTAGGAATAAGACCCTCAACTTTACAATATTAAACTACATATTGTAGTTCACCAAATCAAAGTGGCAACATTGACAAATTAGACCACATACTATAGTCTACCAAATTTGACTATCAAAATAGTCATAATGTTCGAGTAATGCAATCCAAATGCTTCTAAAAACTAAGTTCATAAAGCCATGATTTTTCTGTGATTATTTAGAAGCCTCATTCTGAAAGTTTTGACCCATAGGTCTCTTTTTGTGCCATGCTATGCCATGATATGCATTAGCAACTCAAGAATATCAATCAGTACAATCAGTCTTCTAGTTTTATTCAACCTAGTGATTCGATTCTAGTTTTCGAACTCTCCCTAGTAGAATTCTAATATCTCACTTAGGTTTCACTTAGGTGAACACTTAGAAGATTGAGTTAGATCACTCAACTTCCCTAGTTAGCACAATTAATCATAAGCACAAATCATCACCCAAGATACAGTAATTATCATTTAAAATCACCAAATCACTACATCAGCACCTACTATGGTAGCATATCAATTCACCCAAGATATATCTATATTCAATCAACACAAAATCAAATAGCACTCAACGTTATGAGTAGCAATATGTCTACTCTAAGCATGGGTTAGATCCACTTACTTAGGCTTAGTAATAGTGCAAAATCTTAAACTTCAAGACATGGTCTTTCCTTACATGTCACACTTATGAAAATATAACACATTCTTCAAATCAACTATGGGACGAATCTAAACTATTATAAGCTTTTATTTCCGTATTTTTAAACTTCATTTAATCATATTTTGCTCATTTCTTATTCGATTTTGATAAACTTTATATAATCACAATTGTTATTTTGAGTACCATTAGGACATCTTAAGAATCAAGACTTATCAATTTTTTGTCAAAATTCCAAAAATACCCTCTTCATATTACCAATTTGACCATATGTTATTATAACTTTATAATTAACTCAAATAAATTCTAAATTTAAATTAAAAGTCATAAAAGTCCTCATTCCCTAAGCTGGTCAGCATTCATTATGTACTAAAAAATGCAAATCCTTTATACACTTAACATGTATCACATTAGTACTAATTAGTATATCATATATTAGACTAACATATAGGTTTATATTAAGGAAATACATAATAAATAGTATATAAGCCTGATTAATTCCACAAAAAATCCTATAGATTCACAAAAATATGTAGTTTAATTATTAACCATGAATTATACTAAATTGGCTATTATATATTTTTATGAAAATAGCGATTTTAACTTAAAATTAGCGAAAATTAAGTAAACAAGTGAATTTAATCACAAGATAAAATTTAAGTGTCCTAATCATCATTATGAACTTCCAAAAATCATAATACATAAGACTTATACTTTGATTTTGTTAAAAACTAATTAATTCACTAAAATAGCGAAATTACCAATTTTATCCAAAATAATTACAATAAATAGTAAAAATAATTATTTTAAAAAATTATTGTTACTATAATTAAATACATATATTCAATATGTTATGTACAAATTTTTACCTTGAAAGATAGTTATTTAATATTTCTAAAATTTAATTCAATTTTAGTTCAAATAGAGTCATTTCTTAAAGACCTTATATTTCTAATAATTATTTATCAAAAATAAAATTACTACATTAATCTACACATAAAATAACTCCAAAAAAAAAAAACAAATTTCATAATTAAATAACATCATTTTCTATTTTTACAAAATTTCAGCCAGAAATTTAGTTCACTTAAAGTAGTCACCCAACCTTATTAGAACACCTCCCCTAGTGGTGCTTACTTTGACCTCAAATGGCTACCTCAATTGGACACCAACAACTTATTGAACTAGCTTGATTAAATTCTGCACTTTGTTTTTGCTCTAATTTTCTTATATTTTTCCAATTTGTCTTGAAATTTTCTTGAGTGATTTTCTATTTTTTTTCAAACTTCCAAAATGTTGTTTTTGAAGTGTACATGCTTTATTTATAATTTTCAAATGGATTAGGATTAATAAAAATTGGACATGTGGCTTACACATGTCATTTTCTTGTTTTTTCAAAGCACGAGGTGTTAATTTCTTATTTCTTAACTTTTTGACTCATCAATTGTAATTCTTCCTAAGCTACCACATCATGGGATGACTCATCCTTTCATTTTTTTTATTAATTTTCCATTTTTTTATATTAATTTACCTTATTTTAATAATAATTTCTTATTATATACGTATATTTAATACAAATAATGCATATTCTATGTATATTACATATAATTCAACTTGATTTATTATTTTTATAAGTTAAATAACTTATCTCTAATATCTCGCTATATTTAAAAGCCTGAATTTCATGTTTTCAGTAATTATCAACTTTATTGATAAATTAATTTTTTTCTTAAATTAATATTTTTATATAGCTTATTTTTAGAAATTGACTTTACTTGAACTACTTTATCTAACTTTTCTAACCTTATTGTGAGTCTGATGCCCTAAATTTAGGAGCTTGGATCCTAAGGTTATTAAACTAGCTTAAAATCTTAAGGTATTACATAATGTTCCTACTCCTTAATATTTAGTGAATTGAAAAGGACTGAAATTCCTCTATGAGCATTTGTACTATCAATAAGTACTTGCTTATTTCTTCCTCTTTTACCACATAACTCCATTTAACTTGATTCACAACAAGTTATGAATTGGAGAAAACTTTAATTTTCTCGACACCAATTTCCTTTGCCAATCTGAGTCTAGCTATTATGGCTTGATATTATGCTTCATTATTGCTAGTTGGAAATCCAAACTTTAAGGCATAATTAACCTTGACATTATGGGTTCCCTATAAGATAAGATCTAAACTACTTCCTTCTCTAGTTGAAGAACTATCAACATAAAGATTCCATATCGGCTTCTCGATAGTTTCTATGTTATCTTCTTCACCCGTGAACTTGGCTAGAAAATCCACCAATACTTAAGATTTTAATGCCATTCTGGTTTGTGTTGTACACCATAAGCACTTAACTCCAAAGCATATTTCATTATCTTTCTTGAGGAATCCAACCATTGTAATGCTTGCCATAAAGACTTATTAGTAAGGACTACAATTTGATGAGCTAAAAAATATGGTTTCAACTTCCTTATCGAGAGAACCATTGCTAACACAAATTTTTCAATTTTGGTATATCAATGTTTCGATCCTTGCAAGACATGACTCACATAATAAATTAGCCGATGCTCCTTGCCTTCAATTTAGACCAACACAAAGGAAAGCGCACAACAACTGATTGACAAGTGTAGACACCTAATTTTTGCCCCTCTATAGTCCTAATTTTTATTTTTACAAAAAAGGGTCCTAATTCAAAAAAAAAATAAAAGTAACAAAAAATTAATAAAAGATAAAAATAATAAAAATTAACAAAAAATGAAAATACCAAAAAATTGAGAAAAGTAAAAATTATAAAAATTTCGTAGATTTTCAGGAAGTAATTTATATTAGGAATCATTAGTTTTAGTGATTAGTTTTAGTTTTAGTTTAGTTAAAAATTTTATTTTAGGGATTCAGATAGTTTAAATATAATTTAATTGTAATAAATATCAAGGCACAGGCCAACGGCATAACGGATAAGTAGCAGAGTATTTTGGTGAATTTAGTTGGAGGTCATGGGTTCGAGTCTAG
Organism: Lumnitzera littorea; assembly: GCA_024138015.1. Classification (NCBI taxonomy): domain Eukaryota; kingdom Viridiplantae; phylum Streptophyta; class Magnoliopsida; order Myrtales; family Combretaceae; genus Lumnitzera; species Lumnitzera littorea. The sequence goes on from JAMXBB010000002.1 coordinate 78,755,217, forward strand.
CAGACACCTATGTCTTTATTTTTCTGTCTTTGCAGAAGTAAGATTTAAAATCAGTTTCATATCTAATTAAATCATATGAGTTTAGTTAAATCAGATTTAAATAAAATTTGAATCTAGTTTAATCAGATACAATAGATATGATAGGATTTGATTTGGACTTTATAAAAGAAAAATTAACAATAGAGGCTACTAAACCTGACCGTAATTAAAAACCCAACAAAAACAGAAAACAGGAGGATACTTCGTCACTCATCTGCAGCCTCGAACGCCCACGATCGTCGCCAAAAGACTGCTGTCCAACGACCACTGCATAAACGCACGCCTACTGTCCAACATCCACACGCCTGCAAAGTAGCGAATCCAACGTACAACCACGGCCAGACCCCTATAGCAACCACAATCTGGCAAAAGACTACTGTCTACGCACTGCACAACTCCCTGCACCAAAGTTAAAGTAGCGCGTCACTCTTAATCTGCAACCTGACTGAAACAGACGCAAGGAAATAATCTGACTGACGTCCAATTCTGCTACGCCAGACTATGCCCTTAATCCAATTCCGACACACGTGCCCACAGTTGCGGCATCTTCAATCCAGATGTCCAAACGCGACAGCCGCCCCCTAACCGAGGACACACCAACGCAATCACAACGGTAAGTCCTCGCCCAATTCTGCACAACTGCAACTACAGCAGCACTTCAGTACATCCTTAGCCCCACTATCACTCGAATCTTCTTCGTTAGCCACATCTGCAGTGCATATTCTTACGCGATAGATTACGCCTCCAGCATTGTCATGAACTCGACTACACTGCTGCATACGCCATCAGCACAAAACGATCAGCAAGAAAGCAACAGCAGCCGCAGCTTCATGATCAGCCTACAGTCCAGTCATCCTCACAGCCACTGTTTACATTTGCTGTATTCGCTTCCTGCCAATAATCACCACACCGACTAGCCACGCGACATTGTCCAACGCGCACACACTGTCCTTTGAAACACGCTCGTGCATCCACTGCAGCCAACACTTAAGTTCACGCGAGACTATTAGGCCGATCAGCACCAACACAACGATTAGTCCTCAATGCCAGGTTCGATGATTCAAAGTTTTTTTATTATTTATTTAGTTATTATATTATGTTATTATTATTATTAGACATAGCATATGCATGTATATATTAGTTTAGTGTATTTCTTTTAGTATTAGTTTTCTGTATTATATAATTTAAATATGTTATATTGATTTAAGTAGATAATTATTTGATAGTAGTAATATAGATAAAAATAAATATATATTTATATGTTAGCCTAGGATTTTTCTTTTAATTTGTTTCAGAAATCTTCACATAGGAAATCATTTTTTAGAAATAAAAATTAATGAAAGACCCTTTTGAACAAATTTTAGAACGTTTTAGAGAGTTTTCAACAACACTCATAAGTTATGACTCTTTAGGTTTTTTTTAATAAACCAAATCAACTAAAACGTAAACTCAGTCGGTTTTCAAAATTAAAATCAATCAACACATTAAAGATTTTTTTGAAAGAACTACGATCGTCTGATCTTGGCTAGCAAGTACGTAGGCACCTTCGGGGCGATAATAAAATATATAGAAACTTAGGTTCTTTTTTTTCTTTTAATTATTTATTTATTTATTTTAAATATTAGAATTGGAAGAATAATCCTAATTTCGGTAAATAGATAGTGGTACCTGTTAAGGGTTTAATAGGTTAGTCCCTGAATTCGGAACCCTTTGATTCTTCATTAAAATTGAAATTAAAGACCGGTAGTCAAATCGTAATCAATCTACCCAATTAGTTACGGTTTATTTTTCTTTTCCCGACTTCGGTCGAGTGGCGACTCGAAAAATTATTTTCAATAAAAACTGGAATTTCTCAATTTCTTTAGTCGATGATTAATATTAAATGGGTTAGGGTTTAGTATTAATCGGAAATGGAGAAATCAATTTTAAATAATAGAAAACTGAAAAACAGGCTCGACAGGTGGTAGCGTAAGAAATTCTTTAAACTTGTTAAATGCTCTTTTGCAATCATCCATCCACTTAAAATCTTTTAGATTCTTTAAAATTTTAAAGAATTCTACATACCTATTTGCACTTCTTGACACGAACCTGTTAATAGCAGCTATTCACCCAGTTAGCTCTTAAACCTCCTTAACAGTATAAGGAGACTTTATATTTTTTATTGCATCAATTTTTCTCAAATTTGCTTCAATACCGCGTTGAGTGACCATATACCCTAAAGATTTTTCGAAAGTAGCATCAAAAACTCACTTCTGTAGATTCAATTTCATATTATATCTCCTTAGAGTACTGAATGGCTCCTCAAGATTGGCGAGATGCCAATCCTTTGTTGTGCTTTTTACAATCATATTGTCGACATATACTTCGACGTTTCTATGGATCTATGGCTTAAACATCATGGTGACAAGCTACTAATAAGTTGTACGAATGTTTTTTAGCTCGAACGACATCACCACATAATAGTATGTTCCAAAGTTAGTGACGAATGATGTGTGAACTTTGTCTTCCTCATCCATTTTAATTTGATTATAGCTAAAAAATGCATTTATGAAAAAGAGTAGAGCATGCTCAGCAATTGAGCCAATCATCTGATTTATTCTTGGCAAGGGAAAGCAATCTCTAGGACAAGCCCTATTCAAATCTGTGAAGTATATGCACATATGCCACTTGTTGTTAGACTTCTTAACTAACATACAGTTGGCTAGCCAAGTTGGATAAGACTCTTCTCAAATGAATCCTATTTTAAGAGTTTCTAGACTTCTTCTATGACTACTTGCCTCTCAAGGGGGAAATGTCTTTTCCTCTATTGAATCACCTTAGCACTTAGATCAATTTGAAGCTTGTGTACCATGACATCTCTAGGGATACTCGACATATCTAAGGGTGACCATACGAATACATTGGCATTATCTTGCAGAAGGTCAATTAAACTTTGGCAAATTTCTGCCAATAAGGGTTTCCTTATCCTTGTCGTCTTCTCAAGATCATCTCCTAGCAAAATTTCTTCTGTTTCATCTTTAGCATTATCTATGCCAATTGACTTTCCTTCTAGGCAAGTTTCAACTTGAAAAGTTTCTTCTCACCTTAACACCATCATATACAATGATCTTACCAACTATTGACCCCCTTTGCATACACTAATCTAAATTGGTAGAGAAATTACTCTAGTCACTCAATCAGGTTGATTGCTGAAGGCATACAAATCGTAATTGTAGGGTCTTAGCTATGCTTTGATCTTTGGTCTCATCCAATCAAAAGCATGCTGGAAAATAATGTCTATCGAACTTTCAGTGTTAACATGAATTTTCTTGACCTTAAAGTTGGAAATTCTTACACTAATCACGAGTGTGTCATCATAAGGCCATTGAATGTTTGCAAAATCTTCTTCTGTAAAGGAAATTGTATTATTGATTTTAACCTTCTTGCCTTAGGCATTACAAACATAACAAATGGCATTAGTCGAGCTCGAAGAGCTTAACTAACCTATGATAGAAGGTCTGCCAACAATAGTGTTAATTATATTGCTTAATGCTCTACTAATGTTCCTATCTTTTGCATCTTTCCTAGCATGAGTTGATCAAGTGAGATTCTCTTGCTCTTCTCATCCCCTTTAAGATGGTCACTTAATATTCTTAGCATTATGCACGAGAAACTTGCTCAAGTACCCTCACTAAATTGCATCCTCTATCACGTTCTTAAGTTAGATGCACTCGTCAATATTATGGCCCCTATCGCGATGGAAATTGCAATATTTGTTGGATTTTTGCCTTGAAGGATTTCCTCTCATCCTTTTTAGATACTGCAACACGCCTTTCTACCCATACATCTCCATCAATATGTTTGCAATTGAACAATTAAGCGGTGTATGGACTGAATATGTCGGGATATGTAACCTCCTTTTCTCGATGTTGGGACATTGATCATCATCCGTTCCAAGTCGATCTTTTGCACTTCTCTTTTTGTCACCTTTCTTATCTCCTCTATTTTGATTGGCTTCTCGATGAGTCTTAATGTTGTCTTCCTGTTGGATGTAAGACGTGGCTTTAGCTTTAAACTCGGTAAAAGTTTTGGACTTATTTTTGGTAAAAGACATAAAAAAGTCCCCATGGGGCTTGACACTATCAATAACTATGTTAAGAGCAATGCTCATATCCAGCTCTAAAATCTAGACCATCTTGGCCATTAACCAGGCCAGATAATCTCTTATAGATTCATCTAATCTTTGTCTTATCATGTTAAGGATAGAAGAATCCTTAATGAGAAGCTTTCTCATAAGGAAGTATTAGAGAAACACTTCTACCAAATCCTCAAAACACAAAATTGTGTTTGGCTTCAGGTGCTTAAACCATGTACTTGCCACATTCCTCAGTGTTAAGGGAAAAGCTTAGCAGGCCACGGCACCACTCAAGCCATGCAACTTAGCCAAGCTACGATAGTACTCAAGGTGATCTTCAAGATCTCTCATTCCATCATAGGTTTCAAATTGTAGCAACTTAATGCGCCATGGGATAACCTCATCTAAGATCTTGAGGATGAAGGGGCTCTTCTTAATTTGAAATTGTTTACTTATTGTAGCAAGGGTGCTGACATGCAAGGGTCCAGCTTAGTGCACCTACTACAATTACTTCCTCTTGTCATTTTTCTTAGGCATAGGGGTTGAAGCTCCTATTGTAACTTCAGCTTACTTTTTCAATAATTCGGGAGAATAGATCTAATCATCACTGTTCTTGATATTGTGATCGTTGTATTCTTTGTTTTAGCTTGGGTAGACATTACTGTAGAGGAGATCAAGAATCTCTTCATGTTTTTTGCCCATTTCTTAGTTTTCTTTGACCAAGTTGAGGCAAAGTTACTTTAGCTTAGCCAAACGTTGTTCATCAGTGTGCTTAGTTTCCCCTTCATGGTGGTGGGATGAAGTAGTAGCACCTGCACTCTTAGTTAATCTAGTCCTTGGCAAATGGGTATGTAATAAAAAACAAATGGCACCAAATGTTGTTATGTAATTTTTGGATGAAATCTTACTCCTGCAAAACATAAAGAACTCAAGGGTATAAAGGCTAGTTTGGTTTATCCATTTCAATGCCTAAGTCAATAAATGTGTTTAAGAGAAGATAAGTGAATAGTTATGGATCATGAGAGAGTTCTTACAATGCTTCTTCTCTATATTTATAGGCAAATGTTGAGTGTTTGAAGTAACAATTAATCATTGATCATGAGACACATGGAGACTTTATAATTAAGCACATGTCTAAAATATAGGAATGATAGGCGATTATATAATGGAACCATATCGAATGATAACCATTCATGCCACTTTTAATAAGTTCAAACAAGACATGAAACTGTGTTTATCGACATTTGCTGACAATAGAGTTACTCGGCTTTTTGTCAACCAAATTGTTGAGTGAATTCAAAGGATGAAATCCGACTATCAATAAGTGTCACCTTAAATGCAATGATTGACATAGTGAAGCCTTACGAAGACTTCTTTAAGTCTCTAATGAAGAATAAACCTAAAACCTTTGCAGAGTTAAAGGCCAAGGCTACTTCCTATGTCTGATATGAAGACAATATAAAACTTAGCATGAGGCTAACTAAAATAAAACTGACTGGAAGAGCAACAAGAATAAAAAGAGTGCAAAAGATGGACTTGGTCATCAAGATGATGAATACTCAGAAGGGGGCAATAACGAAAGGAAAAGGCTAAGAATTCCAACCTATTTTGTTCATATCCCTCTCAATCGCCTAATATTGGATATATTGATGGAGATACAGAAACAAAAGGTATTGCAATGGCCTAAACATATGAGGAGAAACCCATCAAGAAGAAACTCGAATAAGTATTGTGACTTCCATCATAATAGAGGACACATTATAGATGAATGTACTTGGAATTAACTTAAATGAAGGAAATAGAAAAATAACAAAAAGAGAAATAATAGAGTAATAAAGGAAAGAACTTTCCTAATCAAAAGTCCTTAGCAACAACACCAAAAACTTGATCCGCATGTACCGCGCTGCATAGGCAAGTGCACCTATTAAGTAATAGTATAGAGGACTCTAAAGTCCAAGGTTATTGATCCTACGACAACTGAACACTTACTCACTCATACTAAATTACTTTATTAAAAATTGGATAACAATGGCAATGATGAATCAAAGGATTAAAGGGATTTTGAGAAACAAGAACTAATTAACAATTAATAACTAATAATGCAATCAATTAACAAGAACCATAAATAATGATATCTAAACTCTGAACACCAAGAGATTAACATGCAATAGCCTCAGGTTTCTAATGTATTCCATATTCGTATTAATCGGATGAATTCAATTGTTAAATTAATAGGAATCACTTATTTATTAATTTCTAATCTTGATTACATTCTATACAAATCCTACTGCAATAGAATAAATTAAAGCAACATTAAGAACAGAAATTCCTTAGCAAACAAACAAGATATCGATATTAATTCCGGAATAAATCTATAATTTATCTCTAAACATATAGCAAATCTCTTCAATTATGGTAGATCTATTTATGTATTAACATTGTGATTTTAATACATAAAAATCTAATAGTTAAGTTGAAACCCTACAAGTAACAACTTAATCAATACAAAACAAGTAATTGAATTAACAAGAACAAGAGAATTTCATTAGAGTAATTGCAAATAAAGTATGCTACATGTTACCTCAAGTTTATAGGTTTAGATATCAATAAATCTATGCTATAATCATGATAGAGATAAGAGCTTTCATGATAAAAATGAACAACACCCTAAAGAACTCTTCTATTCTATGCTTATGGCATCTCTCCTCTCTCTCATACATATGTTTAACATCTATTTATATATTCTGGACAAATAAACTTAAAATGGAAAGTCTTTTAAAATTACAGCAAGTCCATTGGTAAGAACATGACCACGTAGTCTAGGCTTAGACTACTCTATGTAATAATCCTTTGAGAAATTGATTTGAATTTAATGACAAAGAGATCACGACCATAGTTTATGGCCATGGAGTTAAACTGTGGTCATATACTTAGCCAAAAATTTTTCAAGCTTTAGTTAGAAATTGAGGACACAAGCTTCACGGTTGTAGAGATTAACTGTAGTCTTCCTCTTCATTTAATTTTTGGACAAATCCTCTCCGACACTTGCCACCCTTAAGTTATCCTTCAAAATTCATGAAATTTCCTTCAAAAATCGCTAAACCTCTCATCTTTTCACCTTATTGCTCCATTTGAGTTTTAAAATCAAGAAATAAATTAAATCAACAGTAAATTCATCAAAATTAAATCAAAGTAACTTAAAATAATCAAGAAACCACAAATTATCATTGCATGTTTATCAAATTATTTAGCACCCTATCAACCTCTTTTTATATTATTAACTATACAATCAACTAATAAATTATTTACAAAATATTACCAATTTATATATTAACATGATACTTGCATTGGGGAATCATTACATGGAAAACACTAATTTTGGTCAAACAACATCATTTATTAAAAATAACTTTGGTATTGTATTCAAGGAAACCTTGCATGATATTAATAATCCATGAAAAAAAATGTAAGTCATACTTACAATTTATGATTCAAAACACTACATTTAATAAGATCCAATATGAACAAACACTTACTTTTGCATATTCACTATCAATTAAGCATCAAACTATTGATTTTCATATGAACAAATTATTATACAAACAAGAATTATAAGAATTATTTCATAGATTATACATTAAATTGTCTAATTTAACACATAAAAACAAGATTACAAGAATTATTATTTACAGCATGCATCAAATCATCATCAAGAATGCAAGAAGACATAAGAACATTCAAGAGTTTAAGAACCTAGCTCACAATAATGAAACAATGGGTGGTTCATGTAGTTTTTATGCGACATCTGGCAAAACGGTGGCAGTTCTTAACTCCCAACTTCCCATTCTTCAAATTTCTCCAAAGAAACCTAAATTCTCCAACAAAACCCTAGGCTAGCTTCTAAAGTAAGAGTATGAGGAATTCTCTCAATTTTGTTAATACTAGAATTATGTGTTGGAATGAGTAGTAAACAATCCTATTTATAATGTAAAGTCATGTTTGATGGCCAAGAAACATCCATTTTGGGTGTAAAGATCAAATCTTTTTTATATCTTGAAGGTTTATCTCTTTTATTTTTTCCCCTATTTTTAACTCAAATTTGGCACATTTTGTATAGGATTCTTGTTAAATAAATGGTTAAAATCATCTCCCCACATCTTGTTACTAATTCTAAGTATTAATCACATGATGGGTTTGCTCCAAAAGATTTAATTTTCCAATTTTTCAAAAGTGTGCAAGACTCATTTATTAAAACACTACGTTTTATTATTTTTCTATTATGGCACTAGTCCTTTATTGTTTTCCGAACTTTCTAGACCAAAATAGCATGCACTTGATGTCCTTTAAATTACATACTTTTCCTAATTTTTTGATTAAAAAATCAGATTAAATCGAACATTTTTTACATGATACCCTTAACAATTATTTACGCTTCCTTTTTCAAGCATTTTATACTCAAATTAAGGAGAAGAAAGAAGAAGGAGACGGGACATATACATTAGAAATTAGAAGGGCAGGCGAGGCACCCTATTTTTTTCTTCTTCTCACCATGGAGCACAAAGAGGCAACCATATGTTGCCAACTCACACCTACATGGCTAATACGTATCATGCCACATGGCAAACTTTCTTTTATATACCTATATATATAATTTTTTATTGTTTTATTATATTTGATCATTTTTAATATTATTTATATTTTTTTTCCCCATTTTCTCAATTATTATCCCTTACTATTTTCTAATTTTCTTCTTTCTTTTTTTCTTCTTTTAAAATTTTTTTTTTCAACTTCAACTCATTTCCTTCACACTTCGAGCATTTTCAAATTTTTTCAAATTTTTTTCAAAACTTCTTTAGAAAACGAAGTCATCCAAATCGACAATGTAGACATTCCATTTTTGTCCCTAGTAGTTTTAGAATAAAGTCAAAGGGTCCTAATTTAGAAAAATACAAAAAAAAAAGCAAAATCTAGAAAAAATACAAAAAAAAATTAGAAAAACAAAAAAAATTAGAAAATTTAGAAAAATATGAAAAAAAAGAAGAGAAAAACTAAAAAACTAAAAATATATGTAACAAAAATACAATTTTTTTTAAAATAGAGTTAGAATATTAGTAAAATATGGGGTAATAAATAATTTAGAATAGGTTTTAGAAATAATAAGTTCTTGGGTGGGTTTGTTATTCTATTTTAGTTTATGGTTAGTTTGAGCCTAGAATAAATTTAAAATTCAAATTTGGCCAATTTTAGTCCTTAAATGCATTTTTTGTGCAAGAAATAACAAGGCAAGGGCTACCAGCTACGGCTAAATCCATGGGCAAGCAAGAGACAACCTGGCATACTGAAACATCTTAACAGCTAGAGGAAAAAAAAAAAAAAAGAAAAAAGAAAAAGTGATTCCCTTAGTAGTAGTAAGTGATATGGGAGCTACCTAAATCATGAAAATGGGGTAGCGGGAGAGCAATACAAGCATCGTGCTATTAAGCAAAGCAATAGAATATTGCACCATAGATGGTGGTAGTCTAGTAGCTGCGAAGTAATAGAGTGTTGCACCTTAGATGATGGTAGTCCAGTAACCAAAAGCATCATTAGCTTACACTCTAACCCAAGTAGCTATGTGAAAAGAGGCAAAGGTGTTGGGTTTGATCTGTATAAAAGGCGCTCTTTACTTTTTGTTTTTCTTAAGTTAATGAGGATACATGTTAATACTTTATTGGTTGTTGACATCATTTTCCACCTCTTTCTCGTATTTTCCCTTGCAAATCAAGCTTATATAGTACACTTTGTGAGCATTTTTATCTCCTTTTATTTGCAATTTCATCACTGAATTAACACAAAAATATTGTCTATATTCAAGCAATTAAGGGATTGAATTAGTCAAACAAGATTGAAAAATGTCATGAACTCAAGATTTCAACCATTACATAATCTATTGAATTCGAGCCAAAATAAAAGGAATCGAAGCTCTCTTTCAATGATTTGAGTAAGAAAATCAACTTTTAATTCAAAAATCAACTCAAATCTCATTTGCTTCCTCTGATTCAAAGATCATCCAAGTTGGAGGATCATGATTCGAATCGGCCATTAATGGCCTTCCAAATTCATTCAAGCTCATGCATATATAAAAGGAGCCTGCAACACTCCCACCCCCTACCCTAATCATCATTTCAACATGAAACACTCATCCAAATTCCTCTCAATTGGGCAAACATGAAGCTTTCTCTCTTTAGGATTGTTTCTTTTCTTCCTTTAAATTTGTTTTGGTTTCAATGATTTTCAAGTGAAATTACTAGCTTAACTAGCTTCCTTACGATTTAAGATTTCAAACAATAACCTTTGCTACACTTCCTAGCTCCACAAGTAGATACTTAGGGATCAACTCAACCTCCACCATCGCAAAACCCTAGCTTTATGGCCGTCTGACGTGAAAAGATTGCCATTATCACAAGCGCCATCCTTCAAAACCCCCAAATACCCTCTTGCCTCATCTCGAAATAACACAACCGCTGCGACCCAAGCATTTACCATTACCTTAACATCGTAAGCTCTCAAAACAACTACCAAATATGGTAGTGTTGTCATTAAACCCCCTTTTGCCAATCTAAAACACGTAGAAATGCAATCCACCACAAAAAATTTGCATTAGAATAATCCAAATTGAGCCCTCCTCGTAGTCTTCTGCATCTCCCTTATACGCATGTGTTGCATACATAAATCAAGTCAAACAACTTGAGTCCAACCCATTGACATGATCCAAAGCCCCTCTTGACCTGTGCCTTCTTTATTCAAGTCTAGTGCTCCTTTTTTTTTTTCCTTTTTTTTATTTTATAACTATTTTGTAATTTAAAGAAAATGGAGAACAAAGGAAAAAAAAAAAGAGAAAAAAGATATAAGTATGAAAACAACATTTTGTTTTGTCTCATTTATCTATAATTTTTTTAAATCACTTTTTTAAAAAGAAAATAAATTAGTTTTGTATATTTATTCTTTCTTTTCAAATTTTCTTTTTTCTTTCTCACTTAGAAAAATCAACATTTTCAAAAGTAAAAAAATATAATAATAATTAACCCTTCTAAAAAATCAAGGCCTTTTTAGAATTTAAAAAAAAATTAAGAAACTTTTTTAAAATCTTTCTTAAAACAAAAATTAAAAAGTTTAAAATCTTAAACCTAGCCTTATATTAAATTAAAATCAATTACCCCCTAAATTTTTTAGGAACGAACTTCGAAAGTTTGATCCTAAATTACTGGTACGTAAGCACCTGTACGCAATTACATGATGACTTAAAATATAGGAAATTTATTTCTTCTCTTCTATAAATAATTAGTTTTTTTATTCTTTTATAAATAAATATAATTTTTTAATTCTTTACTTGTAAAATAGAAATCGTTCTTTCAATTTCAAAGGGTATATTGAATTTATGGAAGGTTAAAAGTGGTACCCAAATAGGGTTTAATATGATAGCCTCTAAATGTAAGAATCACTGGTTTTCAAAAGTCAATTTTTTATAAAATTGATTTTTTCATGGACAGTGGTTAAGTTAGAATCAATTAACCCAATTGATCCGAACTTACCCTTTTCTCAACTCCAATCGGGTGGCGATTACATAAATTTTTCAAAATTTAGAAGAAAAAAAAGTTTCTTTAATTCTTAATCGAGGGTTTATATTGAATGGGCATGGAGATTGTTATAAATCGGATTAAGGAAAATATATGAAAGTCGAAAATTTAGGCTCAATAGGCACAAATGAGTTGTTTATAACTACCTCTATTTGTTGTGAAATTTGATGAAATCTTTACTAGAAAGACAATAAAGGACTACCTATTTTTTTCTTTTGATAGGTTAAGAACTTATGGAGGCAAGCCAGCTACTAACAAGCTTGACTTAAGAGGGTACTAAAGGCTTTGTGTGGGTGCCAACCTACTAACAAGTCTAGGCTTAAGAGGACACCAAGGGCACTAGCCTACTAATGGTTTAGGCTTAAAGATGCCAACCTATGAACAATTCTAGGCTTAAGAAGATGCTAACCCATTAATAGGTCTAAGATTAAGAGTATGCTAGCATACTAACGGGTCTGGGCTTAAGATGGTGCTCGTCTATTAACGGGTCTAAGCTTAAGAGGGTGTTTAAGGGGCTTAACTGGCCCGAAATTTGCTACTGTATGCTTAAACTTTTACATCAACTCCTATTATCAATTACTCACCTCAAACAACTAATGTGACAATCTTCATGGAAATGTTAGCAGGGGAACTAGGTGCTTTGAGTGGAATCTTCTTCATTTATCATGTTTTTTTTTTCTTTTGGCTAGGGTATTTAATTTTCAACAACCTTCTTTAATCCAAAACGCTTTCTTCATTATTTTTCTAGCATTATGGGTTAGTCTTTTCTTAAATAGTAATGCTCCCCCACCCGATTGATAGGACTTCAATTGTAAGGTGCAATACTTACTTGTCTTAAGTTTGTGGTTCATTTTCTTGGGACTATTGGATGTGCTTGTGTATAGGTGGTGGTAAATGACCTATTTGACATACGACAAACCTAGAGAGTATTGGCTTTGCTTGGAAAATGATAAGAGTGAAGCCTTTTGAGAGATTTGATAAAATTCTAACAATTTTATTGAGCAAAATTCGAGACTTACATTGATGTTTTAAGGAAAATACAATTTCACACCATTAGAATTTACAAGGTCCTTCATCTTTGAACCGTCCATTTTTGACATAATCAAGGACCCTCCTAATAGCTCCTTTACAACAACATAGGAGCCTCCATAATTTGAAGTGAATTTTCTATGATAATTTGAAACATGAGGCAACACTTTTTTGAGTACCAAGTCACCCTCCTTAAAGATACATGGTCGCACTTTCTTATTTAAGGCTTTTATCATTCTCTTTCGGTAAAACTAACCATAGCATAGTATAGTAAGGCTCTTTTCATCTTAATAAGTTTAATTGTTCAATTTGCTTTTGAACCCATTCAGCCTTATCAAGTTATGTTTCAGCCAATATTGGTAGGGAAAGGATTTCCATTTCTACTAGAAGGACTGCCTTTATGTTATATACCAAAGAATAAGGTGTTGTGCCAATAAAAGTTCGAACTAAAGTTCAATAGGCCATGAAGGAATATGAAAGCATTTCATGCCCAATCAGTATACTTGTTTTTCATCTTCTCAATGATCCTTTTGATGTTTTTGTTGTCTACTTCAATTGTCCCCCTTCATCTACGAGCAATACAGGGTTAAAATATGGTGTTTAATGCTAAAGTGATTACATAATTCATCTACCAATTTGTTGTTCAAGTCGGTACTGTTGTCGATAACAATAGATTTTAGTGCCTCGTATTTAGCTATTATATCCCTTTTGAGGAAACAGACCACCATGCCTCTAGTTATGTTAGTATGTGAGGATGCCTTCACCCATTTAGTGAAATAATCAATGGCCACTAAGATGAATGTATGTCCTTTGATGCTTTTAGTATGATCAGGCTAATGACTTCTATTCCCATATGGAGTACAACAAGGCAATGATAGGATATGCAGCTCGTAGTGTAGAGCATTAATCTTGTTGGAGTATACTTGACAAAGATGGCAATGTCTCAAGTGTTTAATACAGTCCACTTCTAATGTCAACCAAAAGTATCCCATTCGCATAATTTTTCAAGCCAGCATGTACCCGTTCATGTGTGGTCTACAAACTCCTTCATGGACTTCCTTCATTAGTGTTTCAGCTTTATGTTCATCAATACATCTAAGTAAGGTAACATTGGGTGATCTTCTATACAGGATATTCCTATTAAAGATGAAGTGAGTTGCTAATCTCTTAGGGGTCATTTTATCATTAGAATCTACTTAGTTAAGGTATTGCCTTGTTTTAGAGAAGTGTTTTAATATCCCTGTACCTAAGGCTTTCCTTTAAGGTTAGGTTTTCATCCTCTTCCATGTTTAGACAAATAGCAAGCTTTCTTTCTATCTCAATTTTCAAAGGCAACATCTCCATTTCATCTAACATTGTAACCATTAAGGCTAAAGTGGCTGGTGTGTTGACAAATTGGTTTTAAGCCCTTAAGACATAAGCAAAGGTAGTTCTTTCAAATTGCTTGACAATCTCTTCCAAGTGCTGATGATACGATATAAGCTTATGGTCTTTGGTTTTGTACTCACCAAAATTTGTAGGATGATTAATGATGAATTTCCATAAACTTTTAGGTTAAATATCCCCATATCTAATGTCATCTTAAGGCCCGAAATGCAAGTGTCATATTTAGCAATGTTGTTTGTATAGGGAAATGATAATCTAGTGACTAGTGGGAAATGGCCACAGTCAAGGGATATTAGGTTCCGCTATTTCGTACCCAAATACATTAGTTGCTCTATCAAAGTACATTTTCCATCTTCCTTTCTCTACCCCTATTCATGATGGTATCGTCTAGTAACTAAGCTTCCTCTTCATGGGTAGGGGCTCCTATTGGAGACAAGGCTAGTTGGTCTACTAAAGCTTACCCTTTAATTGAACTTTGGTTGACATAGGTAATGTCAAATTTGGCTAATAGCATTTGCGACTAAATGTCCTTCCAATCGCCATAAATTTGTTTGCTAAGTACTTTAGCGAGTTGTACTTGGTCAGTAGCTCAACCAAGTAATAAAGATTATATTGTCTAAGTCAATGTACTAGTAAATAATAGGTCCTTTCTATTTCTATGTATTTTTGTTCCCCTTCAATAAACTTCTTGCTCATGTAGTAGATTACTTGTTTCTTCCTTCTTTTGATGTCTCTTTGACCCAACATGCAAACCATGGATTTTGATAGCATCGTGAGGTACGGTATTAAAGGTCTTCCTAGTCTTGGTGCCATGAGAATTTAGGGACTTGCCAAATAGCTTTTGAAGTTATTGAGTGCTTGTTTGCACTTATCGTTCCATTTAACTATAGCATTCTTCCTGAAGAGTTCGAAAATGGTAGTCACTTATTCATTAATTTAGAGATGAGACGAGCTATGTAATATAATCTTTCTAATAGCCACCTAACTTCTTTCAGAGTTGAAGGAGTTGGGATTTCCATCATAGCCTTTACCTTTTCTAGGTCCACCTCAAATCCCCTTTGACTCACCATGAACCGGAGTAGTTTTCCTGATGTCACTCTAAAAGTATACTTTTTAGGATTCAACTTCAGTTGGAACTTTCTTAATTGGTCAAATAGCTTATTAAGGATAGCCACATGACTTTCGTCTTCCTGTAATTTGGCTATCATATCATCTACATATACCTCCACTTCATTATGTATCATGTCGTAGAACAACACTACCATTGCTCTTTATATGTTACCATAATGTTACCATAGGGTTCTTAAGGCAGAAGGGCATTACTCTATAGCAGAAGGTGCCCTGTGTTGTAATGAAGATAGTTTTAGCCTTATCTTCTTCAACCATCTTAATCTGATTATATTCCAAAAATCCATCAATAAAAGAGAAGAGGTAGTGTCTGATGGTATTTTCAACTAGTACATCCATGTGTAGTAGAGGGAAGTTGTCTTTTGGCGTAGCTAGATTTAGATCTTAAAAGTCTACATAGACCTTGACCTTCTCATTTTTCTTAATAACAAGCACTATGTTGTCAACCCAATTTGGATAATCCCATACTTTTGTAAAGCCCACTTCAAGTAGCTTCTTAACCTCTTCTCTGATTTTGAGTAAAATATTAGGCTAGTACCTTCCCATCTTTTTCTTTCTAGGCTTTATTTCCTTACTAGTAGGCAATTTATGGATTACAATAAAGGGGTCTAATCTAGCCATGTCTTCATATGACCAGACGAACAATTAAGGTATTATTGTAGGAGTTGAGTTAGCTCTGCTTATTGAGTGTCACTTAATCCTCCCCCTATTTTAAGATTTTCATGTTTTTCTTCTAACCCTGAATTAACAATATCAATGGCTCATCAATGGAAATACAAACCAGTTCAAATCATTGCTACTTTTCTTAGATCTCTCATGGACAATCAAGATCACCCTCAACGACTAATCCAAAGGGCTGAAAGTGAGAACAATACTCTCAACATTCACAAACACGAGACACTCTTCATTTTTATCAAGCACATCATATCTAAAAAGGAAAGTGTATGAAAGAAGTGAAATTTATAGCTAGATAAAAATGAAAGGAAATGATTGTTTTATTTCCAATGGATGTAATGGGGTACATCTTTATTAAAAGCAAGAAATGGACTAGTAGGACTTATGGGTCTTGGACTTTTATGATTTAGGAGTAAGACACTTATCATTATTGACTCATAAAAGGGATACATGCTTTATAACACTCTAATCCTTACTCCATGAGAGACCTATTACTATTAATGTAAACTAACAATCAATTACTCAAAGTGTGAGTTACAAGTGACTCTTCCTTAAGTTCTAATTCTCAGGCTTTTGTTACCGTTGAAAAAGTTTAGTTGATGTGGGGAATTGGGATGTTAGATTCAAAAAGCTTTTCTCTTCGGTTCTACCTAACTTTATGCTTCATCTCCCTTACTTCAAAGGAGTGGGTTCATACCCCAGCCTAAACATGCCAACTTATTCTCTAGTCTTCATCATTCGAGTGTAGATTTCCTGATCAACTTTGTCTTCCACCTCTTCTAGGTCTCCTAACATACATGCCTCTTGAAATAGTTGAAGGCCTAGTTCTTCATGATTGTCACTCTTGATATAGGGGATTACGGTCTCTTTGTATATGGTAAAATCTTGTTCACCCATTATAGTAATTACTTGGCCATTAGATACGAATTTCATTTTTTATTCAAGCTCAAGGATATGGCACCTACATCATAGATCCATGGTTGGCCTTGGTGTAGGTTAAATGATTTTGGTATGTTCTTAACCTAAAAAGTTATCACAAAGACCTATGGCCTACTTTCCTCTACTAGTTCTATTTTACTTATTATACCCCTCTTGGAGCTATCAAAGGCTTAAACAATCAACGAACTTGGTTTGATTTTGTTTCTAGGAATTTCAAGTAGGTCTAGAGTAGAAATAGGGTAAAATTTAAAAAAGAAGGTACATAGTCGATGAGGAAGCAAGCTACTTTCATGCCTTGGCATTTGACTATTATGAATAAGGCCTTATTATGAATGATCCCTTCTTCAGTAAACTCTTTGGTAGGGAAAGCAATGTTCTCCATTATGGAATTAACCACCAAACCTAATTTGTCAGACAACCTCCTTTTAGGACATTGACATCTTGTAGAACCTTGATTATGGCTTCAGGTAGAGTGGTAAGGTAAGCAGGAGGGCCTATGAGGGATATCTAGGCTGGGACCTTAGCTAGTTGGTCCATGAACTTAAATTCACTTACCTTAAGGATTCAACGATGACGTCTTTGGTTAGTGTCATCCTCTTTCTCCTTTAGTTCCATGATCTTTTTAGAGGATTTCCCAAATAAGGCCTTTCTCTTAGCTTTATCAACTAGGTCATATATTCTATCAAATCTTATAAGTCCACCTACTAGGGGAGCAGGGGCTTATTGTACTTGATTTATAGCCTTATAATTAAGGGGTGTAGCCTTATAATCCTTAATGGATATTAAGAGGTTAAATGTCAAATTTATAATAGGGTGTCTTAGCTTCTCTTCCTCTTTACAGCATTGAAGCACTACTAGTTTTATACCTCCTTTGATCATTGAGATTTGGTGCCCCTTAGGATTGTCTTCTTCTCTAAATTCTAAGGCCTATCCCATTGGCTGTGCGTTAGCGTAGACTCTTGGTGTAAAGGAGTAGTCTACCAAATACTCATATTTCCTTGAAGGCTCACCTAAGGTATCAACAATAGGTTTCTTGCTAACCATCGCTTTCTTAACTCTTTTTTAGTGCACCTCTTTCTAGGTTTTGGAAGCAGGTTCGATCCCTTGAGTTCATTATTGTAAATGGCCCATTTACCTTAAATTCCAAGAAACTTGCTTTATCGTAATAGGGAACTAATCCAAGTTGATTTCAAGCTTAGGATTATGCCTCAACCATTTCAGTCTTTGTTTGGAAGGCATCAAATTCAAACTTATCAAGACTAATTATAGGTCGATTGGTGTCTCCTTCACTTCCAGGCTCTTCCATGGCAATTATGTTGATTATAAGCACATGATTTAGAAACCAATTCCTATAGACATTGAGCTCTAGTGGTTTAATGAAGTTTATCTATATCGATTTAGCATCAATAAGGTCTTGCACCTGATTCTTGAGCCTCTAACAATTGTCAATTGACTTACTTACCACAATTGGTAAACATATTTCAAATTCAAATCATAATCTTTGTGTAAAGTTAGTACATTTTCTTTCATAAGTCATCTAAGTACTTAGTGTATAGGTATTGGGATCCGTGTGTATTGCCTCTTGGGCCTTTTGTTTCACTCCTTATTAGTATTCAATTCCTAGCCCAAGGGGATGTTGAGTTGGGGGTTAGAAGTAGTGATATTGCTAGTTCCCACTAAGCTTACTATCGTATCCTTAGGTTTCATCGTAGATTAAGGAGCACTTAGCTTCTTATCACTTGACGAAGGGAGTAGTATTCGACCCACAACAATAAAATCCTTAACCTGACTCTCGACCATTACCAAATCTGTGAAATAAAGGTGGGATGGGTCACTAAGAAGATGTGGTAGCATTCTCCTAAGCTATTGACGAAAAGGTAGGTCAAATCTTTTTTTGCTAGTAGAGGAGTGGTTTTAGTTGCTATACTCCTACAATGGTGAGCATATTCATTAAACATCTCTTTATCATCTTTTGAAGGTCATACATAGTAAGAGCTACTTCAATGTTAAACTTGTATTGATTATAAAATGCCTTAGCTAGCTTATCCCAAGTGTTGAATATATCGAGGTACAATTGAGCAAACCACATTAAAGCTAGGTCGATGAGGCTATCCTAGAAACTTTGACCTATGAGATGATTATAATTGGTTTATTTGGCCATTTTGCACATATAGAACCCGGTATGCTTTAGGGGACATCTAATTCCATTATATTTCTCAAACTCATAGACCTTAAATTAAGGGAAGTCACCTTTTGAGTATTTAGGCAACCACAAGAGGCCTTTCTTTTCCATCACATCAGTAGTTTTAAAGGCCTCAAGTTTGCCTTCCAACTTCTTCAAGAGTTCTTTCTCAAGCTTCTTAAAGTAGGTGTTGGCTTTATGCTCATATTCAACATCATTCTATTCGAGAGGGCAAAGAGTCATTGCTAACTTACCCATCAATTAAGTTGAGATACCTATTGGTGAAGAGCGACTAGAGTTATTCCCTTACTTGCTGTAAAGTATTCTCAAGGCTCTTCATCCTTTGATCATACTATATAACTATATCACCTCGTTATAAATATATGCTCTCGAATATGATTGGAGATATGTTGGGTGGAAATTAAGTTTTCAAACCTTAAATTTTTACTAATAATTAATCAAGTAAATTTTGAGGAAGATCATCAAGTCCACTTAAAAAGGGGGTGGGGGAATAATAATATAGAATAAAATATTAAAGAAAATTCAAAATATACAATTTAGTGTTTAGACATGATAGGAGGCCTCGTGCCAAAGTCGGATCTCAAAAATATTGAATGTTGTTGCTAAACAAGTAACTAACATCAAGATAAATGTCATTATATAAAAATACACAATAATAATAATAAATTGATAAATTCAGTGTACTATTATGTCTCATAAATAATTCTTAGTTTGCTAGTAATTTTCACTAAAGTATGATATAAAAATAAGTTCATTGCGTATACAGATTATACGCGTGGTATAAAGTCCATTGGAAAATATTCAAGTTTTAGCCACCTTTATGCGTAGCTATATAACATTAACAAGGAAAACATGGATGAACAACAAACCCATCCCATTATTTACTCCCCAATCGATACGTATCCAATTCTAACATGTTATTCAAACATTAATATATAGAAGTCCTTGTGTTCCCATTTAAGGCATGTAGGGAAGTACCTTTTTCTTCCTTCTTCTTCAAAAACAATGCCCCAAACACTCATTTTCTCTCTCATTTGTTTTTTAACACACTTAACCAAAATTAGATCTACACACACTTTTAAACTTTACTCTAAACATACTTCTACTCCACCACCACTCCATGGCTAAGCCATAGCCTACTTAGTCGAAAAACACCATCAAAGTGGACCTCTCAAGCGAATATTTGAAACTTAGTTAAAATTTCTAGATTTCAACCCAACTCAGCCTACCTATTTCAAGCCTCAGTTTCTCTCTTTTCTAGCTAACTCTTAACAGATTATCCCACCATTGGACATTAGGCAAGGGGTGATTCTAATATTAGGCATTTACACCACTTGTCATCCATCGAGCGGTAAGATAATCGAGTTAAAAGATCAAACATTGTTATTGTTTTGCAATTTGTGACAATTGTAAAGGTTGATTTAATCCAAGTTTTAAACATGTTATAAGCAAGTTTTTAGATAAAATTTTTTCATGTTTTGCATGGACACATAGAGTAAATTCAAGATATAATAACTTTATATAATTTGAAAGACAAATCAAGGAAGAAGAATTGAGTCGAAAATCAACTATTATATAAGAAAAACCTGCAACTTATAATGTTAGCAAGCCATCAATCACTTGTCCCACATGGATTAATTACCATTAATCTTTCCTCTATATAATAAGAGTTGAGTTGGTCATAATTGAGAAATATCCCATAAGGATCATTTGTTACCTCTACTCATTTTATATAATAAAAGATGACTAATATTGAAGGAGATAAACTACTGTCCATGCACGGTGATGGACAAACGTTGGGACAAAAATGTTGTTTCATGTTTGTTGGAACAGGACTTTACTGAGAGGAAGAAAAGATAATATACGTATATGAAATGAATAAGAAAAATAAAATAGTTAGTCCTACATGGTTTAATTGGCTAACAATTGACTTGTATATATTGGTTAATGGAAGAAACATGGCATGAAATAAGTGCACTCAAGAGGCTTAGCCTTATGGATACGTGCATGTGTATATTAGCTTAATTTGGTTCCTTGGTTCACTTTGAAATTTCTTCTTGCCTTGGTCTGGATCCTTGGTTTCTTTTGGCTAGTTATGTCCTTTGTGAAATTTCTGCTCCACTTAGTCTGGATCCTTGGTTTTCTTTGGCCAGTTATGTCCTTTGTAGGTTGGAGCCAACACAACATTTTATATTCTAACTAATGAAGCAACTCTAAATAAGATCGATTTTTTTTTTCTTGAAAAAAAAGTATGTAGCTAACAATTTGAAGAATATGTGTGTGTATGTGTATTCTCTCCACTAAGAGATATGAATAAAGATAAGACAATATTGTTAATATGAAACAATTTTTTGATAAGCTCTAATAGTTCAAAATGCTTATTACTTTATTAAAACTTATATTAATAATAATTGAATAAGGAGATAAAGAAACTTAAATAAAATTTAGTTAATTGATTTATTTTTAAAATCTTACTTCGTCACTTAAAATATACATATCTAGGTGACATCACAGATACGATGGGTTACCTCAAGGACAATAATAGAGAACGTTATAAGTATACTATGACCACCCTTTTCTTGCTTACCGTAATACAATGTGGTCGTAAATTAAATGAACGCTCATTACTTGAAAAAGTCATTACAACTTCATTAAGTAAATTATAAGACTTAATTATTTAATAATTGATTACTAGATTGATTTGACTGATGTGTGATTTGATCTGAAATGACCGATATGGGTACATAATGAGCATGCTTAAATAGAATGACTTCAACCTAGAATCACATATCTTGTTACTAGTTGTGCTATTTAAATTGGTGACCAGAAGTGAAGATATTATGAAATGATAATTCAAGAATTAATTGGCATGGTCCCTTAAGCTATAAACATGGTTTGTCAAAAGTAGTGTTGTGACCTTATGCTTAGTTTCAATTGAAATATATTGATCGTGCTCTATGAAATTATGATTGGTTAAGAATGATTCAATAATATGTTTGATGTGATGATTGATTTATGAAAAAAAATGAATTATAGTTCATAATTGAGATATGTGCTCAATTATTATTAAATGCAATTCATTGCATCATGTGCACTTATGGCATGGCAGCCTAAAGGCCATATTTTTACAAAGCTTAGTTTTAAAGGTTGATTTAAAAAAAAAAATGACTTAAGGGTCATGTTGAAAGTTCAGTTTGCATGATGGGACCTATAGGTCATGGATTTTGTAAAGTTCAATTTATATAGCTCAATTTTCAACATTTAGAGCTACATGCTCAATTTTTTGAGCTACTAAGTGCTACTCATATATTTTGCTTGGGAGTCGCTAAGTGCCACTTAAATATTTTGCTCAAAAGCCGCTAAGTGTTGCTCATTATTTGCTCGATTAAGATGCTAGCCAATGCATATCATGTGCATTAGCACAGAAAATCATTGCATGCATAAGCATCTATTGATTATTAAATTATACTAAACTCAATTATATTTGATAAGGCTAATTGCTACATCTATAGTATTGATGGTAGTAAATTAGTAATGGATATGCTCATATTGTTGTTTATTATTTACCATTGGCTTTCTCTCACTTAGCTTCATTCTAAGGGGTTAGCTTTGTTCTAGCCTTAGGATATGGAGCTAGAGATAACACTAGAGCCTAGATTTGAGATTGGGGATAACTCGAGAGTGAGGAACTAATATGTTAATTATATTACTCTAGTTACTCACTTGGTTTCTAGTTAGCCTTATCTTCAATTTGAGGATGGCATAGCAACCTATCTTTGGGCACTGGTATGTTAAACAAATAAGCCCTAAGAGGCAGGCTGTTACATTAACCATCTTGGAGTGAGGGTGAGCAATAACTAAGCTTGGAATAAAGGCTATCCTCTTAAGTTCAATCTATGTTCTCTTACAAAAGACAAAAACAAACCAAGAAGGTCAATTTAGGTTTTTGGGGGGTTTTTTTTTTTCCTTTCTTTATTATAGGAAACCTCTTCTTTTCTTTTCTCTCTTCCTTTTTTTCATACCCCTCCTTTTCCTTTTTTTTTTTGTTTTGTTTTCTATTTTTTTTTTTTTATCTTTCATTTTCTCAATTTCTTCAAAGCACAATAGTAAAGTGAAACAAGTAAGCAAAGTGATAAGATGGAATGAACAAACAATTAAAGGATGTGATGAAAGTACACTGATGCAAGTATTAATTTGGCAAGTAACTAATAATGTGGCAAAATTTTACTATATTAAAGCTACTAACCGTAGAGTTTGATTACATCACTTTAATAGAAAATCCGAAAATAGGAAAAATCACTTACTCAAAAATCCTAGATTTAAAAAAACATTTTATTCACAAAATAAAATTGTAATTTCAAAGGAATACTCTAATTCAAACTCCTAAGTCTTCTCATCCCTTGTTTGCTTGACTCCCCTTCGGTATTCTTGCTCTTCCTAGCCTAGATGGCTTTTGCACAGGCTTCTAATTCCTTAGTCCTTTCTTATGCTATTATTAGCTAGTCCATCAACATCTAAACTCAAAGGTTTGAAACTTTGTATGAAGCCTTACAAATTCTTCTGATTCATTTGCACTTTCATAAAGGACTTCCACCTGGGCTTAGACTTTATTTGTATAAGTTTACATATCTAGGCTAGGATTTGCTAGTGCTAGTTAAAGCATATCAAGGGCTTGGTATTGTTTCTTGCCCACCTGCTTAAGATGGTGATAAACATAGTCCTTAGTGGCTCAATATTTGTAATACCCTAGGATTTTGAGCTAGTTCAATAACCTTAAAATCCGAACCCTTAAATTTAGGGCACCGAATTAAGTTATTAGTTTTATTTCAAACCTTATAGTAAAATTAAAAAAGTTAGATGAAGTAATTTAAGTAAAGTTAGTTTCTCAAAATAAGCTATATGAAAATATTAATTTGAGAAAAACGTTAATTTATTGATAAATTTGATAATCGTAAAATTTAAGTTTTTAGATATAGCAAAATATTAGAGATAAATTATTTAACGTACAAAAATAATAAGTGAAGTTGAATTATATATAATACACATGTATTAACACTAAATATGCATTATTTATTTTAAATATACATATATAATAAGAAATTATTATTAAAATAAGGAAAATTAATATAAAAAATGGAAAATTAATTAAAAAAATGAAAGGATGAGTCGTCATACCTATGTGGCAACTTAGGATTAATTTGGATTATGAGTCAAAAGTTAATAAATGAGAAATTGACACCTCATGGATTGAAAATTCAAAAAAATGACATATGTAAGCTACATGTCCAATTTTTATAAATCCTAATCCATTTGGAAAATATAAATAGGACATGTGCACTTCAAAAACAACATTATGGAAGTCTGAAAATATAAGAAAAACACTTAAGAAAATTTCGAAATAAATTAGAAAAAAATAAGAAAATTAGAGCAAAAATAGGGCACAAAATTTGATCAGGCCAGTTTAATAGGCCATTAGTGTCCAGTTTTAGTGGCCATTTGGGATCAAGGAAAGCACCACTAGAGAAGATGTTCCAATAAGATTAGGTAACCGGAGGTGGTTAATTCAAGTGAACCAAATTTTCAACCAAAATTTTATAATTTTTCTAAAAATAGAAAATAGTATTATTTAATTATGAAATTGGATTTTTTGGAGTTATTTTATGTGTAGATTAATTTCATAATTTTATTTTAGTTAAATAATTATTGGAAATATAAGTTCCTTAAGAAATGGCTCTAATTAGACGAAAATTTAATTAAATTTTAGAAATGGTAGATAATGTCCTTTTAAGTTGGAAATTTGTACGTAACATACTCAATATATGTATTTAATTTCAGTAACAAGAATTTTTAAAATAATTATGTTTACTATTTATTGTAATTATTTTAGATAAAACTAACAATTTCACTATTTTAGTGAATTAATTAGTTTTTAACAAAATCAAAGTATGAGCCATGTGTATTATGATTTCTAGATGTTCATAATGATGTTTAGGACATTTGAATTTTATCTCATGATTAAATTCACTTGTTCGCTAATTTTGAGTTAAAATCGCTATTTTTACAAAAATATATAATAGCTAGTTTAGTATAATTCATGGTCAATAATTAAAATAAATAATTTTGTGAGTCTATAGGATTTTTTATGGAATTAATCAGGCTCGTATACTATTTATTATGATCACCTTAAAGACATATGTGCACAAATTCATCATGATATACCCTAAAACTCTAAATTGGTAATATAATTCTTGTAATTTGCCAAATCATTAGTAAAAGGTTAGAGACGACTCTCAATCATGCATATATGTTTTGAATCCTCAAGTAATCCTTTAGAAACTAAAATAATAAATCATAAATTACATTTATCATTTAAGTATACGATTAAGATAGTATTACATAGAGTTAGGGGTATAATTGAAAATTAGGTTAAATGTAGTGAACCTTAATACTCTAATTAGTACTTTTTGCATTAGTTATACAAAGTAGTTTATCAAATGATGTATATAGGCTATAAATACCTAAAGTAAGACCTCATCAACTATTTTTACTAATTAATTTACCAAATACCTCATTTACTCTTATTTCCTTAATTTTTCCCTTAATTTCCCTTAGTTACTACATTATGTGTACAACATTACATATGCTTAAGGAAAGTTGACCAAGTCAACACATGTTAACTAAAGTCAACAATTTGAAAAGTCAACAAAAGACACTAATGCATAAAAAAAATCTCTAAACTTCTAATGATGGCTTTTCTTTCCTTTTCTTTTGATTTTTCTTTTCTCCTCTCCTTCTTTGATTGCCGTCCACTTATTCCTCTTCTAGACCCCACCATTTGCTTTCTTCTATAATCAAAACAAAGAAAAAGAAACAAAACAAAAAGGCCCCTCCATTGTCGTGAGCTTCCCTTCCCCATTTCACTTTCATCACTTCGCTTTTTGTCTCCTTAATTCCAACACAAACTAAGGTATGTACTTAAGTTACTTTATGTTGCTTTTTATTATTCATTAGTTAGGTAATTAGGTAGATTAGATAAATAGACATGTGTTATGTATGATCTTGTAGATGAGGACATAAAGTTCCCATCTTTAATGTAGAAAGTGAGGAACCATGAAGAAGAGGAAAGGAATACATGTGTATGTGCTCTTAAGTATGTGTACATAAGGAAATACCAAAAAAATACTTGTATGGGAAACTTTGTACATGGGTATTTACCATGTACATAACATAAATTAAGATAAAACCTAACTATACATACCTATACTACACTAAATACACACTTAAAAACACAAAAGAATGATATTAGGAGGATTTTCTTAAGAGAAAAATTAGGCATACGAAATTGTATACAAAAATACGTATATGACCGTATAGGTATATGAGTATGTATACAAGTATAAATACGGTATAAGGATAAGTATAAGTATAAGTATATGTATATCATATACATATAAGTATAGTAAAGGTATATGTACATAAGGGGTTAAGTGAAATGTACATAAGACTTTTATACATGACATAAGCATGAGGTGAGGCTTATGTAATCAAATGATAAAGTAGGTGATGATGTAATCACATAATGACATAAGCCATGACATAAGCAACAACATAAGCAAGTGATGACATAATTAGATACTTAAACTAGTAAACCCTAATATACTTTCTAAATTGGATTATACCTAATTAAGTACATGAATTAGTAATAGCAAAGTAAAATCCTCTAAGTATAAAAATTTAAAGGTTAACTAAATCATTAAGTATAAACAAAAGATATAAATATAAGTAATAAGAGTAACTAAGTTTTCATAGTTAAAATTTCTATAAATTTAGTCCATATCGTAAAACATGGGTCTTAACATCCAAAACTGACATCACCGTGTGAACATATGTTTGAAAACGATGAAAAACGATTATAAATTCATAAATATCAGAAATAAAACAAAAAAGTTACATACGATTAATAATAAAGTCTAACCGGGTAGAAGTTGATAGTAATTTAAATAGAATTAGACAAATAGATAATTAGAATTATTAGTTAATTCGATTACTTACTAGCATTATCATATTATAATGATCAGGTGATCCCGAGGTGAGCAAGGATCTCCCAATCGATTACTACGATTAGAGCGAGTCGCCATGGCCAAGTGAGTATTTACCCTATGATTCCATGCTTATTTGTGATTGTAGATAGTGGACTTAAATATTATTGTTAATTGACTATTGTGTGGGGTTTGGGGAACGCTTGTGTATGATATTGTGTGTTGAATTGTGGAATTATCTTAAGTACAAATAATGCCTTGTTTGTTGCATAATAGTATAGCAAATGATTGTGTGTACTATTGGATGGTCAAAGCATAATTTGAACTTAAGTATATTCGACTTAAAAAAAAAAAAAGAAACTGGAACATGCATTAACATCCATCGCATAGATACAATTCCGACCGTCACATCACACAGAGGTAAAGAGAGGTCATTCGGGGGTTGTTATTATTCATTTATTGGTTCTGTACGGTGCACTCGTACAAAATGACCTTATCCTGGCCCACGGGAATATTAGGTGTTAGAGGCACCAACCGCTTGACTAAGGGTCGAGTCTAGAGACCTCTGTTTAGGGGTGAGTGTGAACTGTGGGGGCCCACTCACAATTATGCTAAAACTTGGTTTTTATGGAAATAAAAGAATTATTTGATTTAAGTATGGAACGTGGAGTTCTGTAGTAAAGTAAGTTCTAGTATAATACCCGAATCTGATTAATGCTGTGTATACTCCAACCCTGACTTCGGAGGGCGTTAAATCTAAGTTACGTATATGAACTAGTTAATTATACGTATTGTTTAGCATTCTGATTGATCATTCATTCATATGCGTGAATATAATGTACTTATAACTTGCTTATGGTGTAGCTGAGAGTTTTGCTCACTAAGCTTAGGCTTATACCTCTTTAGACTTTTGCTGTAGGATGGCCTGTTCATAGAGGCTGGCCGAGGGATGCCACAGGTTAGCTTAGGGACTTGGGCAAGAGCGAGCTATCCTGTGTATTGAGAGAGAACAGTTGATGTAGACCTTTACTCATGTACTTTTGTTTTACTAGTATTGTAGACTTAGATGTACACCATTACTATGTAATATATAAGCTTTGTAGTTTAAGTTTTATATAAATATGTTGGTGTGAAGATATCATGTGAATCTGTATGGTCTTGGGAAACTAGTGGTTGTAGAGCCTTGTATATTGTATGAAGAGTTCTTGATTGGAAAGGTAACCGATTAAGGGTTTTTCATATAGTATACGGCATCTGTCACGACTAGGCCGTCCTCAGTTCGTGACAGTATATGTATGATAAACTAACGACATTTTTGATCTTCACAACAATGTATCATCATATTCTCAACAAAAAACCTATATCATACATTTACATGTTCTTAAAACTGAGCAAAAGATGACCAAAACTTACCTTTTGGTTCATCAACTTCTAGAGAGAGAAGCTAAGGAGATTACTAGATTTTGGTGTTATTTTTTGAAATATTTTCTGAAGATTGTTGTTCATTGCATTTTTGTAGTTTTTTTTTTTTAAGAAAAATGAGTAGAAAACGGCTTTGTGTTGAGAGAATATGCATGTTGGAGGGGGTTTAAAGAGAGAGAGAAACTTTTTAGAATGAAAATGGAAGAGGAAGAAGAAGAGATGGGGGTAGTTTATGCCATGCAATAGGTGTTACATTCCTAAGAATATTTTCATAGGAACGACATTTTTGGGAAGTTTTTCTTTTTTACTATTTTATTTTTCCTTTTCCCAAAATTGAGGCACAAAAATGAATCAAATTTCAATGCTACTACTGCATAAATGAACTGCAATGACTATTTTTTATGAAATTGAATTGTTTAAAGCAAAGAAAATACAAACTAATATCTCAAAACCTCAATACATGAAATCACTAAGGCAAGACAACAAAATAAACAAAATAACAACTAGAACTTAAAGAAATCAAACTTAGGTTGCCTCCCAAAGAGCGCTATTATTTAACGCCGTTGGTTTGATGGTTAAATCCTTCCCTTGATTCAATTCCTTAGTTAATAATTGCAACACTTCAAAAATAAGGAGCACGTTAATAAAGAAAAATAACCAAAGGAACTACAAAGAGGATTTATTATAAGCACATTAAAATAATTAGAAAATTAGAGTTTTTGCTAATATCCTAATTAGGTTACTCTTTTGGTTCCCTGGTAACGATACCAAAAACTTAGCTCATGTGCAGTAGGTAAAGGCACTTGGTTAAGTTATAGTATAGTAAAAACGGATGTGAGTCCGAATGCCGATCCCACAAGGAACCATGAAAGTGAGACACCCTATATTACTAGCAATTTACACTAAATCACCAATTATCTGACTTAATAATGTAAGATAATTATGAATTACAAATAATGATAAACAAGGAATAGTAAATAAAATAAAAACAATAAAATAAGTAAGAACAAATAAAATAGACAAGCATGATTTCATTAAATTAAAGTACGCATAATTCTGAGTAAATTGCTGTTATTTACTACTTAGTTTTATGTAACTTTCAATCTCAATTACTCTTTAGATGGTGGATGTGCCTAATCTGAATTAACGAGACTCGTGTCTGTAGCTAATTCCTAACCTTAAGACCACTCTATTAGAATCACTTTTTAATAGAGTATCGCAGAATTTCATTATGACCTTAGATCCCGTTATTAGGTTGGCTACTATTAGGTTATCCTAATCTAGAGAAACCGAACTACTAAATAGTTTAGTCAACTCAAATTCCTTCTAATTACAAGGGTCTGTTCACTGAAGGACTCGTATACTCAATAGCAAACTCAAATATCAAATTAATAAGCTAGGTAAATATTAATTCAATGATAACATGTACAGTGCAATTAGATCTTCAAAGGTAATATCATAATTGAATAGAAGAGAATGTTGCAATAGAAACTAGGGTTTAATAACCATTCAGTAAGAATAATTAAATAAAAACATAATGAAATTAAAAGAAGAAGAAAGTTGAGAAACCTTTGATATTATTCTACCCTAAGACTCTTCCTAAGATGGCTCTCTCTGCAAACCTAGGCCTTAGTATCTATTTATTAGACTTAGACTTAGATTTACAAAGAAAATATAACAAAAATAGAAGATTCACAAATCATTACATGTCTAGGGGCATGAACGTAGGCATTGAGTTTGGGCATGAACTTGTACTTGGTTTGAAATCTTCAAAATTCAATGGAAATTAATGATAAGGGCTACATGTCCATAGACTATAGCCATAGTCTTCAATCATGGTCTTTGACTGTGTTCTTCACTAGACTTCGTTTCTTACTTGAAATCTTTTCGCTCTCAATCCTCAATCAACATTTTTGCTCCAATATGCTCTAAAACTTGATGAAAATCTTCAAAAGTTCACTAAATATGTCCTCTTGAAAATGAAAATTAAACAAATTAAGCCCTAAATCATTATGAAATTGGAAAAATTGCACATTATTACTATAGAATATGTATGTTAATTTCACATTATTAAGGACATATATTTCATCTATGTTAGAGGGAGCTCTTAATAGCAAAACATATTCCTCTATGATTGGGCTTTGTCGATGGGGGCCAATGCAAAAGGCCACAATCTCCTGATTCCAAAAGTAGACTAAGGCCTTAACTAAATCAAGGTCAACAATGGCTTCAAGTAAAGAAATAATAGGCCTAACTTCTCCTTTGATAAAATCCTATTATTTGGGGTACAAAAGCTAGAGCCACCTTTTGAGCATAATCATGGAGTCTTTAGGCTTGTTGAAGTAGATCTCCTTTTTCAAGGCTTAGAAACCTGGTAAGACTCTAAATTACAAGAAAACAAAAACTAATTTATTTTACAAGAATTTACAATGGATTAAATTACATCATAGATGAACATAGTTACAAGGAAACAACATATATTACCAAAGTCAAATTCCATCATGTTATAGCTTCGTCATTCTTGATGGTTTGCCACATTATATTTATATGCTAATCCTTATAATCTCATGAATGCAACTAGGTAGGTTCTAAAGGTCTCTAAGTCCGATGACCCATGGTCTACATTGAAATTTGAGTGGTGTTAGCCTAAGTAGCTCAAGCGATGGTTACATCGCAATATCCAGGACTTACATAACAGCCTTTCCCTCCTAGGGTCCTTGTACAATCTAGGTTCAACTACATCTAAATATACGTAATGATGATTAACTTAAAACCCCCAAGGTTCATTGCGCCCCCATCCCTTTAACCCCAACAGCCTTTCTTTTTATTTTTCCCTTCTTTTTTGGGTTCCTACATCACTAACACCTATATTAGTACAACTATTTATAAGAGGAAGAAAAGCCCATTTATGCACAAGACTATTATTTACTTTTGTCATTGTTATTTTATTTTTTTAAGAAAATGAAAGGCCCAAATAATTGTGTTATGGTTCTTTTTTGGCTAATCCAATAAGGTCATTCTAAAAGGCAATATGTTAAGTTGAAAATTTGGTTTCCCTTCTTCCTATTTTTTCTCATACTAAGCCCAATCCATTTATTAAAAGTTTCTCAACCAAATAAGGAAAAAGTTTAAATTTTTATAAGAACAAATTTGAAAAATATGGAGTAATCACCTATTTAGATCAAGAAAAAGAAAGTGAAATTAAAGCCCATAAGCAAATAAGCTTTAATTTTAGCCACTAGCCTATGGGCTTTTTCTTAAAATTTTTAGAAAAAAAAAAAAGAAATAACTAAGAAAATATGGGCTTGATTGCTAACCTATCAAAACCCAATAAGGTTGCCATAGAAAGATCCATAAAAGAAGTAAATGGGCCTTTAATATTTTTATAGGCCTTTTTTTTTTCCAAAATAAAACGGATTCTCAATAAGGAAAATTAATTTTGTGTTTTTTAAGACTAACCGAAGTACTTACGTATCTGCTAACTAAGATCAAACCTACATAGCTCTGAAATTATTTTTTTTTAAACTTTAGTGGGTTAGTTAATTTTATTTATGAAATATTTCACTTTAAATATTTAAATATTAAATAATTTATAAAAACATTTGTTTTGTCCAATTTTAGGGGGGGAAAAAACTAAGGATCTCTAGTTTTAGAAACAACTCGTTTAGATTTTTTATTAATGAAAAATATTTTTCTAAAGTGATAAAATACTTTATATAAACCCCTTTTTATCTTTAAAAAAAAAAAAACAAACCCTCTTATCATCATAATGAAGCATACAATGCATATATAAATCATTTACAAGCATGCCGACTAATATATCATGTAAAATATATATTTTCACAAGCCATATACAATATCAACATATCATGAATATCACAAATTATCCAAATAAGTCATTCAATAATGTTATACATGTTAGCATGATACAAAAGCATCTCATATATTAATTTAATCATACAAATTAATCAATCAACATACAATATCATACATTAATAACAATAATATCATACATTAATAACAATGATATTTACATTAAAGAAAGTATCTTAGCACACTTGGAATCATACATTATACAATTAATCAAATTTAACATATTATCATACATACTTATTCACAAATTATAGCGGCATGTTGATCATATTATTTAATACATTGTCAACCTCTTTTTATATTATGAACAATACGATTAACTAATAAATTATTTACAAAATATCATCAATTTATATATTAACATGATACTTGCATTAAGGAATCAATACATGGAAAACACCAATTTGGATCAAATAACATTGTTTATTGAAAACAACTTTGCTATCTTTTTCAAGGAAACCTTGAATTAAATCAATAGTCCATGAAGAACATGCAAGTCATATATGCAATTTTTTATTCAAAACACTACATTTAACAAGATTCAATATGAACATACACTTACTTTTGCATATTCATTATTAAAGAAGCATCAAACAATTGATTTTCATATAAACAAATTATTATGCAAACAAGAATTATTTGAATTATTTCTTAGATTATACATTTAATCATCTAATTTAGCATATATGAACAAGATTGAAAGAATTATTATGTACATCATGCATCAAATCATCATCAAGAACACAAGAAGGCACAAGAACATTTAAGAGTATAAGAACCTATCTCACATAGCAATGAACTAGTGGTCAGTTTAGGTAGTTTTTGAGGGGATTCCAGTAGAGTAGTTATGGTTCTCAACTCTCGATTCTCAATCTTCAAAATCCCTCTACCAATTTCGAAAAATTTTATAATCTACACTTTTAATTTTTTCAAAGAAACTAAAATTCTCCAACAAAACCCTAAGCTAACTTCTAGAGTGAGAGCATGAAGAATTCTCTCAATCTAGTTGATAGTTCTTATAGTTATGTGTTCAAATTAGTAAAGGGTCCTATCTGTAGTATGGAGTCATACTTAATGGTCAAGAAACTTCCCTTTTGAGTGTAAAGATCAAATCTTTTTTGTATCTTAAATGTTTATCTTGGTTCTTATTTTTTCCTATTTTTCACTTGAATTTAGCATACTCTAGATAAGATTCTTGTCAAATAAATGGTTAAAATCATCTTTCCATGCCTCATTACTAATTAAAAGTACTAATCACGTGGTGAGTTTGATCCAAAAGATTCAATTTTCCAACTTTTCAAAGGTGTGCAAATCTTATTTATTAAAAGACTACCTTTTTTGTTATTTTTATTAAGGCACCTTTCCTTTTTCCCTTTTATTTTTGAGCTTTCTATGCTCGAATTACATTAGGGGAAAGAAAAAAGAAGGGTGCCACGTACATACATTGCAAATTAAAAGGGTGTGTAAGGTGCCCTTTTTTTTTTTTTTTCCTTTTTCTCTTCTTGCCACATAACGCACAGAAGCGCATCTACGTGGCTGCCATATGTCATACTATGAGGCAAACTTTTTTATACGTATATAATTTTTTATTCTTTTATTTCATTTTATCATTTTTTTAATGTTATTTATATCTTTTCTTTTTTCCATTTTCTCAATTATTATCACCTATTGGTTTTTTTTTTTCTTCCTTTTTTATTTTTCTTTTTTTCAATTTCTTTTAATATTTTTATTTTTGCAACTTCAAATCATTTTCTTCATACTCTAAGCTTTTCTAGATTTTTGTGATTTTTTTTTTTAAATTTCTTTGTAAACTAAGTCATCTAAATGGTTAAAAATAGGGTATCTATAAACTATCTTTCTTCTAGACAAGTAGAGGTTGAACTAAGCATGGGTATATACTTTCTCTTGCATAACTACTATGCAGTGGGGTTGCTACAATAGGCCGATCACGCATAATAGGCATGCCAGTCGACCTAGGAGACATCTTGAGTTGATGATATGTTGAGGGATATCGTTAAGAAGAGGCATGGGAGGAAGAACAAGCAAACTTAGTATCCTAAATGTACGCATTTGACAATAGATAGAACTTGGTGTTATTGATTGCTCTTGAATCATTCTTCGTGAATTGTCTATTTGATTTTTTCTGATGTGATTTCAATAGAGCTTTGGTATTTGTCTCAAGCTTGCCAATCTTCTTAATGAGTCAAAGGAGAAGAGAAGCCTTGTAGCGACCCTAAGAGGGGCCTAGTAGTATTGCCTAGAATTTCCATATCACGTGTGCACCTATGATAAGAAAATCGCCTTGCAAGTCAGAGATTGCAAGACTCTAAATAGTTATTTACTAGAGTCTTCAATTTTAGTTCATTGACTCATTATATAATATAAATAATTATGGATATCCATTTTTCCACAATTCCTCAAAACCGTAGAGAATCGGTATCCCTTACCAAAATAATGAAATAAGATAGAAAATTTTAGAAAATTCTAAACTTACTAAAGATACTAAACTTAATTAAGACATTAGTCGTTTTTCGGAGCATTCCGAATTAACTACACAAGCTTTTCATCATACTGATTCAATGGTAGCACTCTGCACTCGATTCCTATCCCATTCCCAACTATCGATCAACCTGCAAGGAAAAGAACTATTGGGGTGTAAGCTTACGCTTAGTGAGATAATTACCCTCCTCAATATCGCATGGCAAAATTTATTAGATGCACAATCATATGAATGCATGAACAATCAGTATGCCAAACAACGCATGCAGTGACCTAGGAACTGCATACGACTTAGAATTACACCCCCTGAAGTCAGGGTTTGGAGATAATTAACCGACCCAAACCAAAATCTGGGTTCTAGACCTTGGGTTTTAATTCATTAGCACTATTGTGCTTAAGTCAAAACAAAACTATGTATATATATACATATATATACTTTCATTACCAAATAATAAATCATATTTTCAAAATCCCAAGTCTAGCGGTGTAGTGGCCTCCGCAATCCACAAACACATGCCCTAAGCAGAAGCCACAAGACTCGGCCCCTCACCAACGGTTGACGTCTCCCGGCGCCTAGTAAGCCCATCAGTTTAAAACAAAGACTCAATATATATGATGGCATAGCTAGTGCCCAATCCTGCAGGAAACTCGTATTCCTGTGAGTCCCTTCCCATCTTCTACGTAAAGCGGCAGTTGGTGTTATCCGTATGCAATATGGGGAATGCATGATTCATTTTGATTTCTTAATCGTATAAGTGATTAACTCGATTTTCAAGGTGATCAAACAATTTCATTCCATAAAATTCACATATATATAATGAAAACCATTCCCATTATTAAATATAATTAACAAGTCATCGCATTCATCCACAAATTCATACACATGCATCTCCCGTATCCCACAAGCATCCAAATTTATATATATAAGTTTAGGTGCATCTATTCTACAAGCAAAATCAAGTAAAGAGTCATTGGGAATTTACTCACTTAGCCATGCGGATCAATCAAAATGATCCGAGATAGGTCGTCTCCCCAAAGCCAGGTCCCCTGGACATCGCAAATACGATACTATAAGGATTTCAAATAAAACCTAGAAAACTAAGCTAAAACCCTTTAAGTTATATTTTGGACTTGGTTTCGTAATTTTTCCCAGTTTTACTTAAAAGTTCAATCGCGTATAACTTTCTCATTTTAAATCCGATTTTTATGATCTTATAGTCAATCTTCATCGTTTTCAAGTGTACTTTAACGTGGTGAGGTTAGATTTTCGAAATGAGGTATACAATTCTATCCATGGGTCAGAATAGTAGCGTTCCTCATGTGTTGGAGTGCTTTTGGGCCTTGTTTGGTAAATGGGCTTTTTGATAACTTGAGAAATCCTTTAGGCTTGGTCTTAATATTTTATCCTAAGCTTAAAATACTCCTTGAGATCAGATTTATGACTTTGATTTATATTCCTAAGGCTAACAACCACTTATTGGGCCCTCTAGTGGGCTTAAGTTGTCAAATGGGCTTGTTATTTATTCAAACTAAAGTTAGTGACTTTGGTGGGCTTATGGGGCCTTAGGTGGATTTCTTATGGGCTTCAAAACAATCTCTCTTGATACTTTAAGATGCTGGTCAGAATTTCATTGAAGGCCTAACTTAGAGTTCTAGGCTTGTTTTGAGAGTTTTTGGCGCGGTTTTGAATTTTAGGCTTTGTATGCTTACCATACTTGCTTTGGTTGATCTTTTCACTTTGTTCATTTTTTTGAGCTTCTTTTTCCCACGTTCCAGATCTGTTCATGATGGTTCCAAGAGGTCCCCACTTGGTTTTTCAACTTGTTTCATCATTTCCTTAAGTTTAGGTGGTAGATTATGCACTTAACTACTTGTGTACAAATCTTAACTTAACTTTTCTTCCATAAGATGATTTCTTAACTTATGTTCCACACAAAGAAATAGAAGATCTTACATTTAATACAACTTCCATATCATAGCTCATATCATACAAAGTTGGTTTCTTCATAAATCTTTATGTAATGGATTTTTCCTTAACTTAAATCTAGATTTGAGCATATTTAACTTAATGAAAACAAAATCAACATCCAAATGACTATGGAACCCTCACGTCTAACATGCTCATCCTCTATTAAAGTTCTCATTTCAAGATTTTCTTAACTTAAAATCTTCCATTCAAAGCATTAAACAAATGTCTTTACAAAACACCAACTTTACATGCTCATATTTCAACTTCATGTAAGGGTTTCATGGTTTGTATCTTAAAATGATTCTTTTTTTTTTTTTTGTGTTATAACAACTTAAACCTTACTTACATCATCAAGAAATCAAAGTCTCCTAACATAAATACTAACCCACATATCACAAGAAACACTTACTTGTCCTTAAAGCAAAATATGGTGGTTGCATACAAAGGTTCCAGTTAAGCTCTTAACTTTGCTTCCTCTGTTGCAACCTTTTGGAACCCGAATCTTTTGGTCTCTTGGAATGGGGTTTGTGGAAGGTTCTAATGGTTCTAAAAGATCTTAGATGGTGAAAGAAAATGACACAAGAATAAGAAGAGCAATTGCCGTAAGTATGGAAGCAAAAATGGTGGCGGCAATGTTGNTCAAATTAAATTATCGATTAATTATTTAGGGTTAAAATTCCTTAATGGTTTTAAGGTTTAGGGTTTTAAGTAACTTTAAAGCTTGCAGTTCTTCAAGCTCGGGTTTTATCGACAATTGGCTTTTGAATTGTAAAAATTTAATTCGTTTCTAAATATAAACTTAAGTTTTTGGATTAGTTGATCTTTGGGGACGTTCGAAAAATACTCTTAATTCAAATCTTAGGCCCACCAAAAGTAGGGTTTACAAGCCTCCTATTTGTAGAATTTGGAGGTCAATCTTATCCGTCAGATGTGATGTACCTAGGAGCTTAGTAATCAGTAAGGCTTACCATCACGAATAGTAACTGGATGGGTTCTTCATAATAATGAAGAAAATGAGAATGGAATAGTTAGCAAACATAGTGGCTTCCGTGAGTTGCTCAAAGGATGTAACGCGCCGACAAACACAACACAATTTAGTACTTCACTTGATATGACACACAAGCTAATACTAAGGTCCACTCGCCACTAATATCGAACTATTCATCAAGATTAGATAAGAGTGTAAGAAAATTATATACAGTGAGGGGTATCTCATAAGAACAAGAAGATTCATTAAGTGTAAGGTATGTAATGATTTCAGCTACAAGGAAAAAGGGACTATTTATAGTAAGTTCTTAGGGCAACAAGGAAACATCAGCAATTAAACAAATGGGTAACACAAAAACACTATCATAATACATTACCTAAAAGGGTAAAAGGGACAAATAGAATATAGGAACATAATATAATGTCAAAAAAATGAATGAAAGGTAGCATGCTGCAATTGGGTCTATGTGCTAAAGTCTTGGGACGTTGTGGTTGAACCATACTGATTTGGCGGTGCTACTAACAAAGGGTACTTAGAGTTGCCAAGATGGATAAAGGATACTGTTGTTTGGCAAGCTAAGTAAGTAAAGCTCGGCATGTAAGGAACTTAGCCTCAACACTTATCAAGTTAGCCTCAGCA
Source organism: Lumnitzera littorea (assembly GCA_024138015.1). Taxonomy (NCBI): domain Eukaryota; kingdom Viridiplantae; phylum Streptophyta; class Magnoliopsida; order Myrtales; family Combretaceae; genus Lumnitzera; species Lumnitzera littorea. Next base: position 78,793,775 of record JAMXBB010000002.1, read on the forward strand.
CACAGTTGGTCAGCTTCAGTAGTCGGCAATTCATAATGTTGGAAAAGAAGAACCTTGGCATTTGACAGATTGGCCTCTACAGTTGACAGATTGACCTCAACAGTTGGCTGGTTGTTGACTAGACAAAAGTCAAGGCAGAGTAAGGTACGTCCAAGCTAGGACTTTAGAGAGTTCACCCACTATTCTTTCATATATTGGTGTTGTTGTTGGTGGATTTTAGAAGTTAGAAATGTCTTGCAAAGAGAAGAAAATTGCTTAGTACCGGGGCCAATCCAATACGGCTACTCCAATGCCTAAGTTAGTAAGCAGGAATGAGGAAAGTAAATTGAGTGGTCAAGAGTTATTAGGCATCCCTTACAAAGTTTCTTTCCCCTATTTATAGGAGACTATCGTATCTTAAGTAGCAGCTACTAGAATAACTATCAAGACATGTGGAAGTTTATTGATTAGACACCTTTCCTGAAATGTAGGGAGAGTAGGTAGTCATGTCATATAATCGTACTTGTGATAATTATTCTTGCCATGAACTTAAATTCAAATAAGGAACAAATCTGTTTACTCGACAGAATGCTAAAAATGTCAATTACTCGGCGAGATGCCAAGAGTGTAGATTACTCGGCCTATCGCCGAATGGATGAGTAAGTGAAGTTATATCAATGCTTGTCAAATCGAATGGACAAAAACTAACTATCAACAAGTGCTCATCCTTAGCAAGCTAATGAGAGATAATCCTTCTAGTGAGAGACTATAGGCTTTAGATTCAGGCACGAGTAAGGGGTCTGAAGGTCGGCAGTCCATCAATTCCCAAGGGTTGTTCAAGATTTTCCCTCAAATCTTGATCTTCTTCTTTTTTTGGCACATAGGGCGTTAGGTCAGCGACATTTAAAGTAGGAGATACTCCATATCCTTTGAGCAACTCTAGCTCATAGGTATTCCTATTGGCACGGTAAAGGATCTTAAAAGGTCCATCCGACCTAGGGGATAACTTATTCATCCTCTTCTTTAGAAAATGGTTCTTGCTGAAGTTGATCCAAACAAGGTCTCCTGAGTTGTAAATGACTTGCCTCTTACCTCAATGTCCTTATTCCTCTTGTTGGGCTATAGTCTTCACTAGTTGCTAAACAACCTTCTAATGCAACTTTTGGAATTCCTCAACGCTATAGGCCTGCTTAACTTTCTCCTTGGGAGGTTGGGCAAATAACCATGTCTAAGGGTAAGTTCAAGTTAAGTTTATAAATGACCTTGAAAGGTAACCTTCCTATCAAGCTATGAGTGGAGTTGTTGTAGAAAAACTCCATGATGGGTAAGCATAGATTCCAATTACGTAAATCCTTCCCAACAGTAGGTCAAAGGAGGTTACTGACTATTCTATTCACAACTTTTTGTCTAGCCGTTTGACTATAGGTGGTAAGAAGTACTGAACATGAGTTTAGTGCCAAGCTTCTTCCATAGTGTCCTCTAGAAGAAGCTCATGAACTTCAACTCACAATCAAATACAAGACTCCTTAGTACTCCATGCAGCCATATAATCTCCTACAAAAAGAGGTTAGCAACAAAGAGAGAATCATTGGTTTTATGGCAAAGCATGAAGTACCTCATCTTGATGAACTGATAGACTACCACCATTATAAAATCATGTCTCCATGGTGTTTTAGGTAGGTTGAGCATGCCATGGCTGTTCAGGTATAAGTAAAGATATGTACTCTCCATTTAGCTCCTTCCTTCCCTTGGTTAGTTTACACACCTCGCAACATTCAAGTACTTTACACACATCTTTCATCATCCTTAGCCAATAAAACAAGGGTCAGTATGGTCTCTGGACATGATTCATAAGTCGCATAAATGTGCTTGGTGTGTTTATTAGACCATACGGCATCACCATCCACTCTAATGAACCATCCTTTGTTTCGAAAGAAATCTTCCATTCATCTCTAGGTATCATCTGTATTTAATGATAGCTACTCTTAAGATCAATCTTCAAAAAGACTCGGGCACCATGCAACTTATCGAGCATATCATCTAACCGGAAGATTGGATATTGGTATTTAACAGTAATTTTATTGGTTGCTTGGCTATTAATGTACATTCTCCATGAGCCATCCTTCTTCAGTATTAGGATAGTTGACATAGCATAGGGGCTTATGCTCTCTTGGACATATCTTCAGTCAATCAACTCATCAACATGTTTCTTCAGCTTAGTAGCTTGCTTGAGGTTAAGCCTATAGGCAGGTTAGTTAAGCAAAGTAGCTCTTGGCTGAAGATCGATACAATGCTCTATTCCTCTTGCAAGAGGTAAGCCTCTCAACAAGTTGGTAGGAAACATGTCGACATACTCCTGTAGTAATATCTATACCTTGGTAGGTAAGCTTCTGACTTCTCTTAACTCTAAGAGCTTCCTAACCAATAAGAACACACACTCTTCCGTCTTGGCATCTCAAGAAAATTAGGCTTGGGAAATTATTAAGGATTTTAATAGTAGTGATCAAGTAATCTTCTCTTACAACTCTTGTACTTCCTTAGGACTCATTGAGGTCAATATAACCTTCTTCACATCCTTTTGAAACATATAGGTGTTCCTATATTGATCGTGCAAAACTCTCAAATCGAATAGCCAGGGTCAACTAAGTAAGATGTGTGAAGCACACATGGGTAGGATGTCACATAGCACCTCGTCCTTATATCTGTCACAACAATAATCGGCACCTTGACTTGCTTGACAATAGGTAGACCTCCCTTTTCATTTAGCCAAGGAATCTTATACGGCTTAGGGTGAAGGTAGGTCAGCAATTTTAAGGCTTTCACCACTCCTTGAGCTATAATGTCATACAGTTTGCCATTAACTCAATAGTTTGTATGGAAGAGGTTCTCCCTCTACTCATTCTCATCAAATATAAAGGTACTTAGAGATCTACGTATAAACATACAATACTCAACTCTTGTTTCAAGTGGAGTCATGACATTGGAGTCATCTTGAAATTCACTCAACGGGTGACTAACATCCACCGCCTCTTCACCTTCACTGGCACTTTCTACCTCAAACTAAGGTTTATCTCCCTTAATGGTCATAATACGTCTATTCAGGCACTAACTAGCCACATTTCCAAAACTAAGACACTTGAAGCACTTAATCTCTCGAGTCTTCCTCCTTGAGCTTTAACCTAAGTCCTTCCTGACCTCGGGCTCCTCGGCTTTGCTCTTACCCTAACCATCATCAAGTTTGCTTGGCATTTGGCCTCGATGGTGCACATCAAAACTGAATTAAGCCCGATCATATCCCAGTCAACTTGACATACCACTTCTACTCAACAAGCCAAGTCGACTGCTCGACACTTGGCTGATCTGATTCTGCCTCTACCTTTCGACTCTCTATGTTACTCGAATGGTTTTATCTAAAGTCCCAAGCCTCTATATCTCTACTATGTTACCAATTTCAATCCAACTGTACTATAGTATGTGTCTTGAGCTCATCAACATCACATCTGATCATAAGCATCTGGAATTCTCAAATGTACTCATCTACTGATCTATTACAATATCTCAATTCTTAAAGACATTAGAAAGTGTCTTACTAGTAGTGTTCAATGACAAACCTGCTTCTTAGGACTCATTTCAACTCATTCCATGTTGAATAGTGCCGTAAAGGTCAAGTTGGCAAGTTGCTAACTAGGCAGAGGTCAGGACAAAGTAGGGTGCATCTAAGCTAGGACTTCAAAGAGTTCACCCACTGTTCTCTCACATACTAGTTCTCATCCTCAGTAAGCTATTGAGAGATAATCCTTCTGGTGAAAGACTGCAAGCCTTGGAGTTTGGCTGGAGTGAGAGTTCCACAAGTTAGCAGTCCATCAAGATGGCTTAAAGATGAAAGGCTAAGATTAAGTCCTATCATTGAAGTTTATCTTCTCCTCTAGCCTTCATAGGCCTAAACATGGGCTTAGTCCCATCTAAGAGCTTATAATAATTAAAAGAAAAGCCCATTTTATCTTTAAACGGACATAGAACAATTTAAACCTATTTAAGGCCCAATAAAGTCAAATAAAGGCCAAATGAGCTCAAAAAAGCCATTTTCGAGTCTACTTTTTCGCCTGCGAGATAATCGAGCAAGGCTAAAAGCAAGAAATCAATTTGGTGATCCCCATTTTTAGCTTACCAAGTCAAATCTCCCTAAGACATCCTTAATTAGCCTGATCCTCTAAGCTCTATCACTAGCCCAAGAAATCAATGCATGGTATTAAATTACGTTAAAGGCCTAATTGCAGAAATGACCCTCTACACCTATAGTCAATCATCTCTTCCACTTACTTCTTAGGCTTAGTTGCTAGCTAAGGTTTCATCTTATAGGCAAGTTAATTTAACAAGGTATATTAGGCAATAGGTTTATGCAATGTTCAATCACTAGGACTAGAGGTAACACCATTGGTAATTGATTGAAAAATAGACCCTTAAACTCCTCAATCAATTGTTAGACTTATTCAAGTAATGAGTCCAAGTTTCTAACTTCCATAGTTGCCTAATCAATGGAAACATCGACTTATCTATCTTCAAATTCTATTATACCTTAAGATTTCGAACCTATACGATAACCTTAGAATCCGAGCCCCTAAATTTAGGGCATCAGACTATATTATCTATTTTAGTTCAAATTTCACAGTAAAATCAGAGAAGTTAGATGAAGTATCTCAGTAAAGTCAATTTCTTGAAATAAGCAACATAAAATGATTAATTTAAGAAAAATGTCAATTTATTAATAAAGCTGATAATTATCAAAACGTAAAATTCCAGCTTTAAGTTATAACGAGATATTAGAGATAAGTTAATTAACTTGCAAAAATAATAAATGAAGTTGAATTATATGTAATATACATGTATTAACATAGAATATGCATTATATGTATTAAATATATGTATATAATAATAATAAATTAATAAAATAAGGCAAATTAGTATAAAATAATGGAAAATTAATTTTAAAAAATGAATAGATGAGTCATCAAATGATATGATAGCCTAGGATTAATTAGAAATGATGAGTCAAAAGCCAAAATATAAGAAATTGACACCTAGCATGTTGAATTAACCAAAAAATGACACATAAGCTAGGAAATTGATATGTGGCGCGATCACTCATCAACCCAACCAACTCCAAAATTATACATAGACCTTCAACATTTAATATTAGACCTTTTAGTGAACCAAATTTGGATAGGAAAAATTTAGAAAAAATTTAAAAAAATAAGAAAATCAAAACAAAAATAGAGAATGATTCTGGTTTAAGGCAATTCAATAGCTTGTTGATGTCCTTTTGTAATGGCCTTTTGGGGTTAAATAGAGGGTGGTACAGAAAGCTTTTACGACAAGGTTAGGTGGCTAGAGGATAGTCGGTGGCGGCCAGTTTAGGTGAACTAATTTTTCGGTTGAAACTTTCTAAATTTTCTAAAAATATCAAAAAGTGTTGATTATGAAATTTGCTTTTTTAAGGTTATTTTATGTGTAGATTAATGTAATAGTTTTATTTTAGTTAAATAATTATCAAAAATATAAGGGCCTTAAGAAAATACTCTTTTTGGATGAAAATTAAATTAAATTAAATTAAATTTTAGAAATATTAAATAATGTCCTTTCAAGCTAAAATTTTGTACATTATATACTTAATATATGTATTTAATTCTAGTAACAATAATTTTTTAAAATAAGCAAGTCTACTATTTATTGTAATTATATTAGATAAAATTGGCAATTTTCCTGTTTTGTTGAATTCATTAGTTTTTGACAAAATCAAAGTATGAGCCCTAAGTATTTTGATTTATGAAAGTTAATAATGATATTTGGAACACCTGATTTTTATCTTGTGATCAAATTCATTTATTTGCTTAATTTTCACTAATTTTGACATAAAACTCTATTTTTAGAAAATAGGTGATAAGCTAGTTTAGTACAACATTTCTAAAATACCGTAAACTCACAAAATTAAATTAAATTAAATTTAACAAAATAGTATATAATTTTGTGAGTTTACGGTATTTTCATATAATTAATTGGGCTCATATACTATTTATTATGTATTTTTCTTGTATATACCTATATATTAGCCTAATATATGATATAGTAATTAGTATTAGTGAGATACTTGTTGAATTTGTAAAAGACTGATACTTTTAGTACATAATAGATGCTATTCGATTTGGGAAATATGGAATTTTAGGATTTTCAATTTAAATTTAGAGTTTATTTGAGTTAATTACAAAGTTGCAATAACATAAGGTTGAATTAGTAATACAAAAGAGTATTTTTGAACTTTTGACGATATTGATTAGTCTTGATTCCTAAGATATCTTAATAGTACTCAAAATAACAATCATGATGATATAAAGTTTATTAAAATTAGATAAGAAATTAATAAGGCACGATTAGAATAAGTTTGGAAATACGATAATAAAAGCTTATAAGAATTTGGTATCGACCCGTAGTTGACTTGGGGTCTAAGTAAGTAGATATTTCTATTTTCGTGCAAGTAGACCTATGTTTACTTTGTTGGTGATAGATTTTAGTAGTCAGAAATATCCTGCAAAGAGAAAAGAAAAGCACTTGGTATCAGAGCCAGTCTGAATAGGGAAATTTAAGTGAGTGATCAAGAGGTGTTAGATGCTCTTATAGTGTTTCTTTTCCGTATTTAGAGGTGAATCTCGTGTCTAAAGCAGTAGTAATCGGAATAACCATCGAGACAAGTGGAAGACTCTTGATTGGACTAATTCCCTGAAATGGAGGGAGAGTAGGCAATTATGTAATATAACCGTACTAGTGATAATTGTTCACGCCACTTCCCTTGAATTCAAATTAAGAATGGATCTATGTCACTCAGCTAGATGTCGAAAATGTAAGTCATTTGGCCATTCAATAGCCAAATGGCCAAGTAAGCAAAAATTTAACTATCACCGTTTGATGAGTTGAGTGAATGAAAACTAACTATCAACATTTTCTTCTCAACTCCCGTGTTTGAGGATTTGACAAAGGGAGTAACATTTAATACACTAGAGGCCGAGTGAGAGCAGTTCTTTACATGCCGAGTAAGGTAGGAAGGAAGACTAATCACATCCTAAATGAAAAGTCGCAATTTTCATTTTCCCACCTGTCAAGAGACCAAAAGGTAGAAGGTATGACATCTGTCACCTCGGTCATCATTAAGCTACAGGCCTAATAACTGTTAAAGGCTTAACAACCATTGAATTTCTATCTCAAAACACATGTCAACAATCCATGCCATTATCTAACCAATACATCATTACCATCAAAAACACATTTGCAATTACGAGGATAAACTATTCGTATTTAAGGGACTATTCAAAATCAAAACTGATTTCTTCAGTTGCATCCACAAGCTTTCATTTGCCTTTGACGTCTCATTTGTACTCTCTCTCAAACTCTTCAAATTATATGAAATTCCTCATAATCAATCAAGTATGGTTCGCAATGTAATTCATCAACTTATCTTCTTAGATTCTAAAGTAATAGAGATTGAGGCCACTTCTCTCCCCAAAAGAAAGAGCGAGATGGCATGTTCCTCGGGTAGTTCAACCAATAATGTAGTAGAGCGATGGGACAAACTTGCCCAAATCAATTCCCTTAGAGCAAATACCTACCCAAATGATAAGGAGGGAAGATCTGTAGCTAGTTATCTGTACAATAATATAGTCTACTTTTGTGATTCACCAAACGAAGCAATCGGTATCACCAATGGGGTCCTTCTTTTGAAGTACAATAGGTACTAGCAAGACCTTCCAGGGACATGGAATCTAAGGAGGTCGAAAGAAGAGGAAAGAGTGTCTTTTTCGAAGGAGCGCAAGTTCCATATCTACCTTAAGTATCTTGATTTTAGACTATGCTTCCCTTTTTCGACAATCATCAAGCAATTCTTCAATTATTTTCGAGTCAAGCCAAGTATGTTTTTGCCAAATACATATCAGCTTCTAGTGGCTTTTGAAATAATCTATGAAGAGGTTAAAGTCGAGGCAATACCTCAACTATTTTGGTACTTCTTCATGATTAGGAGGCAGCTTGATGGTTGGTATTTTGCCGCTACAAAGCATGGGCGAAAGTTCATGGATGGGTTAGAGTCTTAAATCCATAAGTGGTACAACAAATTTTTGTCTATCGTTTTGGATGAAGAGTTGGATTTCTGGACTCAATGAACTAAGCTCATCTACACCAAAGACATAGAGCTTATGTTGAATGATGCTGCTAAGGCAAAGAAGATTCAAGAAAGGAGGAAGAATAAAATGTTCTTTTAGGACACTAAAAGAATAATAAGGCACTATAAAAGTGGAGAGCCAATCTTTTCCAAGAAGAAAGGTACGCTAATGAATGATCATTGTGTCGAGTATAGCTACTAGAGGAAAGTCGTTCTCGTGATTTAGGAGAAGAATTGTTGCCTTTGAGCCTTGATTAGCATAGGGAATGTAAGTTCATTCTTTTTCCTCGTACTAATATTAATGTTTCATACTTCTTATTCAAATATGGGTACTGGTAAGGTGAATCATACCAAGCTATTGGCCTAAGCCAAGGCTAAGAAATCAAAGGCTGACAAGCATGTAGCCACCACTTCCACTACCACTCGACCAACTATTATAAAGAAAGCAGCAAAGGAAGGTGCAGTGAAGCAGCTGAAAACTCAAAAGAAAACCTCCTAACTTGCTAAAAAGCGGATGGGGAGTAAGAAGTCTGGAGTAGCTGAAGCCGTACATAACAAGGTACCTCTAGTTCAAAAAATTCAATCTACTATAGAGCCAAGAGAGGATGGTCAAGAGACCCAACCCCAACATGAAGCCAAAGCTACTACAGCTACTAAAAGGTCATCACTGATGGTAAAGGTGGTGCCAAGCACTAACAAGAGACCTAGGAAGGAACTTATCGACCAACCACTTGCCAAGAAGGCTAAAAATTTAGATAAAAGGATGAAGGGGGCCATGTGCAATAAAGCTTTCAGCATCAGCAATACCAAATTCATCCCCAACATAAAGGCCAATGAGAATTTTGTCCCAAGTTCAAGCCACACCATTTTGTACACCAACTCGGCCCTAGAAGATAGGATGAAATCTTTGGCCTTGATGGAAGGTATTATTCTTCCCAAGGATAAAGAAATCGCAAAGAAAGACGTTAACAAGGCCGGTGGTTGCAATAAGGCTCTCATCGCGGCTAAGCTATATGATGTGAGTATCTATAACATCCTTTTAACTTTTTAAGTTTGTTCAATTGCTAACACTCATGTTCGTTCTCAAATAAGCAACCATGTTCTAATAGCTTTGGATGAGGCTGACAAAGAGATGAAGAAGGTAATAACAATTACAACCTTCATGTATTCTACCAGTTCATCTAAAATACTTATTGTTCTACATTGCTTGTTGTAGAGAATTGAGGATACATACAACTCCTCGAAAGCTTAAACTACTACTGCCAAGAATGCAAGAATAAGGGTCAAGATAAAGGCCAGAAAGTACCAAGAAGAATTGGCTATCGAGAATTGGCACACTCATTGGCTACCGATGAAGTCTTGAGCCTTAAAGCCAAGGTTGAAGAGTAGTACAAGGAATCTGAAGGCCTAAAAGAAGAGTTGCAGAAGAAAAAAGAAGAGTACTAGGGTCTAGGTCGAACTCTTTGCACCATGAGCAAAGAGGAAGATAAGCTCAAGGAGCAAATCAAAGAGTTGGAGACCAACAACACAAAGTTGCAAAGCCATGTTGCCAAGTTAGAGGAAACTGTGAAGAGAGGACCTTCTGTGAAGAGCCGTTAGATATCATCACTCCCAGTAGGGGATACGAGAGATTATTGCGGAAAAGGTTGTTGGAGGGGGTCCAGGTGGCAAGATAAGGAATCCTCAAGTTTCACCCTAATTACGATCTCTCCTGCCTTGATTTCACCAACATCAACAACAAGTCAACATTTGTGACTAGGACGACAGCGAAGAATCAGGCACCAAGACTATTAAGAAGGGTAATAACGAAGCTTATGCCAAGGATCTAAGGGAAGATGAAGAGCATCTGTCAAAGGAAATCCCTTATGAGCGAAGGGAAAAATCAACTTGCTCTAAGACCCTAAGTGCCAAAAAAGAAGTATGCTGTAAGAGAGCCCCAACCCCTTATCCAAAGATTACACCTTCTCACTCTAAAAATAGGCTGTAAGATAGTCTTGTACTTATGTTCTTTGTACATAATATTCTAGGTCAATTGGTTGGGGATTTGTAATAATATTGTGACGAATGAAAAATACCTTTGGTATGTATGATTTTTTCTATTAATATACATGTTTTGCTTCACATGTTCTTATTCCTCTACATGTTTTATTTTACACGCTAAGTATTTCTCGGCATGTTTTACTTCATACACCAAATTATTTTGTCATATTTTATTTTACATTCCCAATTCTTTTAATGTGTTTTATTTCATAGGCCTTCCATGCATCTTTTATAAACATTTTCTATTAACCATTTGAGATATGGATTAGCTGTATTACCAGGCTATAGGATTAATTTCTAAAGTCCGTTAAACGCTATAAGCTAGAACTTATGTCAGTTCATTCGCCATGCAGTTTAAACTTATTAACTCATCAATCATAAATAGATCAAGAAACAAAATAAGACTTCAAATATAATTCTCATAAACAAGTAGGTTGTCGCCTTATAAAATAAGTGGACATGAACATCATCCAAGCAATTAATTAAAATAGAGTTTTAAATTCTCGACATTCCATGCTTAAAGGATGATTGATCCATCTAACCTTTCTAGTCAATAGGACCCCTTGCAAATGACTTCTCGAGCCCTAACAAGACCCTCCCAATTTGTGCCAAGCTTTCCTTAACTCTCTTATGCCCCAGTTGCTTCCATCTTTCTACAAACCAAATCCCCAGGTTGAAAAACCTTATGCTTTGCTTTTTAATTGTAATACCTAGCTACTCTATGCGAGTATGCTGCAACCCTTGCTCTTGTGATATCTCTAATTTCTTCAATGGTGTCCAAATTTGCTGTTAATTTAACTTGATTTACTATTAGATCAAAATTATGCGTTCTTATATTAGGCAAATCTAACCCAATCAACAAAACTGCTTTTGTGTCATATGCTAACTAAAAGGGTGTTTCCCCTGTTATAGTTTTGTAGTTGGTTCTATACCCCCATAAGACATCCAGCAACCCATCAGCCCATCTCCCCTTAACTTGATTAACTTTCCTTTTCAAGCCGTACAAGATGATCTTATTGACAGCTTCAACTTGTCCATTTGTCTGAAGGTATGCTACAAACGTATACTTTAGGTGAATGATATATTTATCACAAAATGCTTGGAACTTGTTATCAAACTGCGGGCTATTATCTGTAATTATCATAACTCTGAATCTCGATATTATGGAGTTGAAGACAAATGCCTCCACTTTCTGTTCGGTGATCTTCACCACTACCTCAGCCTCTACCCATTTTGTAAAATAATCTACAGCAACAACGACAAATTGTCACTGGGCTGTAGACTTCAAGAAGGGTCTAAGAATATCTAACCCCCACTAGGCAAAAGGCCAAGGACTAAATAAGCAACATAGTTCCGTTGTAGGTGCGTAACTTAGCACCTCATGCTTCTAGTACTATGGACAATGCTAAACAGCCGTCCTTGAGTCTTCTTTCATGGTCAGCCAATAATAGCCTAGTCGCAATGCGTAGACATACAATGTCTATGCTTTCACATAGTTATTACATACGCCACCATGTAGTTTAGATAGCACTCGTTAAGCATCTCTCGGAGAAAGGCATCAAAGATAGGGTTGTGACATGCCACATTTATACAACTAATCATCTATCAGCATGTAATTTTTAGCTTTATAAACCAATCTTCATGCTTCTTTCTTATCATCAAGGGGAGTACCATCTCTCAAATAACCTACAAGGGGATCCATCCAAGAGACTTCTTTCAAGCAAGGAGCCAATTCACAAGTCTAGAAAAGAGTGGATAAACTTTTCTATGAAAGAAACTTGACAAATAGTTTGTCACTCAAGTCTAGGAATGCCATACCGACCAATTTTGACAACTTATCAACAGCGATATTCTTACTTCTCGAAACCATGTGGATAAAAAAAGATTGAAATTATTCTGCAAGGGTTCAAACCACCAACAGGTATTTACTCATTTCCTATTCCCTTGCTACATAACTTCTCATGACTTGATTCACCACTAGTCGTGAATTAGAGAACACTTCGAGTTTCTTAACAACAATCTTTTTTGCCAATTTCAATCTGGTAATCAAAGCTTCGTATTCTACTTCATTGTTGCTGACTATGAATCCAAATTTGAGAGCATAATTAACCTTGACATTGTGGTGAAGAACAAGGCCTGCAACACTTCCTTCTCTAGTGGAAGAGCCATCCACATAAAGGTACCATACTAGTTTCTCGGCAATCTCCACACTATCTTCCTCACCAGTGAACTTAGCTAAAAAACCTACTAGCACTTAAGCTTTTAATGCCGTTATAGGTTTGTACTATACACCATAGGCACTTAGCTCTAAAGCATATTTCATCATTCTACCAAAAGAGTTTAGCCGTTGCAATGCCTACTACAATGGTTAATCGATGAGGATTGTAATCTAGTGAGCCTTGAAATATGGCTTTAATTTCATTGCCAAGGGAACCATTGCTAAAACAAACTTCTCAATTTTCATGTACCAATGCTCTAGCCCTTGCAAGAGATGACTTACGTAATAAACAAGTCGATGCTCCTTGTCGTCAATTTGGACTAATACAAAAAAAAGAGCTCGGTAGCTGGCTGACAAGTACAAATATAAATTTTCTCCAAAAATGATTGCCGAGAGTATCAAGGGTGACTCAAGGAATTCTTTGAGATCATTGAAAGCTCTTTCACAATCATTGGACCATTTGAATTCTTTCAGATTTTTTAAGATTTTAAAGAATTCTACCCACCTATCCGTGCTTCTCAACACAAATTGATTAAAGGCGACTATTCGCCCCAGTGAGTTCCTGTACCTCCTTAACCATATGAGAAGATTTCATATTTATTATTGCCTCAATCATTCTTGGGTTGGCTTCAATGCCATGCCAAGAGACCATGTATCCTAGAAACTTCCCTGAAGTTGCACCAAAAACACACTTTGGTAGGTTAAGGTTCATGTTGTTTCTCTTAAGAGTAGCAAATATCTCCTCACGATCAGCAAAATGTTGATCTTCTGTAACACTCTTCACAATCATGTCGTCAACATATACTTTGACATTTTGGTGGATCTATGGTTTGAACATCTTGGTAACAAGTCTCTGGTAAGTTGCACCAACATTTTTTAGCCCAAAAGGCATCACTATGTAACAATACATTCCAAAATTGGTAACAATGACGTGTGAACTTTGTCCTCCTTGTCTATCTTAATTTAGTTATAACCCAAGAAAGCATCCATAAAAGAAAGCAACGCATGTCCAACAATCAAATCTACTAACTAATCGATTTTCAGCAATGGAAAACAATCCTAAGGATAGGCCTTATTGAGATTCGTAAAGTCCATGCACATATGCAACTTGCCGTTAAACTTCTTGACTAGCATATAAATAGCTAGCCAAGTCAGATAAGGTTCTTCTTGGTTAACTCTTGCCTTCAATAGCTTCTAGACTTCTTCTTTTATGCTGCTTATCTCTTGGGGGCAAAATGCCTTTTCTTTTATTAGATCACCTTCATACTTAGATCAATCTAAAGCTTATGTACCATAACGTCTCTCAGGATACTCGGCATATTCAAAGGGGACCATGCAAATACATTAACATTGACTCGCAAGAAGTTGATTAAACTTTGCCGAACATCTACCGACAAGAGTTTCACTCTCTTCATTGTTTTCACAAGGTCATCTCCTAAAGAGATTTACTTAGTATCATTCTTGGCACCTTCTATGCTAACTGACTTGCCTTTTAGACAGTTTTCTACTTAAAATACCTCTTCTCGTCTCAAGGCCCTCATATACAAGGATCTTGCCAACTGCTGGTCCCCTTTGCACATGTCAACTCCCATGGGAGTAGGGAATTTGGCTTTAAGATGTGCAATTGAAGGGACGATGCCGAATAGATGTTAACACAGTCGTCCCATGATCATATTGTATAGGCACCAACATTTGATGATAAAGAAGTCCACTTTATCCTCTGTAGCATGCTCGTCATCTCCAATCTGGATCAGCAAAGAAATTACTCCAACTACTCAAACAAGTTGATTATTGAAGGCATAGAAATCATATTTATAAGATCTTAGTTGTACCTTGATCTTAGGTCTCATCTAGTCAAAAGCATGCTGGAAAATGATATCTGTCAAACTTCCAATGTCAACAAGAATTTTCTTGACCTCAAAATTTGTAGACTCTACAAATTTAACCTTTTAGACATGGTGTCAAACTGGAGTATCATAGGTATTTCCCTAAGTCAATAAAACCACATAAAATGAAAACTGACTAAAATTTTTAAACTCGAAACTTAAAACGAACATGAAAGACCTTATTATACGATTTGAAAACCCTAATCATGCACGTAAATCCCAATCTCTACATATGCGTACTTTTAAAAATGTAAACTTAAACTTAATAGAAACCATAAATATCAAATCATAAAAATTGGTAAAACTCTATAAAATTATCCCAATGCTTGAAAAGTCATAAATCAATAAAATTATCATTAATTTTGTGAAATCATGTAAAATGATAACGAACGAATCAAGGATGATTTCGAGTAATAATAAACAACAAAACTAAGCTAGTTAAAAGAATAAACTAATAAATTTACAAAGTTTATTTTACTTTTATACATATGTAGCACCTCAATATGTATATATATATATATATATATATATATAAGCAATGATCTTAAATAATTAAGCCAATTGAATCCTAAGCTTTTAAGTGTAAGTCAATTACTCTCGAATTGGTGAAAAACCCTAAAACATACTTAAACTCACTTAAACCCTAAAACTTGGGATAATAAAAAACTTATGACCCTAAATAAATAATTAAAAATATAATTTGAACAAATTTCATTCAACTCTAGAAAATCCTAAAATTTCTTAAGAAGCAAATCACAACCTACAAATTAATTTGAGAACCAAACCCTAAAAGAATTACATACAAGACATTTCCCTTATCTTTACTTATAAGTCATGTTTGTAAACTCTACCTTTTAATGAGCTTACAAATTAACCAAGAATACTTTCCAAACATTCTCAAGGACCAACTAAACTAAGAATTTAAATTTACATCTAAAAAACAAATTTAGTTTTCCAATTCAAAAGTTTATTATCAATAAAACTCAAAAGCAAGAACAATAGACCTTATGTTACCCAAAACCCTAAACCCTAAAACAATTAAAAACTTGTAACCGTAGGTGATTAATTGAGAATTTAATTTGAATAATTTTATTCAACTATAGAAGATTTCATAATTTTATAAGAATTAAATTGTAACTTACAAAATTATTTAAAAAACAAACTCTAAAAGAATTTCGTATAAGATGATTCTCTTATCCTTAATGCATAAAACTTGTGCACATAAACAAGTCAACTAACCAATCACCTTAGATAACTTATAAATTGAGAGTTGAGATCATTTATTAACTGATAACTTATCAAAAGCTAGTGATAAAAAACTTTCCTTATATAACCATGACTTATACTACATATGGACAAGTTATCACATTATTTTATATGTTCAACTTTTAATTAAGTGATAAGACAACTCAATGCTCAAAAAGGATGCCCTATGGCCGATTGGGAAGAGAACCTAAGGGAGGCCATACCTTGCCAACTTTCAATCACTCAATTGTCTTACACATCTACTATTCACCCCTTAATGCTTATAATATCTAGTCTCATCAAATGTTAGCATTTGTGCATGCTATAAGACAACAAAATCAAAGCTTCTTGAACACACTTCTTTTCCCCTACATAGCTAGCCACTTTTCTCCCCATTACTCTCATTTTCACTTTCATTTTCACTTCCTTTTCTCTCACTTTAAACTCAACACAAAAGAGGAAACAAAAACCCCACACAATTGCCACCATTTACAAGCTTCCACACTCACGGCATAAGCTCCAATTTGTGTCTTCCGTTTTTCAACTTCCAAAGCCACCTTTAGGATCCTTAGAGCACTCTCAAAACCCTACTTTAAAAGACCAAAACTCAAGATTCCAAAAAGGTTGCAAGAAGGAGAAGGTAAAACAAGGAGCTTAAGTGAAAACTTAGTGCACAAGCACCTTGTTTTTACTTTGAGGACGATTAAGTTATTTCTTTGTATTAGTAACCTAGTATTCCATGTTAGGAGACCATGTTTTCTTGAGGATATTAGTATGATCATAAGTTGATGAAATAGCTAAGACCACCCTGAGAAGCAAACTTATGAGACCCTTACTTGAAAGTTGAAATATGAACATGTAAAATTGGTATTATGTAGTGATACTTGTTTAACACTTAGAATGGAAGATTTTAAGTTGAGAAAATCATGAAGTAAGCACTTGAAAGAGGAGATATCATGCTGCACATGAAGTGTTTATAGGTCCTTTAGATGTTATTTTCACTTCTATTAAGTTAAACATGCTCAAATCTAGACTTAAGTAAAGGAAAATCCATTACTTGAAGCTTTTATGAGGAAACCAACTTTGTATGATATGAACTATGGTATGGAAGTTATGTAATTATGAGATCTACTATTTTCATGTAAAGTATGAGCTAAGTAATCATCTCATGGAAGAGAAGTTAAGTTAAGATTTGAATATAAGTAGCCTAGGTTCATGATCTAACCCTTAAACTTAAGGAAATGATCAAACAAGTTAGAAAACCAAGTGAGAACCTCTTAAATTCACCACGACCAGATCTGGAACCATGTTGAAAGACACTTAAAAATATGATAAAAGTAAGTAAACAAAGTGAAAAGAGCAACCAAGGCAAGTACGATAGGTGTATAAAGCCTAAAACTCAAAATTGAGCCTAAAACTTCCAAAATGGGCCTCAAACTCCAAGTTGGACCCTTATCAAATTTCCAACTAGCAACTTACCCCAACAATAAAAGTTGTTTTAAGACTCTTAAGAAGCCCACAAAACACTCTCTAAGCCCAAGAAAGTGACTATCCTTGATTTGGATAAAAAAACAAGCTCATTTGACAACTTAAGCCCACATAAAAACCCAAGGAGTTGTTGTTAGCACCAAGAGCGTAAACCAAATTTAGAAATCTGACCTTAAAGAGTATTTTAAGTTTAGAATAAAGTCCTAAGCCCAAGCCCAAAGAATTTCCGAAGATAACCAAAAAGCCTTACAATCAAATAAAGCCCAAAAGGACACCAAAACACGAGGATCGCTACTGTTCTGACCTATGGATAGTGTTGTATGCCGCATCTCGAAAATATAACCTCACTACATTAAAGTACACTCGAAAATGATGGATATTGACTAGAAGACCATAAAAATTAGATTTAAAATGAGAAAGTTATACGCGATTGAACTTTTAAGTAAAAACTTAGAAAAACATGAAACCAAGTTAAAAGTATAACTTAAAGGGTTTTAGCTTAGTTTTATAAGTTCTATTTCAAATCCTTATAGTATCATACTTGCGATGTCCAGGGGACTTGGCTTTTGGAGATGACCTACCTCCGAATTTCTTCAATTAATCCACATGGCTGAGTGAGTGAATTCCTGATGACTCTTTACTTGATTTTTCTTGTAGAATAGATGCACCTAAACTTACATATATAAATTGAATGCTTGTAGGGTATGGGAAATGCTTGTGTGTGAGTTCATGATTGAATGCTATGGCTTATTAATCACTTAATAATAGTAATTTGTTGCAATAATTCATACGTACGATTGTATGGAATGAAATTTTCTAATCACCATGAAAAACCGGATTAATCACTTATATGATTAATAAATTAAATGAATCATGCCTTCCCCATAAATACATTTGGGTGATATTGATTGCCACTTCACACAGAAGATGGGAAGGAACTCATAGGAGGAGGTGTCACGAACTGAGGATGGCCTAGTCGTGGCAAATGTCGTATACTGTACGAAGAACCCCTAATTGGTTACCCTTCCAATCATGAACTCTTCACACAATATACAAGGCTCTACAACCACTAGTTTCCCAAGAACATATAGATTCATGGGATATTATCACACAAACATATTTACATAAAATTTGAACTACAAAGCTTACAATATACAGTAATTTAGTATATCTAAGTCTATAATACTAATAAAACATAAGTACATGAGTAATAGTCTACATAAATTGTTCTCTCTCAATACATAAGATAGCTCACTCTTGCCCAAGTCCCCAAGCTAACCTGTGGCATCCCCCAGCTAACCTCTACGAACAAGTTATCCTGTAGCAAAAGTCTAAGGGGGTGTAAGCCTAAACTTAGTGAGCAAAAGCCTCAGCCACACTATAGGCAAGTTATAAATACCTTATATTCACGCATATGAATGAATGATCAAATAGAATGCCAAACAATACGTATAGTTAACTAGTCCATATACGTAACTCAGATTTAACGCCCTGTAAGGTTAAGGTTAGAGTATACACGGCACCAATCAAATCCAGGTATTATACTAGAACTTACTTTACTACAGAACTCCATGTTCCGTACTTAAATCAAATAAGTCTTTTATTTTCATAAAAACCAAGTTCTAGTATAATCGTAAATGGGCCCCTGCAGTCCATACTCACCCCTAAATGGAGGCCTCTAGAGTCAACCCTTAACCAGGCGGTTGGCACCTCTAACGCCGAGTGTTCCCGCAGGTTAGGGTAAGGTCATTTTGTACGAGTGCACCGTACAGAACTAATAAATTAATAATAACAACCCCCGAATGGCCTCTCTTTACCTCCATGTGATGTGACGGCCGGAATTATGTCTATGCAATGTATGTTAATGCATGTGCTAGTTTCTTTTTATAAACCGAGTATAAATAAGTACAAATTATGTTGTGACCATCCAATAGTACACAAAATCATTTTCTATACTACCATGCAACAAATGAAGCATTATCTGTACTTAAGGTACGTTCACAACTCAACACCCAATAACATACACAAGCATTTCCCCAAACCCCATACAGTAGTCAATTAACAATAATATTTAAGTCCACTAACTACAATCACATACAAGTATGGAATCATAGGGTAAATACTCACTTAGCCACGACGACTCGCCCTAATCGTAGTAATCGATTGGGAGATTCTCGCTCACCTCGGGATCACCTGATCATTACGATATGATAACGCTGATAACTAATAATTTTAAATATTTATTTATCTAATTCTACTTAAATTACTATCAACTTTTATCCGATTAGACTTTATTATTAATCATATGTAACTTTTTCGTTTTATTTCTGCTATTTATGAATTTATGGTCGTTTTTCATCGTTTTCGAACGTACATTCACACTATGATATCCGTTTTGGACGTTAAGACCCATGTTTTACAATATAGACTAAATTTATAAAAATTTTAACTATGGAAACTTAATTATTCTTATTGCTTATATTTATATCATTTGTTTATACTTAATGATTTAGTTAACCCTTAAATTCTTATACTTAGAGAATTTTACTTTGCCATTACTAATTCATGTACTTAATTAAGTGTAATCCAATTTAGGAAGTGTATTAGGGTTTACTAATTTATGTACCTAATTGTTATGCACTCTTCTTATTTCTTATTTTATAAACCTATGCTTATGTCATCGCTTACATCATCATTCGCTTATGTCATCACTTGCTCATGTCATAGCTTATGTCATCTTTTAATTACCTCATTGCTTACTTCATCATTTAATTACATATGCCTTATCTCATGATTATGTAATATCTAAAAAGCTTATGTACAGTTCACTTAAACTATTATGTACATATACCCTTACTATGCTTATATGTATACTAGTATACTTATACATATACTTATACTTATACTTATACTATATTTATACTTGTATACATACTCATATACCTATACGGTCATATACGTATTTTTGAACAAATTTCGTATGCCTAATTTTCCTCTTAAGAAAACCTTCCTAATTTCATTCTTTTGTGTTTTTAAGTGTGTATTTAGTATAGTATAGGTATGTATAGTTAGGATTTGTCTTAGTTTAGGTTATGTACATAGTAAATATTCATGTATAAAGATCTCCATACTTGTATTCTTCTAGTATATCCTTATATACACATACTTAAGGGCATATACACATGTATTCATTTCCTCTTCATCATGATTCCTATTCTTCTACACTTAAAGATGGAAACTTTATGTCCTATTCTACAAGATCACACATAACATATATCTACTTATCTAATCTACCTAATTACCTAACTAATGAGTAATATAAAGCAACATAAAGTAACTTGATCACATACCTTAATTTGTGTTTGAATTATGGAGACAAAGAGAAAAGTTTTGAAAGTGAAAGGGGAGAGGAAGTATCACGGCAATGGAGGTAGGGTTTGCTTTATTCATTTTTGTTTTGTTTTGATTATGGAAGGAAGAAAATGGTGGGGTCTAGAAGGAAATGGATGGACAGCAATTAAAGAGGAGGGAGGAAAAAGAAAAACCAAAAGAAAAGAAATCATTAGATGGTTAGATATTTTTCTTATGCATTAGTGTCTTTTGTTGACTTTTCTATTTGTTGACTTTAGTCAACATGTGTTGACTTGGTCAACTTTCCTTAAGCATATGCCATTCTATACACATAATGTAGTAATTAAGGGAAATTAAGGGAAAAATTAAGGAAATGAGGTATTTGGTGAATTGATTAATAAAAATAGATTATGAGGTCTTACTTTAGGTATTTATAGCCTATATACATCATTTGGTAAACTACTTTGTATAACTAGTATGAAAAGTACTAATTAAGTTATTAAGGTTCACTACATTTAGCTTAATCTTCAACTATACCCCTAACCCTATGTAATACTATCTTAATCATATACTTAAGAGATAAATGGAATCTATGATTCATTATCTTAGTTTTTAAAGGACTACTTAAGGATTCTAAATATATATGCATGATTGAAAGTCATCTCTAACCTTTCATTAATGATTTAGCAAAATTTGAGGGTTATATTATCAATTAGGGTTTTAGGGTATATTATGATGAATTAGTGCACATATGTCTTTAAGGTGATCATTTTAGGGTTTTTATCACTTTTGAATGAAATCTTTAGTATTTACATACATTTAGGGTATGAAAGTTTTATACGCAATTGATTAGTTCTTTTAGGGTTTTCACTTTCTTTAGCCTTGTCAACTCCTAAATTATCTAACATACTCAAGTCTATTCCAAAAGCTAGATCAAAAGTTTTAGGGGCTTACAGGAGGGCCTTGTACAAGATTAGGCACTAACTATATCGTTATTTATATTAATTCTCTATCCTAAGCTGATAGGCTTACTAGGCACTAGGAGATGCCAACCATTGACGAGGGGCTGTGTCTTGTGGCTTCTACTTAGGGTGTGCATTTATGGACTGTAGGGGCCACTACACCACTAGACTTGGGATTTTGAAAATATAATTTGTTATTTAGGAAAGAAAGTATATTATATATGGTTTTGTTTTGACTTAAGCACAACAGTGCAAATGATATAAAACCCAAGGGCTAGAACCTGGATTTTTGTTTGGGTTAGTTAATTATCTCCAAACCTCGACTACAAGGGGTGTAATTATGAGTCGTATATAATTCCTAAGCCATTGCATGCATTGTTTAGCATACTAATTGTTCATTTATTCATATGTTTGTGCATCTAATAAATTTCTACCATACGATATTAACGAAGGATTTATCTTACTAAGTGTAAGCTTACACTGCAACAGTTCTTTTTCTTGCAGGTTAATCGATAGATGGGATAGGGATAGGGACCAAGTGCGGAGTGCTACTATTGAATCAGTATGATGAAAAGCTTGTGTAGTTAATTTGGAATGCTTTGCGAAAAAACTAATATATCGATTAAGTTTAGTATCTTTAGTAAGTTTAGAATTTTCTTGAATTGTCTATCTTATTTTATTATTTTGGTAAGGGATACCGATTCTCTACAGTTCTGTGAAACTATAGAATAATGGATATCCATAGTTATTTACATTATACAATGAGTTAATGAACTAAATTTGAACACCTAGCAACTAACTATTTAGAGTCTTCCAATCTCTAACTTATAAAGTGATTTTCTTATCATAAGTGCACACATGATAAGGAAATTTTAAGCAACACTACTAGGCTCCCCACTTAGGGTCCTTACAAAGTTGGCAACTCTTACACTAATAACAAGTACATCATCATGCAACCTCTAAATGCCTTCAAAGTCTTCTTCTACGAAAGAGATTATGTTGTTGATCTTAACCTTCTTGCCTTCGATGTTACAAACATAATTTTTGGCGTTAGTTAGACTCAAAGAGCTTAATTGGCTTATAGTAGGTTCGCTAACAATAGTGTTGATTGCTCTATTGGGTGCTCTGCTGGAACTTCCATCCCTTGCATCTCTCCTGGTAATAGCTAGCCAAGTGTCATTCTTCTATTCCTCATGTTTCCTCTAAGACGGTCTCTTAGTATTCTCAGCATCATGTGCCAGGAAGTTCTGCAAATGCCTACATTGAATTGTATCCTTAATTGCATTCTTGAGTTAGATGCATTCATCTATACTATGGCCTTTGTCGCAATAAAAATCATAGTACTTATTGGAATTTCTCCTTAAAGGATTTCCTCTCATTCTTTCAAGTCACTACAAAACACCTCTCTATCCACGTACCTCTATCAATATGTCTAAAATTGGATGATTGACAAGTATGTAGGACAAATATGTTGGAATCCTTGGTCTCTTTCTCTCGACATTCTAACTTTGCTCATCAACTGTCCCAAGTCTATCTTTTGCACTTCTCCTCTTGTCATTTTTCCTATCTCCTCTATTCTGATCGACTTCTTGCTGAGCCTTTATGTTATCTTCCTGTCGAATATATGAGGTGGCCTTAGCCTTGAACTCAGCGAAAGTTTTCAACCTATTCTTTATGAGAGACTTGAAAAAGTCTCCATATGGCTTAACTCTGTCAATTACAACATTAAGGGCCACGCTCATATCCACTTCTAGGATTTGAACCATCTCAGCCATAAACCTAGCCAAGTAATCTCTAATTAACTCATTTGATCTTTATTTGAGTGTGTTAAGGATTGAAGAATCCTTAATAGGAAGCTTACTTGCAAGAAAGTGATAAAGAAACACTGCTGTTAGTTCTTCAAAATAGGAAACGGTGTTTGGTTTCAAATATTTGAACCACATATTGGCCGCATTCATCAAGGTTGAGGGGAAAGCTTGACAAGCTATTGCATCACTCAAACCATGCAACTAGGCCAACGTATGATAGTACTTCAAATGATCTTCAGGATCTTTTGTCTCGTCATAAGTTTCAAACTACAGTAGCTTGATGTGTCGTAGTATCACTTCCTCCAAAACCTCAAGAGTGAAGGGACTTTTCTTAATTTGGAACTACTTTCTCATTGCAAGAAGGGAGCTGACATGCTAAAGTCCAACATGGTGTGCCTACTACAGTTCCTTGCATTTGTCAATTTTTTTGTATGCAAGAGTAAAACATCCCATTGCGACCTCAGCTTGCTTTTTTGGCATTTCAAGGGAGTAAATTGAGTCATTGCTGTTCTCAACGTTGTAATCGCCATGCTCTTTGTTTTTATTTAGGTGAACACTATTATGAAGGAGATTAAGGATCTCTTTATGTTTTTCTTTTTAGTTCTTGGTTTTTTTTAGCCAAGTCGAGGCAAAGTTGCTTAAGCTTAGCCAAACGTTGCTCATCAATATACCTACTCTTCCATCAAGGTGTAAGGAAGAAGTGCCAACACCTGCACTCTTAGTCATTCTAGTTTTTTCATATGGGTATGTTTGAAAAAAATAGACAACGCCAAATGTTGTTGGTGGATTTTAGTAGTCAGAAATATCCTACAAAGAGAAAAGAAAAGCACTTGGTACCAGAGGCAGTCCAATGCAGCCACTTCAATGCCTAAGTTAGTAAATATGAATAAGGAAAGTTACATGAGTAGTCAAGAGGTGTTAGATGCTCTTACAGTGTTTCTTTCCCGTATTTATAGGCGAATGTCATGTTTGAAGTAGTAGTTATTAGAGTAACAATTGGGATATGTAGAAGACTCTTGATTAGACTCATTCCTTGAAATGTAGGGAGAACAAGGAGTTATGTAATATAACCATGCTAGTGATAACTGTTCACACCACTTCCCTTGAATTCAAATTCGGAGTAAATCTATGTCACTCGAACAGATGCTGAGAATGTAAGTCATTTGACCATTCGGTAGACAAATGGATGAGTGAGCAAAAATTTGACTATCAACGTTTGACGAGCCGAGTGAACGAAAACAAATTATCAACATACTTAACTTGGAGTCAGTTGAGTCATAAACTGTAATGATTTGCTAGATCGATTAGATACATGATTCTATTGAATGTGTGGTAACTGAGTGAGATGTATTCTCATGTATGATTGATTCATCGATGTGTATTTCTGTTTGGAAAACGTGGAAACTGAACTATCCTTCAAGGTGTTCACCCAAGTGAATCCTACATAAAGGAATGGAATATAAAGTTTAGAAACAAAGCTAAAGTTGAGATAGTTAAATTATTTATGATGTGAAACTTGAGATTCGTGCTTGATACTACATTATTGTACTATTTACTCTATTCATGGCATGGCACAAAAGGACCTATGGGTCGAGTTTTTGAAAGCATAAACACTGTTGAGTTGGCTTTTGAGCATATAAAATTGCATTACTCAACTTATTCTGGCTACAATGTGTGGTTTTATTTAAACCAACTATATGTTGGATTTTCAAACCACAGTGGGTGGTTTTTGTTGTGGGTCTTACTCCCAAGCAACTCTTTGTTGCCCTAGGTTCATGGACGTTATATCCAGACATCTAGATATGTCGACTAACTGAATGAGGAATTAGAAAAGTATAGTATACCAGTATCGATGCATGTCACGTGTATGAGCATGGTACGAATTTCCTACATAGACAATTTGTATTGATAACTCGGGTTATGAAATTGAATGTCTTATAATACTGATCCTTATAAATGTATATTATGCTTACTCTATGCTTTGTTTTATCCACTCTCACTTAGCTCACAAAGAGTTAAGAGGATACTTATGTATCCTCAGGTTATGAAGAGAATTGACTAGACATTAACATTAACTAGGGGAAAGTCTTTTAGGAGCACATAGGACAGAGTCAGCCACTTTTGAAGAAGCCTTAATTCCATGAAGGATCTGTACACATGAAATAAAAAATAATAATACTGTATTTTAGGTTTAGTTAAGTTTAATGGATGTACTCTTTCGTATAAATAAGTGTAAAGCTAAACTCCATTATAGTACTTTTTTGTTATAAATAGAACTTTTTTTAATATAAATAAGTATTCCTATGTGATGGTACATCATGTACTACACCAGGATGTAACAAATTCTAAGTTAGCTCTCTTCAAGATAAAATTAAGGATTTCTTCACCAACATATCAAGGTATAATGGGTTGAAGCACAACCTTCCATCCATCCTTTGAAAAGGTATAGGTATTCTTATACTAATCATGCATGACACATTAGTTGAACAACTACAGGCATCAAAATAGAATGTATGATGCACACAATGGAGCCATATCATAAAGGATCTCATCTTGATAATTGGTGCTAATGGAAAATGAATCCTCACCTACTCGATAACTCAAGCAATACCCTCCTCATCCAATTGGCATAGTTGATACAGCTCAAAATGCTTGCAGGTCAACAACTTTAAACATCAAACTAAAGAGGCAGTGGTTACATTTGTGCATCTTCCCATAATGTTCCCTTATACCACACAAGTCATATGAAATAAATTTTTACACTACTCTTCCTCAAAGCTTCACATAGTAATCAATATTATCCTTAGCATCAAGTTTAGTAGTTGCCCTTAGTTAGCAAACACAAAATCTTCCTTCTCTTCACTCTTTTTCTCTTACTTCTCTTCTTCTACAACTGTTTCCTCCAATTCATCTTCATCTGCACTCTTAACTTCCTTTCCTTTCATCTGCAACTATTTGGACATTATACAACCATATGTCCATATCCCAAGCATTTAAAACATTTAATCTTACACATCCTCCTCCTTAAAGTTTATCTTTTCTTAAATCTTCTCAATTATTCTTTCTCCACAGCTTTTCTATTTAGGTTGACTTTGGCCTCATTAGCTTTGGTCACTTGGTCATCTCGCTTACTCAATTTTAGCCTGGTTAGCTTTCAGTAGTCAACTGGACAGGTTTGCTAGTCAACAAGGTTGGCTCCATTAAGCTCAATATGGATTGTTTCACTAATGTCTCTCCACTTCCTAGGTAATCCCATTAGTTCCATCAAGTGTTTCAATCTTCTAAAGTCTAAACCTCTACTACCCAACCAATCTCACATTTCAAACCAGTAATGAATCTAGAGAAAGTTTGGGTCTTGGGCTCTTCTACTTCGCACCTCATCATTAAGATTTGAAACTCTTTTGTATACTTGCACACACTTTTTCCTCCTTGTATCAACTTTTAGAGTTTCCTGAGTGAGTCTTGCAAGTAGTAATCTAGCACAAACCTCCTTTACATTACTCTCTTCATTTCAGCTCATGTTCTAACCTCTCTTCTACTATTTCTCCTTCAAGTCGCCTATATGTTCTTTTACCACTTAGCTACATACCTAATGAATTCAGTAGTAGCCAACCACATGTTCACATAATCTTCATATTGATAACAGTCTAACAACTTCTTACCTTTTTCTTCCCACTCCAAGTATTCATCAACATCTCCACTACTTGAATAGGTTAGCACTTGCATTTTAATATTTTCCAAACCTTTAGAAGCTTAGGCCCCCCTTTCTTTAGCCTTACAAAATTCCTCTTCCTTATCTTCTTCATCAACTTTGTCTAGTTTAATGCGGCTTCGAGCCCTTCTTTCAACTACTCTTGCCATCATGACATTCTGAGCTAGGTATAAACACCTCTCATCAAGAACATTACTTCTCCTAACTCCATTTGCCACATTAGCTCAATTATCTCCAAAAGTAGCTTCAACAAGTCAAGTATTGACCATCTATCTACTACTATGGTTGATTCAACCATCATAGCTGCTAGTTTATCAAAATGCTCATTTATTGATTAGGAGTTGAAGGCATGTTTCTTCAATGGCCTAGGAAATCACTTCATATTGCTAACTATTGCTTGTACATTGGGTCCTTCATTTCTTAATACAAAGATAGAAATACTTCTCTACTCATTTTAGTAAACACAAGAATAACTCACAATATAACACAAATAGCTTAGCAACTACAATTCCATCACTCTAATTGACAACATAGACCAACAACTACAAATCCTTCAAACTTAACACTTACTTACACTCAATAGCTCACAAGACAAGCTCCAACAAGACAAAAACTTCAAAACAAAGGAATACATAGAACTTATAGTCGAATTAAGAATATAATGTAGCAATAGAACTTAATAGCTTCCCTTCATAGAACCTTGAGCTCTAATACCAAAAGAGATATGCCTTGAGGTCTTATACATGAGGGTATCAATCAACATACAACAAATATGGGATAGGTAAAACTTAAGAGGAAGGTAGGTTAAAGTAGAGTTTAGAAAATCTAAAAGCTACCTAGTAGATATCATGTACCGCTAAGTCTTAAATAGCCTAACAAGAGGCTTAATATGATGAACAAGCACAAATTAGAGTCACCTGCCACTACTCATACTAAAGGAGTAGAAAATAGTAAAATATAAGAGAAATTCTTAACAAGGAGACATCAAGTATATTTAGTATTCTCGTGATGATCAACTAATATAAAAATGGGGCCTTTTATATTCAATCCCTTAGGATTTATGCATACAAAGAAATTACAAAGGGTAAAGACTCGAACAAGACAAATAGTATATACTACAAAGGGTGAATCAAAGAAATGAAAAAAGGAATAAGTCAAAGTTGAATATTAGTATGGTCCTAAAGTAAATACGATAGGGATCATGAACCAATTACACGCTCTTGAGCACAAGGACTTGCTTAGATGGTTTGTCAAGCTATCCAAGGTGAGTTGAACACTGAGAAGCAATGCATTCCCATTCCAAACTACTGAGTTACTTTGCTACCTACATCATCCAAAAATCTTCCTAGGTGACCAGCCAATGTACTGATCTTACCTCATCACAATATACCTGTCTAAGTATCAAACCAAAAAACTACCGATCTAATCCGTGCTAAGGTCGAGCTAACAACTCTTCAAAGCCAATCTTCGGAGGCCGACCCAACAATGAGCCGCCACCTAAACCAACCCTTTCCTAGTCTCAAATATCCAAGCTACCAAATTGCCAATGCTAACCTAATCTATTTAAAACCAATTCTGCTAAACCAGCAATATCATTAAGACCACAAAATGAACAACTAATACATACACTGTCTTTTCCTGACATCCATACTATCCTTTCTGTCATCAGATATTCTTTTTTTCCTGTTTACAACATTACCCTTGTAAATTATTCCTTTTCCTTTACAAGTAAGAATCCTTTTTTTTGTAATTTACACTAACCTAAAACTCACGCTAATTAGGTTACATAAATACTCATGTATTGTAATAGCCACAACAGTCAATACAATCAACATTTAGACATTTTTATTCTTCTTACATGAGCTAAGTGTATCTTACTTACTCTCGACTACTCTTATTTAGGCCATTGAGCATGAACTAATGGTGAGTGACCTCCAGCTACACTATCAAGTGTAACCAAAGCTCGTATGAGGCGTTTGTATGTCATATCCATCATAGGTGCATAAGGACCCCTACTTAACCTTCAACTATCATTTATCCTTCAGACCATCTCGAGGTTCAAACACATCCCCTCAATTCATGTGATACCAAACATCATGTGTTCATCCATGTCAGACCGTATCATCTTAGTATTAGAGCTCAACTATGTTCAAAGCTAGCTTATGTTACTTTGTTCTTTCAGTGATTTGTTACTGTTTTCATGTATTAGAAGTTCTATTGTTAACATTGGAGTTTGATAGGTGAAAAGTGTTGAAGAAATTCTGTGCTCAATTTTCCCCTGTTTCTTGCACGCAAAAATAGAGTATAAGTGATTGCTTATTGATCGCGTGTAGTTAACATAGTGGTGGGAGTATTAGTTGTTGTTCTGTTATTATTATTCATGGAAAGAACTTTAAGTGGTATTTCAACCATCAATCTTGTGAAGTAGCCGACAATGTCTTATTCAAGTGTTCAAGGAACTCTAAGTAAACAAGAGAGGGATGCTCAAAATGGCCATGGCCAACAAGGAAGCTTCATACCCCAATCAATGGGTAACCGATTGGATAGACTCACCAATCTAATAGCCAATTTGGTGACTATCATTAATGAAGATAGGCAATGTGCTAGAAATGGCCCACATAGAGGACATGAATAGCTTAAGAGAGGCAATGGTCGGTTTGGTTAAGTTAATGCCCTAGTTTACCCACCTCGAACTAAAGGAGTTAAGGATGCTAGGCGTAGGCTAGTGCTTGATGAAAACAAAGAGGAAGAAGAGGAAAGAGATGACGAAGCAGAGGAGTACTATAAACTAGAAGAAAAGAATGTTCAAGCCCCTAGAGTTAAAAGGTTAAGGATGTACATTCCAAGTTTTTCCAGGAGTGGAGATACTGAAGACTACCTAGATTAGGTAAATAAGATTGAGAAACAATTTAAATGCCATGAAGTACCAGATAATGCAAAGGTTAGAATTACAGTGTTGGACTTTACTGGTTATGTCACCTTATGGTGGAAGAACACATAAGCTACCCGAAGAAGAGAAGGAGAACGTAAAGTTAGGAGTTAGGATGAGATGAAAGGGTCATAAGGAGGAGAATTGTAATGAGCTACTATTTGCAAGATGCCTTCAAAAGATTATAAGAGCTAAGGCAAGGAGGATTGACTGTTGATGCATATGTAAAAGAATTTCAGATGTTAATGATTAGATATGAAGTCATTGAGCCCAAAGACTGAATTGTATCTCTATTCATCGGTAGATTGAAATACAAGATTGGAGATGTTTCAAAAACCATGGATATTAGATCACTTGATCACACTATCCAAGTCATCTAGAGAGTCAAAAGGTGCCAAACAAGAAGGTTTTGACCCCTTGTCAGCCAACTTAGTAGTAGTCAATCTGTTCTAACCAAACATGTGCAAATAGAACCAAGTAAGGTTGCTAAGACCCAACCTGCTCAAAATGACCAAGTAGAGGAGAAGGAGATCCCAAGGAAGTTCAAGAGAGGTCACAGCTTAGGACGAAAGACAAGTTAGATCGAGTATTTCAAATGTCAAGGAATTAGACACATGGCCGCTAATTGTCCAAATAGAAGAACCATGGAAATCCAAGGTGAAGCGCTGACTATTGAGGTAGATAGTACTGATGAGGAAGTGGAAGGCTCGAAAAAGACTAAGCAAACCTAACTGTCCAAGGAGGAGGAAGGTAATTTTATGCCGACTACTCTAATATTGAAGAGGACAATGAATGTGAGTCCTATGCCCAAGGATGAACAAAGTCAGAATCTTTTCTACATTGGATGCAAGGTAAATGGGTTATAGTGTACCCTAATTGTTGACAGTAGGAGTTACACTAATGCAGCCTCTACTTTCATAGAGCAACAATTGAAGTTGCCAACCAAGCCCTGCCCAAAACCTTATAAGCTACATTGGCTTAGTGATAAGGGAGTTGTACAAGTGAACAAAGAGGTGTCTATGCCAATCTGTATTGGCAACTATCGAGATGAAGTGCTCTATAATGTATTACCTATGAGCGCATCCCACATTCTACTTGGATGACCATGGATGTTTGACCAAACCATGATGTATGATGGAAGGAGGAATACCTATTCCCTGGAGCATAAGGGTAGGAGGGTGAAGTTGAGCCCTATGACTATCGAGCATGTAAAAATCATGCAAACTTAATTTAACCGAGTCCTAAAGAAAAAGGCTTTAGCGATAACTCAAGCCAAGCTAAAAAGAGAGATGGAACTCATAGAGCCGACCTATCTGCTAGTCAAAAGGTTGTTGGAGATTAGATTCGAGGAAGAAATGGTGCTTACCGAAGTGAAAATCTTATTAAATGAGTTTGCCAATCTGTTCTCGGGTGAGCTGCCAAAAAGTCTACCTCTCATTTGAGGTGTCGAACATGCAATTGACTTGTAGCCAAGAGCCGCATTGCCAAATAAGCCTATCTATAGGCTGAACCTTAAACAGGCTATTAAGTTACAAAGGTAGGTAGATAAGCTAATGATGAAAGGGTATGTGCGAGAATCCCTTAACCCCTATGCCGTGCCAATCTTATTGGTACCTAAGAAAGATGGCTCATAGAGAATGTGTGTAGATAGCCAAGTAATCAATCACATCACTAATAAAGGCATATTTTTCATGTTTTAATGTGCAAATTAGATAGAATTATTATTGATTTTATAGATCATTAAGAAATTATACCTAATTATTTTCATTTGGACATTTTAGGAATTGGAGGGTTCAAGGTAGAAATACAGATGATTTAGAGGAGTTTTACACAAACAGAGAGGCCTGAAATGAGCTATGGCATGATTAGAATTCAATGTAGCCGGCCTACACTTATATTGGTGGCCTTTGGAGTCTACGCCGTCGGCCTTGAAGCTTACACCACCAGCCTTTATTAAAAAGAAGCCTTATACGAGCCAACCCTAGTTTTTCTTATAAATAGCCTTATGTTTCACCGTTTGAGAGACTTATTTTTTAGAGACACACACCTTCCTTAAACTTAAAGAGTCATAGAACAATCATTAGATAGTTCGTGAAGAATTCTTCTATAGAATTGCTTGGATCATTAAGAAGATTTTTCTTTGGAGACCAAGTTTTAGAGTTGCAATTGAAGTTTATCTTTTCCAATTATAGAATTGGTGACATCTATTTTAATCATATTTCAACAATTCTGTTAATTATTCATGCTTTCAATTATGAATTTCCTTGCAATTTGAATTAGTAGCACTTTTGTTTCAAATTCCATGGTTGGCTAAATTTATTTGTAGGAATCTATGAAACCCTAGATAGCTAAGATGATGATTGTGTTCATGTTATAGGATTAATAGATATAAGGATGATTCATGATTGCAATTTCTATGATTTCAATTATAGTTGTTTAATTGATTATAATTATTAGAAACCCTAGTGATACGGGAGTTGATATAGGGTTTGTTAGAAATTCTTGGTTAATTTGATTAATTAATGTGGAAGCAGCATTAATTGAATTAATTAAAAATTATCTAGAGATTAATGCTATGTTCGGCAATTGCTTATTTACTAAGACATTAGGAATAACTAATTTAGGACATTAAACAATCATAGTATCGGGAGATATATGATCATAAT
Source organism: Lumnitzera littorea (assembly GCA_024138015.1). Taxonomy (NCBI): domain Eukaryota; kingdom Viridiplantae; phylum Streptophyta; class Magnoliopsida; order Myrtales; family Combretaceae; genus Lumnitzera; species Lumnitzera littorea. The sequence goes on from JAMXBB010000002.1 coordinate 78,826,262, forward strand.
TTAGATTCCGCTATTAATTGGAGATACAGGAGCTGATTGATTAATTAGGGGTTTAAATCCTTAAGTTTTAAGACATAATAATTTCTCTTGAATAACCATATAGCTAATAATCTATATAACATGATAACAATTTGATTTGCATAATCTAGTATAGATTCTGTTTTTCCTATAATTCCCAATTAATTACTTAGTTTTAGAAATTTTATAGTTATTTTCTTTTTAATAGTTTTAGTATAATTATTAGATTAGTTAATTTATTTTTTGATTGCCTGAATATCAATAAGAACTATCATAGGTTTAATAATATTATAGTCCTCGAAAGATTGATAACCTTACTTGCTCTGTATTACTTGATTCCAACCCATTATACTTACTGGAGTATTCGTAATTTATTATATATATATATATATATATATATAGTTTAAACAAATCAATCACCATTAAGTACAAGTATCCCATACCAAGGCTTGATGATATGCTGGACGAGTTTAATGGAGCAAGAGTATTCTCTAAGATTGATCTCAAATCTAGATACCTTCATATCTAAATGCATGAGGTGATGAGTAGAAGACCGCATTCAAAACATGCCATTGAATGGCTTGTGATGCCATTTGGACTATCAAATACATCAAGCACATTTATTCAACTAATGAATCATGTGTTTCGAGATCTAATAGGGAAATTTGTGGTGGTTTATTTCGATGACATGTGTAACCCTAATCTGGAGACTCACCAAAAGCATCTCTGAGCAACCTTTGCCAAACTTTGATTTGAAAGGCTCTATGCCAATATGAAGAAGTGTGACTTTTTTCGACCTAAAGTAATCCTCCTACAGTTTGTTGTAGGAGGTAGAGGAATATAAGTCAATGATAAGAAGATAAAAGCGATCACCAAATTTCCTATATTGACCACCTCAGCCGATGTGAGAAGTTTTCATGGCCTAGCATCATTCTATCATAGATTTATAAGGAATTTCAATACAATCATGGCCCTACTCACCAAACTATTGAAGAAGAATGTTTAGTTCAGATGGAGAGAGAAGGAGTAAAGGAGTTTTGAGGAGGTGAAGGAGAAGCTAACTACAGCCCCTGATACGGACTCATGGATGAACACACAAGCCCAATATCGCATGTAGCCAAAGGGGGTAGGTCTAAACCACTAGATGGTCTAAAAGATAAATGGTAATCGAATGATGAATAGAGGTTCCCATGCACCGACGATGGATATAACACATTAACATCTCATACAAGCTCAGGTCATACTTAATATGATGTACAAGTATGGCCGAAGGCTAGATAAGAGTAGCTTAAGAGCAACCAAAAAGGATACTTAGCTCAAGAGATTGACAAAGTTTAGTGTATTCTCAGTATATCAATCATTGTAGCTATTACAATTTTGTAAGTATTTATAATACTTAATTAGGGTAAGTCTTAGTTTACAAGAAATTACAAAAAAAGATTTCTATTAGCTAGGGAAAAGGCAAACAATTTACTGGGGCAACAATGTAATCGTGCCAAAAGAATATCATCTGTCAGAAAGGACAGTACAAATGTTAGAAAGGACAGCATGCATGTAATTTTGCTCATTTTATGATCCCAATAATATTACGAGCTGAACAAAGATGGGTCTCAATAAGGTTTGGTTAGCATCGATAGTTCAGCAGCTCTAATTGCTAAGACTGGACAAGGGTTAACCCAGGGCAACTCACATTTGAATTAGCCTCAAATGGTCTGCTCTTGATAATTGTTAGTTCAACCTCGACACTGTAGGGTTAGCTGTATCTTAATTTGGTGCTTGGACTAGTGTATTACGAAGGGGTTAGCTCAACATGTCGGCTAATCACCTCAGCAGTTCCCTAGATGATGTAGAGAGTGAAGTAGCTTAGCAAGTCGAACTAGGGTAAGCACTACTCCTCGGCACTTAATTCAACTCAGACAGCTCAGCGAACTATCTAAGCTAGCCTTCGACTTCGAGAGCACGTAATCGGTCCTTGATCCTTATCATCCCCTCCATGTTGTTTAAGATTTGGGATCAAATCTTGTTTAGCTCCAAGTTACTCATCCTCGAGAGTGTAAGGTTAGAGATCAGTAATGTTGAAGGAGTCCAAAACTCCATATCCTTTGAGTAGTTCAATCCTGTATGCATTAAGATTGATCTTTTCAAGAACTTTGAAAGGTCCATTGGCTCTAAGAGACAACTTGCTCTTCCTCAAGTCTAGGAATCTTTCCTTATTGAGATGTATCCAAATTAGATCACCTGGTTGAAATTCTCTCTTCTTCCGTCCTCAGCCCTACTTCTTGAGCTTAGTATTAACTCAATTCAATTGCTCTATAACCTTCTAGTGCATGGCCCTGATGGCCTCAACACTTTCTGCAATTGGCTAGTTATCATCAGGTCTCGGCTGGGGTACTTGGTCCATCAGTAGCTCGAGGTTAAACCCATAGGTGACCTTAAATGGAGACATATTTGGTACGCTATGGGCGGTCCTATTGTATGTGAACTCAATGATTGGTAGACACATATCCCAATCGACCATGTTTCATCCAATAGTAACCTACAACATAGTTCCCACAGTTCTATTGACAGCATCAGTCTATCCATCGATCTATAGATGGTAGAATGTGCTATATAGTAGCTTGGTTCCCATTCACCTCCATAGCATCCTCTAAAAGTGACTCATGAACTTTAAGTCTTGGTCTAAAACAATGGCTCTGGGTATTCCATGAAGCTTGATAATTTCCTGTAAGAAAAGAAAAGAGATAGCCAAAGCATCATTAGTTTTTAAACAAGGCACCAAATGTGCCATTTTGCTAAATCAATCCATGACCACCATGATGGAGTCCTTCCCTTGGGACATCCTCAACAATCTTAACATGAAATCGATACTTAACTCGAACCACGGTTTGGTTAGGATAGGCAAGGGTAGATAGTATCCTTGCTTGGCTCAACTCTTCACTTTTCAGCAGGTCGCACACCTTTCCATTATGGATTGCACATCTCTAATCATTCTTAGCTAAAATAATCACATAGCTAGTACTTCATGGGTTCGACGCTAGCTAAAGTGTCTTGTCAATCCTCCTCCATACGCCTTGCACACTACAACTCTCTTATGGAATAAGTCAGGATACATAGCCTCCTCTTCATGAATAAGTATTCGTCTTCCCTGTGATAGTCGTCTAGTGTCAGTCCTTCTTCATATTGGGCATAGTTAGGACTAAAGTGTGGATCCTTAACATATGAATTCTTTATGGTTGAAAAACCAAGCAACCTAGTCTGCAGCTCAATTAGGAGAGACTGTCGTCTCGATAGGACGTCGGCCACTAGATTGTTCTTTCTATTCTTGTATTTTACGACATAAGAAAAACCCTCCATGAACTCAACTCATTTGGCTTGCCTCTAAGAAAATTTGTGCTGGCACTTTAAATATCTTAAGGAGTAATAATTGGTGTAAATCACAAATTCCTTAGGCAGCAAATAGTATTACCATACCCATTAGAGCTCAGATTAAGGAGTAGAACTCTTTGTCATAGACAGAATAATTGAGTGTAGCTCCTTAAAGTTTCTCACTGAAGTAAGCAATAGGTCAACCTTCTTGCATCAGCGTGGCACCTATGCCTAGTCCAAACACATCATACTCTACTTCAAACACTTTATTATAGCTTGGCAGAGCTAAGATAGGGGCTGTGGTCAGCCTATCCTTCGCTTCCTCAAAATTCCTTTGCTCCTTCTCTCCCCATCTAAATTCAACATTCTTCTTTGAGATTTTAGTGAATAGGGCTACAATCATACTGAAATTCTTTATGAATTTGTGATTAAGTGATGCTAGGCCGTGGAAACTTCTCACGTCAGCCAGAGTAGTCAACACTAGCCATTTAGTGATTACTTTTATCTTCTCTTCATCAACTCATATGCCACCGCTGCTTACAACGAATCTAAAGAATATCACCTCGGATCAGCAAAAGTCGCACTTCTTCAAATTGGCATAGAGCTATTCGGCTCAAAGTTTCACAAAGACACTTCAAAGATGTTGCTGATGAGTCTCCAAGTCGAGACTGTACACCAAGATATCATCAAAATAAATTACGACAAACTTCCCTAATAAGTCTCGAAGGACATGATTCATCAGGTGCATAAATGTGCTCAGTACGTTGGACAGTCCAAATGGCATTGCAAGCCATTCATATGATCTATGGTACATTTCACCAAGATATCATCAAAAAAATTTACGACAAACTTCCCTAATAAGTCTCAAAGGACATGATTCATCAAGTGCATAAATGTGCTCGGTACATTGGATAGTCCAAATGGCATTACAAGCCATTCATATAATCTATGGTACATTTTGAATGTGGTCTTCCACTCGTCACCTTCATGCATTTGAATCTAATAGTATCTAGATTTGAGGTTGATCTTAGAGAACACTTCTTCTCCGCTTAATTCATCTAGCATGTCATCAAACCTAAGCATAGGATACCTATACTTGATGGTGATTCGATTGATCACTCGGTTATCTACATACATCCTCTAAGAACCATCGTTCTTTAGCACAAACAAGTCTGACACTCACAGGGACTAAGGGAATTGCGCACATACCCTTACTCATCAGCTCATCTACTTGCTTCTACAACTTAGTAGCCTATTCAGGGTTTAGCATATAGGCAGGCTTGTTCGGCAGTATGGCTCTTGGTTACAAGTTATTTGTATGCTCGATGCCTCAGATTAGGGGAAAACCTTTCAATAGCTCTTCTAGAAATAGGTCGGCAAATTCCTCTAGTAAGGTTTTTACCTCAGCAGGTAGCTCCTCCTCCTTAGGTCTTTAACTCTAAAATTCTTCAAACCAGCAGATAGGTCGGTCCTTTAAGCTCCATTTCTCTTTTCAATTTGACTCAAGTTAATACCAAAGCCTCTTTCTTTAGGGTTTAGCTTAGTTAGGACTACATAACCTTTACTTGCTCAGTAGTCATAGGACTTAATTTCACCCTCCTACATTCATGCTGTAGGGAACAAGTATTCCTCCTTCCATAATATATCACTGCTCAACCGAACATCCATGGTCATATAAGTAGAACATAGGACGTATTCATGGGTAGCATATCACAAAGCACTTCATCTCGATATTTGCCAACATAGATCAACACAAATACTTGTTTGTTCATCTGTAGGGCTCCCTTATCACTGATCCAATGAAGCTTATAAGGTTTTGGGTTAGGCTTAGTCGACAATTTCAATTGCTGGGCCACAAATGTAGAGGCTGCATTGGTATAGCTCCCACTATCAACTATCAATGTGCACAGTGACTCATTCACCTTGCATCTAATGTGGAAGAGATTTTCTCTCTATTCATCTTCAAGCACAAGACTAGCACTCATTGTCCTCCTTAACACTAAAGTGGTTAGCATAAAGTTGCCTTCTTTACTATAGATAACTTCCTCTTCGGATAGCTCGGTCTGTCCATCCTCCTTTAGCTCCTCTACTTCCTCATCAATGATATCCACTTCATGAGTCAACATCTTACCTTAGATCACCATAGTTCTTCTATCCAGATACTATGTAGCCATATGTCCAAATCCTACTCGAACTCTAGCCTTTCTCAAACTTCCTTAGGACTTCCTTTTCCTCTGCTCAAATAGTTTGAGCAGGTCAAGTCTCAGCAACCTTAGTTGGTTTCATTGGCACAGGTCTACTTGGAACAGTTTAGCTAGTGCCTAATCGACTAACTGGTGGTTAAAACCTTCCTATTTGACACCTTTCTATCCTCTGGGTGGCTAGAATTGTGTCATTAAGTGACCTAATTTCCATTGTTTCCAAGATATCTCTAATCTCATATTTCAATCCACTGATGAATCGAGATACCATTCGATCTTCCAGCTTACTGACTTCACATTAGATCATCAAAATATGGAATTCCTTAACATAAGCTTTAACCATCAGCTCTTGTAACCTTTTGAAGGCATCCTAAAGATAGTAACTTGGCACAAACCTTCTCCTCATAACCCTCTTCATTTCATCCCATCTCCCGATTTCTCGTTCTCCTTCTCTTAGTCAAGTGGTTTGCAAGTTTTTCAACCATAAAGTAGCATAACCAATAAATTCCAACACAGCAATTCTAACCTTTGCATTATCAAACACTTCATAGCATTCAAACTGCTTTTCAATCTTATCTACCCAATCCAGGTAGTCTTCGGCATCACTACTTTCAGAAAAGCTTAGAATACACATTCTCAATCCTCTAACTCTAGGGGCTTGTACATTTCTTTCTTCAACCCCATAGTACTCCTCTGCGTCATCATCTCCTTCTACTTCTTCCTCAATCTCTTCAAGCGCTAGCCTTGTCTAGCATCCCTACCAACTCCTTCAGCTCAAGGTGGTCAAGCTAAGGCATTAACTCGGCCAAACTAACCATTGCCTTACTCTTGCTATTCACATTCTCTAGTGGGGTTATTTGAAGCTTGTTACCTATATTCTTGGATAACAGTCACCAAACTAGCTACCAAGTCGATAAGCCTATCTAAGCAATCACTCGTTGACTAAGGTGTGAAGCTGCCTTCATGCCCTTAGCTATGTCAAGTACCACTTTCTTGGTTTCCCAAAGTTCCTTGAACACTTGAATCTGACATTGATGGTTACTCCACAAAATTGACATCTAATAATACTACTTGAAGTTCTTTCCGCAAATAACAACAACAGATCAATAACCAATACTTCCAACACTACAACAACTTCACAACAAACAAGCAGTCAACTACACTTTATTTTGCGTATTAAAAAATAGAGTATAGAACGCTTCTCAACTATTAGACTCCAATGTTAACAGTAGAACCTCTATCGCACAAAACCAGTAACAAACCACTTAAAGAACACAGTAGTAGAATCTAACTTCGAATGTAGCTAAGCTCTAATACCAAGATGATATAGACTCATAGATGAACACATAGGCCCAATATCGCATGTAACCAAAAGGGGTAGCTCCGGACTGTGAGATGGCCTGAAAGATAAATGGAAGTCAAAGGATATGCAGGGGTTCTCATGCACTAACAATGGATATGATGCATCAACACCTCATACGAGCTTAGGTCATACTTGATATGGCGTACAAGTATGGCCAGAAGGCACTCGCCACTAGTCCATACTCAATGGGCTAGATAAGAGTAGCTTAAGAGCAAGCAAAATGGATACTTAGCTCGAGAGAGTAAGAAAGTTCAGTATATGAATCATTGCAGCTATTACAATTTTCAAGTATTTATAATACCTAGTTTATAAGAAATTATAAAAAAGGATTTATACTAGCTAAGGAAAAGGGGGAATAATTTACAAGGCTATCAATGTAATCGTGCCAAAAAAATATCCTTTGTCAGAAATGACAGTACGGATGTTAAAAAGGACAATGTGTGCATAATTTTGCTCATTTTATAGTCTCAATAATATTGCGAGCCAAGCAGGGATGGGTCTTGATTAGGTCTGGTCGACATCATCAATTTGGTAGCTCTAATTGCTGGGACTGGACAAGGGTTGGCTGAAGGACAACTCACATTCAAGTCAGCCTAAGTTGGTTAGCTCCTAACAATTGTTAGCTCGGCCTCAGAACTGTAGGGTTAATTGTATCTTGATTTGGTGCTTGGACTGGTGTGTTGCAGAGGGATCGGCTCAACATGTCGGCTAATTACCTTGGCAATTCCCTAGATGGTGTAGACAGTAAAGTATCTTGACAGGTAAGACTAGGGTAAGCACTGCTCCTCAATACTTAACTTACATCGGACAGCTCGATAAACCATCTGAGCTAGCCCTCAGGTTCAAGAGCATGTGATCAATCCTTAATCCTTATTAACCTTGTCTTAGCTCTACTAAGCTTTAACAAAGTGTTCAAAGTAGAGTTTAATGTGTCTAGATAAGGCATAGGTGCCATGCAAATGCAAGAAGGCTGACCTATTACTTTCTTCATTAAAAACCTTAAATGAATTGCACTCAACAATTCTATTATGATAAGGAGTTTTACTCCTTAATCCGAGCCCTAAGTATATGGCAACACTATCTACTACCCAAGGAATTTGTGATCTACACTAATCATAAATCCTTGAGATATTTGAAAAGCCAACACAAGTTGTCTCAAAGATAAGCCAAATGAGTCGAGTTCATGAAGGGATTTTTTTAAGTCCTGAAGTACAAGAATGGGAAGAACAATGTAGTGGCCAACGCTTTATGAGACGACATTCTCTCCTGACTGAGCTGCAAACTAAGCTGCTTAATTTTCAATGATAAAGAGTTTACATGTAGAGGATCCACATTTTAGTTCTATCTATGTCAGGTGTGAGGAAGGATGGACATTTGATGACTATCATAGGGAGGATGGATTCTTATTCAAGAAGAGGAGATTATGTATCCTGACTTGTTCCATAAGAGAATTGTTAGTGTGCAAGGTACATAGAAGAGGATTATCAAGACACTTTAGCCAACACTGTACTCATGAGGTACTATCCTCAAGATTCTTTCAGCTAAGAATGATGAGAGACATCTAATCTATGTTGGAAAGGTATGCTACTTATAGAAAAGAGAAGAGCCAAGCCAAGCCAAGCAAGGGCACTATTTACCTTTGCCTATTCCGGCCAAACCTTGGTCTAAGATAAGCATGGTTTTATGTTAAGATCGCCAAGGACGTCCCGAAGGAAGGACTCCATCATGGTGGTCATGGATCAATTCAGCAAGATGGTACACTTCATACCCTATACAAAAACTAACAACGCTTCGGCTATTTCTTTTCTTTTCTTGTAGGAAGTAGTCAAGCTTCACAAAGTACCTAGAGCCATTATTTCAAACTGGAACCCAAAGTTCATGAGCCACTTCTAGAGAACATTATGAAGACACATGGAAACTAAGCTATTGTACAAAACATCCTATCATCCACAAACAAACGGGCAGCTCGAGGTTATCAATTGAATGATGAGAACTTTACTACCGGTTGCCATTGGTCGGAATATGCCTAATTGGGATCTATGTTTACTGATTGTAGAGTTCACCTACAATAAGACCGCCTATAATGCAACAAACATATCTCCATTTGAGGTCACCTATGGGTTTAGCCCTAAGCTCCCAATGGACTAAATACCTATTCCAAGCCTATATGATTACTAGCCAGCTATAGAAAGAGTCAAGGCCATCAAAGCCATGCACCAAAAGGTTGTAAAACAATTAAGTTGAGCTACTACCAAGCTTAAGAGATGAGGCTGAGGATGGAAGAAAGGAGAATTTTAGCCATGTGATTTGGTCTGGATTCACCTCGGTAAGGAATGGTTCCCTAACTTAAGGAAGGGTTCCCTAACTTAAGGAAGAGCAAGTTGTCTCCTAAGGCCGACAGACCCCTCAAAGTGCTTGAAAAGATTAATCCTAAAGCCTACAAGATTGAACTACCTGAAGAGTACATAGTCTTGGACTCCTTTAACATTGCTAATCTCCATCTATACACTCCAAAAGATGAGCAACATAGAGCTGAACTAGATTTGATCCCAAATCTCAAACAGCCTGGAAGGGATGATAGGGATCATAGACCAATCATACACTCTTGAGCTTAAGGACTTACTTAGATGGTTCGTCGACCTGTATGAGGTGAGTTGAATACTAAGGAGTAGTGCATTCCCTAGTCTAAACTGCCGCATTACTTTGCTCTCCACATCATCCAAGAAGCTACTAAGGTGACCAACCAATGTGCCAAATCGACCTTCTACAACACACCTATCCAAGTATCAAACCAAAATATTGCTGACCTGATCTACATCAAGGTTAAGCTAACAACTCTCTAGAGTCGACCTTCGAAGGCCGACTCGACAATGAGCCACCACCTAAACCAACCCTTTCCTAATCCTAAATATCCAACCTACCGAATTGCCAACGCCAACCTGATCTATTCAGAACTTGCTCTACTCAACTAGCAGTGTCATTGGGACCACAAAATGAATAGTTGACACATACACTGTCTTTTCCTAACATTCATACTATCCTTTTCTAACGTTGGATATTCTTTTTTGCCTATTTACAACATTACCCTTGTAAATTATTCCGTTTCCTTTACTAGTAGGAATCTTTTTTGTAGTTTTCACTAACCTAGAACTTACCCTAATTAGGTCATATAAATAATCGTATATTGCAATAGTCATAAAATTCAATACAATCAACATTCAAACATTTTTCTTCTTCTTACATAAGCTAAGTGTATCTTGCTTACTCTCGATTACTCTTATCTAGGCCATTGAGTGTAAACTAGTGGTGAGTGACCTATATTGTATCAAGTGCGACCAGAGTTCATATGAGGTGTTGGTGCATCACATCCACCATCGGTGCACAAGGACCCTCACTCAACCTTGGACTATCATTTATCTTTCGGACCATCTTGAGGTTCGAACCCATCTCCTCAATTCATACAATATCGAGCCTCATATGTTCATCCACATCGAATCGTATCAAAATAGGTTAACGATGCTTCAAATAACTTAGCCTCTAATGTGAATAACTAGAAATGGCATGAGACAATAAGGTGGTGAGGTCAACCAAGCTACTGGATACAACTTGGACTTTATTAGAGGTAAATCAAAGGGGCTACAATTAATGCAAGAAATGGTTCAAATAGGTTATGGATGTCTGTGCTTGGATGGAAGTCATAGATCTTGACTCTTGGAAATGATAAAGGTCCAGTACAAAGTAGGCAAACTCATCCTATGCTACCCAATCAACTAGAATTCAATGTGCAAGGACTTAAAGGCCCTAAGCTCATCTGTAAGTGATTAAGCCAAGGGCTTAATCCCTATGAGAGATAATCGAAAATCAACAATCTTATGAGAAGATAACATTCTCATTTAACAATGATCTTACAATTAAGAATGTGTCACTTGTTAACAATTTGAAGTATAATTTGTTTAGTATTAGTCAATTATACGATGTTAATAAATTTACTATTGAAACAGTTGACAATGATGAAGTAGCTTTAAAAGGTATACATAAGGAACTATTTACAAAATTAACTTTGACAACTTTATATGTCCAAATGAAAATTGTTTATTTACTGAAGACAACAGTAGTTAGATGTCGTGTAAAAGATCAAGATGTGCTAGTATAAAATTATTTCAAAGCTTGTTGAAAAGGACCTTGTCAAAGGTTTGTCAAAAATCAATTTTCAAAAAGACAAGGTTTGCAAAGCATATCTACTAAAGAGGCAAACTAAAACTCATTTTAAACCTAAAGATGATACCTCAACTTCTAGACAACTGCACCTATTAGATATGAACTTATTCAAATGTACTTAAATCATGAGTATGGGTGGTAAGAAATACATCTTAATCATTGTTGATGATTTAACTAGATACACATGGACGTTCTTTCAATGAATGAAGATAAAGACTAACATGTGTTCTTTAGTGTTGTAAGAAAGTTCAAAATGAAAAGGGTCTTACGATTGCCACCATTAGAAATGATCATGGGGAAGAGTTTGAAAATTTTCAAATAAATAAGTTTTATGATATAAAAAAAGGTATAGAACACACATTCAGCATTTAGAATTTCACAACATAATGGAGCTATGGGAAGGAAAAATAGGACTTTAATTGAAAAGACTTAGACCATACTTTGTGAAAATAAGTACCTAAATATTTTTTGGCTTAGGCCATCAATATTTCTTATTATATTTCAAGTCATGTATTTATTAGACTAATTTTAAAGAAAAGCCCTATGAACTATGGAAAGGTAAAAGGCCTAACATTTCTTACTTCCACCCATTGAACCAAATGCTATATCCTAAATAATGGAAAGGAGAAACTTAGGAAATTCAACTCTAAGATCAATCAACGTAGCGTTCTTGATTACTCTATTACTAATAAGGCACATAGAGTTTTTAGTAAGAGAATATTAGTGGTTGAATAGTCTATTCATTGTGTTTGATGCTTTGCCTATTTTATAGAAAAACACTAATAATAGTATTGATAATATAAGCGTTCAAATTGATAGGGTTAACTTAGAGAATGATCAACCAAAAGCTCTTGATAATTAAAACTAAATGGTAGTTTGTTAAAGATCACATTAAGATTTAATTATAGGATAACCTTTGAATAGGGTATTGACAAGATCATCTCTTAAAAACATGAGCAACCTAGAATTTCTATCTCAAATTGAAGCTAAAAATGTTGATGAGGCTCTAAAGGAAGAGTTTTGGATGCAAGCAATGTAAGAAGAACTAAATGAATTTACTAGGAATGAGGCATACAATCAAGTGCCTAGATATAGTGATAGTCCGATAATTAAAACTAAATGGTTGTATAGAAAAAGCTTGATGAAACCAAAATAATTACTAAGAACAAGGCATGCTTGGTTGATAAGAGTTATAACCAAGAAAAAGGGATTGATTTTGATCAAACATTTACCCTATTTACTAGACTAGAAGCCGTTAGAATGTTTTGGCATTTGCGGCCTTTAAAGATTTCAAACTCTTTTAAATAGATGTTAAAAGTGCTTTCCTAAATGAGTTCATTAAAGAAGAAGTATATATGGAGTAACCGCTAAGAATTCCTCAGTCATGTATTTAATCTTAAGAAAGCATTCTTTGAACTCAAATAAGCTCTAAGAGCATGGTACGAAAGGCTAGTAAATTCTTAGTAAACCATACTTTTTTTATATGTAAACTTGATACAACATTATTTATTGAGAATAACAAATCAAATATGTGACTATTTAAATCTACAGAGATAACATTGTGTTTGGAGATACTAACATGTACCTAGTTGATGACTTTGAAATAAGCATGATGAGGGAACTCAAGTATTTTTTAGGTCTCTAAGTAAAACAAACCAAAAGTGGAATTTCCATTAATCAAATAAAATATACTAGAGAGCTTATGAAAAGATTTAAAAGAATAATTGCAAAGTTAAGCCTAGCATTATGACACTATTTTAAAACGTAACAAAGATGAAAAATGGAAAATTGGCGTATGCAAAGTTATAAAGAGGCATGATAGGTAGTTTGTTGTATTTAACCACTTCTAGACCCAATATCATGTTTTTTGTATGTTTATACGCATGATTTCAATCTTTCCCAATAGAATTACACTTGAGTAAGGTGAAACACATCTTTAAGTATCTTATGGTACTATTGAAATCAGCTTGTGCAATATACTTCTTTTGATCTAGTTGCATACTTTGATGCTGACTCTACTGGGTGCAAAGTTGATTGGCAAAACACAGCAGCATGTATCACTTCCTTAAAAATTCATTGGTACCTTTGCATTTATAAAAAAAAAAAAAAAAACTTGATAGCACTATCAACCACCGAGGCCAAATATGTGGCTATCGATAGTTGTTGTATTCAAATCCTTTGGATGAAACAAACTTTACATGATTATGGTTGAAATTTTGAATGGTCTCAATTCCATATGATAACACTAGTGAACTAACTTGACAAAAAATCCAATCCAATACTTAAGGAGTAAGCATATTGAGATTAGTCATCATTTCATATGTGATGTATGCTTAGAAGTTGTTGCTGAGAGGAACCAAATCATGGATATTTTTATAAAACCCTTGAATAAGGATCACTTTTGCACATTAAAAATGGAATTATGAATCATTATGCATGGTGAATGTTAAGATGCAATGAACTAAAATAGTAACTTTCGCATAAAACAAGTCCTTGAATGAGCAAACCGATTTTAGACATGGAATAGGGACTAAGAAATGTGTTTGAATAGTTTTTTATATGAGAAGAATTTTGTATCTATTTTTCGGCATTAAGTATTTTCATGCAATCAAATAAAAATCAATATCATTAGGTTTTTGGGTTATTTGATTTTCATGGATTAGTGTTTAAGGTTTCTATAATGAAATAATAAAGGAATATGAAAAATATAATCTTAGATATTTACGTACCATGGTTAGACTGAACTAAAACTTTATGGCATATTTGATATTATGTACGATTCATTCCTAAAGTGTTGTTTGATCTCTAATTAATATTATGTACAATCAATAATTAAATGTAAAGGGGTTTATGTTATTCAATTAATATGTTCAACATTTGAATAAAAAAAAAAGTATTTGTCAAACAATCACAAGATTGGTAAACAAAGAAAGAGAGTAATATGCTTCTAAAATAACTGACTAAACTGGCTATGAGCCTGATGGAAGTGTAATATACGAATCCCTTAAAAACCTTAAGGTCAAATAGGTAATAGCTACTGATAATAGAGACTAAATAACTTGCCTAATAAAATCCCTTGAAAAATAAAACTTTTTCTCATAAAATAATCTCCTAAAAAAATAAAAACAAAATAATAAAAATAATAAGTCTCCATATTCTCCAAGCTATAATTATGGAAAAAATCTTCAATATAATATTGATAGAACATATGATTTCTATCATCACCCTCAAGTTCAAAAAGATTCACTCTTGAATCTATAAATCTCCATAGGTAACGTAAAAGTAAGGACTTGCAAATAGAAGACTCAAAGTAAAGCGAGCAGTATTGGCTTGCCTTCCTTGACTAAGGTAATATCTCCATCGAGCAACTCTTCAGGATATGCTCATCATAATCTCTCTGAACCAACAATTCCCACATCACCACCTCATCCATGCCCCAAGCAGGTCTCGCATCATGTGCCTTAATGTTCGAAACCAAACTTATACCCATCTTATGTCATTCATCTTGTCTCCTTCGTAACATGCTCTTCTTTGCCTTCCTCTCATAATCACTCTGTAAGCAATTATGATCTCATAAGGAGTTATAGCATATAATGTAACTCGCTTGCTATCATTCTTAAAAGAATACATATTAGCACGACTATGATAGATAACATCCCTATCAAAAAGCTAAGGCGACATCACATAAAATCTCATTGACATAAACTCTAAGAATAGATATAGGAACTCTCACCTACTTCTCCACCCTAAACCTCTAAAATTCACCAAGCTACAGCAATTCATATGGACTAAGATGCTCTCTATTACGTATCTTTAGTCTATCAACCATAGCTTTAGTAGCTACATTAAAACAACTACCGTTACCTATTAAAATAGAACAAACTATATCCCTTACATTTAGACTTGGTCGTAGGGTCGAACAACCCCGAACCGCCAATTCACGAGCCAACTCAAGGTTAAACCAAGCCCAACCATTGAGACCATAGGCCTTGGCCTGTTCGGCCTTACTAGTGATTCAAGGGTTGGTTCACTAACCCTTGAACCATTTCCTTATTTTATTTAATTTTATAATTAATTCCTTTTATATTTTTTCCCACATTCTCATAAATAACTTTTGATCTTCTCTTGTACTTCTATTTTTTTTTTCCTTGATTATTGTAACACTTTTGCATACATATACATTGCATGTACTGATGCATAAATGATTCGTAGCTATCTTCGATTCAAATTTTATTCCACTCCAAAACAATTGATTTGGACCACATAAGCTTGACATTAGTTTAATATTAAAATATTGAGTAATATTAAGTAAAGCGAGAGAAGTTACAAAAGATGAAGAATTCTCATTCAACTATCAAAAATAGGAAAACATATTATATGGAAAAGAAGTGATGATAATTGATGGGAAAAATATGTATGCAATAATGTAAAAGAGAGAACATGTTAGGAAAGGAAAAAGTAGAGAAGAAGATTTTGGGAAAGAGAGAAATTTTTTTTTTTTTAATATATTGCTGGGTCGAAACCAGTAGGCCAACCCACTGTGTCGGCCTATCGATTTGGTCAACCAACCCACTTGCGCTCTTAAGACTCGATGGCTCTTAAGTTAGTTTAGGTCCACCACACTTTGAGCTAAGCCAGTTCGATAGCTCTTCAAGCTAATTTACAATTTGGAACCAACACTTACACAAGTCTACTTACATTGTGTTTGATGAAAAAAAGACTATGACGCTGCTCATTTAGATAAGATAGTACAACACTCAAAATCTTCCTATTAACCTTAGTGATTTGTAACAAGGGATTGTTTACTAGCTTAACTTTGTCTTCTTCAGATTCTACCTTATCCTTTAAATTACCCTTTTTATTACTCTCTATATCCTCAACTAAATAGCTACCTCTAACTATTATAATCCTGTGACTTGGATACTAAGCAACTACATGTCTAATACCTAAACATTTAAAAATTTTCACATCTTTATCTCTCTTCTCTATTACCTATAAACCTGATACCTTATTATTTTCAACAACCATACTCCTCTCATTATTTTTATCCACTCACCTCACATCGTGATTTTCATTCCTCTGAACATATTTCTTATCAAATCTACCATCTCTATAAAAATTAAATCTAAAAGTATTAAATTTAGAATTTACCTAGTTCTTGTAATTCTCTCAATGACTTTTATAGATACCCCATTTTTGCCATCCTTTTATTTTAGGTTCTTTTCTTTTTTATCTCTTTGGGACAAGTTTATAAAATATCCAAAAAAAAATTGAAAAAAAACGAAAAAGTTTGAAAATTTGAAAAATACAAAGTGTTAAAAGTGTTTGAGTTAAGTCATTTAGTTGTTTAGAGTCAAGTTGAGTAAAGATCAAAAAATATACATGCAATTTAATAAGTTTCAAGTTTTTGAAAAATTAAGCTTCTTTGAAAAAGATATGTTTTGAGAAAAGTCCAGTAAAAATTTGAAATCATATAAGTGGGCTTCATTTAATTTAAAATTTGAATTTTAAATAATTTTTATCTGGATGAAAAATAATAAAATTTAGAGTTTATTAAATTAAACTAGTATTAAAAATCCTTAGTATGTGTATTCTGACTTGTTTGGGTCATATTTTCAAACAAATTAGGTCATATTGGGATTGGGTTTGAAAGGCCAATTAAAATTTGGCTCGCCTTTAATGGTGTAAATTAAATAAAAGTGCACTCAATAGTGAGAATGAAACATAGCATAATTGGTGAGGGTGTGCAATAGCATTTTATAGATCCTGGGTTTGAATCCTAGGTACGTTAAGAAGGGGAGCTCTCTACGTGGTCACATGCATGTGATACCTTTTTTTTCCCCCTTTTTTTCTAAGAAGAAGGAAAGGGAAGGAAAATTAGAGAACTTTTAGAACCTAATCTTAACAACGGATTACATCAAATCTTTCAAATTTTTCAGTGGATTTGGTTGCAATCTTACTAAATCATTATCAAAATAACCAAATATCACTAAGATCCATGTTGATATCCATCAAAAATGGATTTGATAAAAATAAATATAAATATAAGCTTCATCCATGGTGGATTGAAGTTAATCTAAAGCTCTAACTCTAATGTGAACTGAATAATTATAATAAAAGGAGCTTAGAAACAATTGAAAGGAAGAAGAGAACACGACATCATCTTCCTTCATCACAAGCCCAGCAAACAACCCCTCTCTTCCTTACTCCATAGTCAGACAAATAACCCCGACCATTCCCTCTCTCTTCCTTGCGATAGTACCCATCCATCTTAAATCCCTAGCCATGTGACTCCACAGTCGCAAACCACCCATCGTCAAACCTTCTCTCTCTCGACCCTTACAACACCAAATACTACATTCCTAGCCAATACCTTGCAACCCAAACTTGACGACTAACAGCCATATAGTGAAAACCAATTACCAATACCCTATCCATACCAGTCGCAAACTCCACCCATCACCATCCTCACACAATACCCATCCAACCATCCTCAAACTACTTTGTCTCACCCACTCCATCCCCGTACGAACATAGTAGCACTACAACGGCCACATACAAACAAACATACGCAACACCTCGATGACTACAAATAAACCACTCGAGCAACTCACGATCGAACTACCCACTACTTCCAAATAGCAAATCATCTTCACTACTATGTTCTCTACATACTAAAACCCCTAAATACATCTTTTTCTAACTCAAAACCGCCAGGCTGTTGTTCACCTACATCTATTGTCACCACTCCTTACATAACCACCATCAGACAACCACCATAAGTAAATGCATTGGTGCTATACCCATTTTCATCAATTACTTCCTCTCCAAACTTAAAAATCCCACCCTATTCAGTGCTCGAAAGCTTCCATGTGACATTGGAGTGCTATTATTGAAGAAGATCATTGTCACGAACTGAGGACGGCCTAGTCGTGGCAGACGCCGTATACTGTACAAAAAACCCCTGATTGGTTACCCTTCCAATCAAGAACTCTTCACACAATATACAAGGCTCTACAACCACTAGTTTCCAAAGAACATCCAAACTCACATGATATCATTACACAAACATATTCATATAAAATTTAAGTTACAAAGCTTACATTACGTAGCGTTTAAGTATGTCTAGGTTTATAATAACAAGATAAACAAAAGTACATGAGTAGAAGTCTACATAAACTGTTCTCTCAGTACACATAACAGCTCGCTCTTGCCCAAGTCCCCAAGCTAACCTACGGCATTCCTCGTCCTGTCTCTACGAACAGGCTATCCTGCAACAAAAGTCTAAAGGGGTGTAAGCCTAAGCTTAGTGAGCAAAACCCTCAGCCACACCACAAGCAAGTTATAAGTACATTATATTCAAGCATATGAATGAATGATCAACCAGTATGTCAAACAATACGTATAATTAACTAGTTCATATACATAACTCAGATTTAACGCCCTCCGAAGTCAGGGTTGGAGTTTACACGGCACCAATCAGATCCGGGTATTATACTAGAACTTACTTTACTATGGAATTCCACATTCCGTATTTATGTCAAATAATTCTTTTATTTTCAGAAAAACCCAAGTTCTAGTATAATTGTGAGTGGGCCCCTGCAGTCCACACTCACCCCTAAACAGAGGCCTCTAGACTCGACCCTTAGCCAGGCGGTTGGCACCTCCAACGCCTAGTGTTCCCGCAGGCCAGGGTAAGGTCATTTTGTACGAGTGCACCGTACAGAACCAAATAAATGAATAATATCAACCCCTGAATGGCCTCTCTTTACCTCCGTGTGATGTGACGGCCGGAATAGTATCCATGCTATGTATGTTAATGCATGTCTCAATTTCTTTTTATAGGCCAAGTATAATTAGGTTCAAATTATGCTATGACCATCCAATTGTGCACACAATCATTTTCTATACTACCATGCAACAAACATAGCATTATCAATACTTAAGATAAGTTCACAACTCAAGACATACCAACATACACAAGCATTTCCCAAACCCCACACAATCATTAATTAACAATAATATTTAAGTACACTATCTGCAATCACAAAACAAGCATGGAATCATTGGGTAAATACTCACTCGGCCATAGTGATTTGCCCTAATCGTAGTAATCGATTGGGAGGTCCTCGTTTACCTCAGGGTCACCTGATCATTATGTGATAACAACACTAATAAGTATTTGAATTAACTAATAATTCTAAACATTTAATTACCTAATTCTACTTAGACTACTATTAACTTTTACCCGGTAAGACTTTAATTTCAATCGTATATAACTTTTTCGTTTTATTTCTGATATTTATGAATTTATAGTCGTTTTTCATCGTTTTCGGACATATATTCACACGGTAATGTTTGTTTTGGATGTTAAGACCCCTATTTTACATTATGAACTAAATTTATAGAAATTTTTAGTTATAATACTTAAGTATTCTTATTACTTATATTTGTATCCTTTATTCCTTAAATTCTTATAATTTAGGGATTTACTTTACTATTACTATTTTATGTACTGAATTAGGTATAATCTAATTTAGAAGGTCTATTAGGATTTACTGATTTTAGTACCTAATTACCTACACTTTTCTTACTTTTCTCATTTTCTAAACCTATGCTTATGTCATCGCTTACATCATCTTTTCTTTTTGTCATTGCTTATGTCATCACTCACCTCATCATTTGATTACATAAGCATTACCTTATGCTTATGTCATATGTACATGTCTTATGTACATTTGTCCTTTACTTATACTTATGTACATATGCCTTATACATACATATACTTATACCGTATTTATACAGGTATTTCTAGTCATATACCTATACGGTTGGATACGTATTTTTATACTAAAAATTCGTATGCCAAATTTTTCCTTAAGAAAATCCTCTCAATTTCATCCTTTTGTAGTTCTATGTATGTATTTAGTATAGTATATATATATATAGTTAGATATGGTCTTAAATTAGGTTATGTACATGATACATACTTATGTATAAAGGCTCATATACATGTATTCCTTTGGTATTTCTTTATGTACACATATCTAAGAGTACATACACATGTATTTCTTCCATTTCCTTCATAATTCTTCATTTTCTATACTTAAAGATGGAAACTTTGTTTCCTCTTTGTTAAGACATCACTAAACACCTAACTACTTATCTAATCTACCTAATTAACTAACTAATGAATAACATAAAGTAACATAAAACAACTTAAGAACATACCTTTAATTGTGTTGAAGTTTATGGAGACAAAAGGCAAAGGAATGAAAGTGAAAGAGGAGGGGGAGTTCACGGCATGAAAGGGTAGTTTTTGCTTTTGTTTCTTTTGTTTTGTTTTCAATTATGGAAGACAACAAATGGTGGGGCCTAAGAGGGAAAATTGTGGACGGCAACACTTAAGAGGAAAGGAAAAAGAAAAATCAAAAGAAAAGAAAAGAAAACCATCATTAAGTTACTAAGATATTTTCCTTATCTCTTAAGACTTTTGACTTTTCAAAATGTTGACTTTAGTCAACATGTGTTGACTTGGTCAACCCTTTGACTTTGGTCAACATGCATTACCTTAGTCAACATTCCTTAAGTATGTGTAATTTTGTGCACATAATGTTGTAATTAAGGGAGATTAGAGGAAAAATGAAGGAAATGAGGGGAAATGAGATATTTGATGAATTGATTAGTAAACATTGTTGATGAGATCTTACTTTAGGTCTTTATAGCCTATATATCTCATTTGATAAACTACTTTGAATAACAAATGCAAAAAGTACCAATTTAAGTGTTAAGGTTCACTACATATAACCTAATCTTCAACTATTACTCTAACTCTAAGTGAAACTATCTTAATCACTTACTTAAGAAGTAAATATAATCTATGACTCATTATCTTAATTTCTAATGGATTACCTAAGGATTCAAAGCATATAAGTATGAATGAGGGTCATCTCTAACCCTTTACTAATAGTTTAGCAAAATATAAGCATTATTTTATCAATTAGGGTTTTAGGGTATATCATGTTGGATTAGTGCACATATGTCTTTAAGATAATCATTTTTAGGGTTTCTATCACTTTTGAATAAAATCTTTAGCATTTAGAAACATTTAGGGTAGAAAAATTCTTTACACGATTGAGTAATTCTTTTAGGGTTTTCACTTTCATTAGCCTTGTCGACTCCTAAATTGTCTAACATAGCCGAGTCTATTACAAAAGCTAGGTTGATAATTTTAGGGGTTTACAATCATGACCTAACCCGTATGCCAAAATCTTCAAGTTTTATATGAATACAGGTCCTTTTTTGAAAAATAATACGGAAAAGGGCCCCATGAAGAAAATATTCATATTATCCAGATGCACCTTCACTTTATGATAATTTATGCATGCACCTTCGATACTTTCCATTTGTACTAAAGGTGCATGCAGTAAATGCGCCTTCAAAACAACCCACACAATTGAAACATTTACTTCCATCCATACATTACAAATCGAATGATAAATTTACTATAGAAGTCAACTGAATAAAATAGTAGTCGATGGGACACCTCAATAAAGATGGTAGGCAAAAAAAACTCAACACATGGAATGATCATCCATTTACCATAGGAGTCAATTGCAATAAAAAATAATTGAAAATTGTAATGTCATAACAAGAAAAGAATGCCACAAATCGTGATCGTTGATGAAAGCTAAACTACGTTTCAAATAATAAATATATATACAAAAATTTTCATGTCTTAATGTCAATACAATGGTATAAAAAAAAAAAACAAAAAGACAAAACATATCTACTATCGCCTATGCCATATAAAGGTCTTAATGGTATGGGACAGAGGTAAATGCCTCTAACTGTCTTGTGACTGCGTAGGCTAAGGCAGTGGATCATCAAGATTAAGATCCTTAGGAGGGACTAAGTCGACTAGAGGGGTCAACTATAGCTGAGTGACGCCCCCACCCGTAGAAGACTATATGTGGGTAGAATGATGCTTTTGAGGTACCGGTGGAGTCGCAAGATCAAGATAATGATGGAACTCGGGAATCATGTAAGAGCTAGATCCGGCCCTAAAGCTGGATTTGACTCTCAAAGTAGAGGAAACTCCTAATCCAAGGTATGTACCGTATCTTGCATTGATCTAGCAGAAGCCTATGGAATGAAACCCATGTAGTTGGATATCATCATCGAGGTCTCCCCAGCCACATTCAAATCGAGCCCTGCCTCCTCAAACTCGAGCTCTACCCTTAGGTAGTACACAAAGAGCCAACATATCCTCATCCATAGGTGGTTCCTACTCCCCACCGTGGTCTACATGGGGTAGTTGTTGTACGCCTTTGTGATGTGGGTAAAGGATGAGGCCATTGTGCTGCTTGATGAACTATAGTACTCCATCTGTAATATTAAGCGATGTAAGATAGTTAGGTGCTAGCTACACATCCTTAAGCAAGTCTACTTGAAAAAATATACATGCAGGTGTCAAAACATATAATAGCAATCATACATAAGTATTGAAATAATTGGAAAATTACACATGCACTTACCAGCCAACCAATGACAACTCCTTAGTGTGCAATGTAATGTCGAATGATCTATCTATACTACGGTTAGTAACTCTGGTCAACTATATTAAGAATCCATGCCTCTTACCCTAAGCCTGGATATACGTAGCATATGTATCGATCCAATCAATATCCATCCTATCTCGAAGGTCTAGCTGGTAAAGTTGCTCAAAGGTGTCTACATTCTACATCCTATAGAGGATAGTAATATCTACCAAACTGTCGGACGATACGATCAGGAAAACACCACTCAATGATGTAGAAAGATATGAGTAGCACCTGGGCAATCAAAATGTGTTACCCAGCAATGCAAAAATGTAGCAGCAACTATAGCAACTCCTCCACATATGGCTCCTAAACAACCTTAGGGGAAAAAATTAAAAAAAAAAAAAGTTATGAGTCCACGAAGGTTGGTACTTAGGTGTGAAAGAAGGACTGAAAAGAGAAAAGGTTATCATATCATACCTACTACATCATCTATAGGTCAAACACTGTACGATATGCATCTACTACATGCATGGGATGCTGAATAGTATCCCACACTACCCTCTATTTGGCTACCAATGTCCTATCTCGATTGATAATAAAACTGTATTAACTAAGTAGGGTGACATGTAGGAATCTATCCCAAGCTTAAACCTATAGAAGAATTACAGCGCCATCATGCTCATGTGCATCGGAAGAGGAGGCAAAGTACAGCTGTCAGTATAACCATGCTAAGCAAGTACTCCCCCAACTGAACTACCTAGCTATAGAGAAGTCCTCCAATAAGGGCAAGAACATGAGGTGAATAAGACTGGAGGATTTATCCGCAAAGATAAATCCCCACATCAAGCTAAGTATGTATGTACGTGCATATTGTCGAACTGTCCCATCATCTACTCCATAGAGAAGTATCCAAAAGTGCTCTTGCAGTCATGTAATAGACATACCAACTCCCCTCATCCGAGCAAACCTAATGCTTAGCAATCTCTCCCTTACATCAGCCCAGCTCTCCTCATTGTCCATCTTGGTCCAACCCGCCACTGCAAACCCCTCTACCAAAAGCTCAAGATGGACCTTTACATCCTACAGTATGATGGTCACCTCTCCAGTAGGTAGGTAAAATGTATATGTCTCGGGCCTCCATCTCTCCACTAAAGCTATGATTAGGTGCTAGTCCAACATAATAAATGGAAGTTGTGTAACTCCCCAAAAACCAGCCTTCCATATGTAAGGCTCCACCCTAAGATGTATGAGAATATCCCACTCTTCCCTATGTAAGGACATCTTGCCACACCGTACTCGTAGTGCATAGGTAGCCTCCTACACAAATGATTGATGAAGTTAGTAAGTAATACAGCTTTTACGAAAAATTAAAAGTACATGAGATGTTACTACTACCCTACCCTCACAAATGACTTGTGAACAATAGCTAACTTGCCTCCTAAGTATGCATTGATCGATAAGTCCCAACTCCATCTATCCTATAAACACAAACGACCATGGTTAATAGTCATAATAATGTGCATCTATTTATGCTTATGCATGAAGTGTAACATAATGCCTAAATGGAAAAGCAATATTTATCAACCCTATTAATCTTTGGACACCTCCTCCTATTATGTCTGTCTCACCCACATGCGTTGCATCTGTTTCTATCTAATCTCTCCCTAACATTCATCTCCATGTGATATCACTTACACTTAGGTTTTCCTTTCTTATATAGTAGGTCAACGTTCGGGTGGAGATAAGGGAAGCTAACTTGTAGCCAATTCAACTCATCACCAAGCAAGTAGAAATGAGATGAGTAATACTCTATCTAGTTCGCCCACTTATACTATGGCCCTATTACCAATTTGTTGTCTACCATCATACTCACTATAACAACACATGCATGGGAGCAAGGGATCTTATATATTTGCTACTTTTGATAGGTGCATGTATGACCCTTGAAGTCAATCGTATTTGTCCTTCTTCATCCCTTTAAGCCTATCCTCGTCATTCGACCACTAGTCAAAATCTCAAGAAGACTATTTTGAAAGCTGAATGATATGAGTTTATGTGCACTAACTTGCCCTATCTACATTTCACACATCTGCAAAGCGTAGTTAGTATAGATCTTGCAAGATTTGATTACTTCTCTGGCATCTTTATATCTCTCCTTCAATAGGCAACACAGTTGCAAAATATCTTCTTGACTAATGTAGTGACGAGTAATCCAGGTACCAATTTCAAAATGAAGTTATAACTCTCGACAATATTGATGTCATTTATCCAAAACAGTAATATCCGTCATATGCAAGCGTCCATCTATCCAAATCCACATTATCAAACTACATAGGAGCGTCCTCCTTAGCCCATCCCAACTGCTCCATGAAGTATTTGAATTTCCTCTCTTATGCCTAAACACCTGCAAACTAAACAAGTTTCTTGCACAATTGGTTTTTGTGAGCTATGTTGAAGTTACAAGCAACGTACCGCAAGCAGTATCTCCAAACTATAAATGGAGGCTGTCACCCTACTAATGGTTCCTTGTATGCAGAATCGATGTTAGATGCTCTGTCAAAGATAAGACATAAGGTTTCCTCCTTTTGACCAACCACGTGGACTTTAAGCTTCTGTAGGAAACACCTCCAAGTTTCTACCGATTCTGTGTCAACTAAAGCAAAGGCCAATGGAAATATTGAATTGTCCCCATCTATGTTACATGCTACCAACTTATGTCCATACTTACCATATAAGAATGTATCATCCACACATATAAGAGGCCGATAGTATTTAATAGCTTCCACACATGGCCAGAATGTCCAAAAAACCTACTTAAACTGAGACTCATGTGGCTTTGACGAATTACTCTAGCCCTAATCCACCTGTGTCCCTGGATTACTTACCTTCATTGCATTCAATAATCTCGGTAACTCATTATACAACTTCTCCCAATTACTATATACCATCTCAACTACCTTCCTCTTGGCCTTAAAAACCCTCCTATTACTTACTATGTATCCATACATATTTTGCACATTAGTTGCAAGATCCAGTATCTTCACATCAAGATTATTTTGTATACTATTGATGAATGTCTAGCCATGATGTTGCTATCAATTTAAGGCTGGTCTTGGTTCATCGTAAGGTTTACACAAGTGTACTAGAATTATAATTTTGAAAAGACCCTCTACCTTTTTCAGACAAGCTCGCAGCCTCCACTTACAACCCTCTTCCTTTTTCTTACAATAGACCGCATATACAGTTGGTTTCGATATCTCAACATGGAAATCATAGTGGTTCCTTATGTGGAATGACTTCACCGCATCTATGAAATCCTTCTTAGTGTTGAAATATATGCCAACACTTAAGTCATCAGAACTACTGATGTTATCGCACATTTCGTTAACGTCTCTCTCAAATGTCATGTATCCTCTACCATTATACTAATTGTTGTAAATGGAATAAGATTTCTCACGAGCTTGTCCACCGGTTCATTTTTTTATGGAAAGTCCTCAAATTGACTGTTGGACATTGTTGCACAAGTGGAATGATGGAGCCTACTTAAGCCATCTTCACAAGGTAGCTGGATCGGCACATTATTGCCAACAATATCTAGTTTCACCTGAGGTTCTCCTAAATCCTCACAACCCTCACCATCATCATCTTTGAGTCCAATATGATCCTTATCACCATTCCCTACTACCTCCTCCTAATCATCATCGACATTTATGTCCATGTATATTCTCTCCACATACAGATAATAAGACTCTTCATATTCAATAATAGGACCTAATGCTTCATCAAGCTGCTCTTCTATGATATTGATGTGCCCATACTCAGTAAAATCCATGTACAGTTCATTTAACGTACTCACATCCATCTACTCCACACTAGTCATCATAGACTACACATGAGGTGTCAAAAGGGTTAGATTGTCTAACTCATGTATTTCATGCTTAGCCCAAGCGCTCAATTCCCCGTTGTGCCTTATTTGTACTTCTTGAATACTCCATTCCCCAAAAAACTCAATCCTCTCAATGAAATTCTTAATATCCTCATCGTCTTTCATGACCATCAACTTGTAAACAACTCTAGCATCATGGAAAAAGAGATGCATGTGCATAATTTCAACACCACTCGGGTCAACTCCAGCACATCCACAAATTCTTCGAATGAAATGAGAGAAGTTCTAATCCTTCCTAATATTCAACTTCTTAATGGGCTCCATGTCATACTTTAACCTCGAGTTATCCATTACAATGTTTTCATTTGCATACACAATAACTTTCACATAATCTATCATTTCTACCCTAGTAATGCCACTATGAACTGAAGATTTAGATGACATAAAACACTTCATCTACACTCCGAGCGACATCTTAACAAAATGCATAATGTCATCTTGTTAAATTGTGTAGCATACTACCTAACTTCAACTCATTAATTCCACTCAATACATTAAGAGTGCCTAAAAAAGTATATGACTATTTCAATATATACACTAGAATTTTCCATACTCACATTTGTATGACTTATCTATCGAACCATAAAAAATACCTTAATATAGACAAACTATAAGAAATTTTCATCAAATATCAATAAATTTGATAACTTATGGTACATCTATGACTACTCAGTATAAGTAATACATTAATATTTTTTTCTTAAAAAAAACTGCATACAGTATGGATTATTACTAAAATAAAAGAAAATTCATGAATGTAAATTATGGATTATTGGCTATTTTAGATGTACACCAATGTAAAAAACTAGACAGGTACTTCAACCTTGCGTTTCCTCTGTGTTTTAGAAGTTTTAGATTTTTAATTCGATGAAAATGAGGTCAAGGCGTATGGATTTGGGTTTATATAGATGGTACTTACTAACTGCACCTTTAGTATACTCAATGCACATTCAATATATTAAGAATTACACTAAAGGTGCAAATAGTGCATACGCCTTCTTTGTAATTCTCAATAAACTAAAGGTGCATGTAATGTATGCGCCTTCAACATAAAAATTATCAAAAGGTGAAAGCGCATGCACCTTCACTATACCATGATCATAATATTTTTCTCATGGGGCCTTTTTTCATATTATTTTTTGAAAAAGACCCCATATTTATATAAAACTCAATATCCTCCACTAGTCCGAACTACGTTGATTGGAGTTTGGTTGGGTTTTTTTTTTATTTCTTTTATCATTTTAGTTTAATAGCTCCTAGTTTGTACTTTATTTTAATTGCCGATACTAACTTAAAGTTATTTTTTATGCAGGTCCTTATGTGATAGTTGTTTTTTCATTATATTCTTGCATATTTATTACTAAAACTACATTTTTAGCATTTTTTAGAACAAACTGCATATTGGTCATGTTTATCATATAGACTACATATTTAAACTATAAATAGTATATTTAGGATATAATTTGCATATTTTATTAAAAGTCATTTTTTTTTAAATTTGCATTTTTATAAATTTTTCACTAACATTACAAGTTTTGAAAAAATTGCATAAAATTTTCATTTTTAACAAAAAATGAATATCTTGAATAAAATTGCACTTTTCTATCAATATTCATTTTTTTCAAAATTTGAATTTTTTAAATGTTTTGCATATTTTTTCACCAAAATTCTAAAAAATTGCATTTTTAGATACTTTAGGGATTTTTTCTAGGAAAAATTATTTTGTCCTGCACATTTGGTTTTTTCATAAAATAAAAATCTTAATTTGGAATCTCTTCAAAAATTAGGTCTTGTTTAGGTTTTCTTCAAAATTGGAGATAAAGATTAGGGTTTTCTTAGGTTTTTTTTTTTAATAAAAAATAAAATAGTTAACAAACATAAACTTAGCCACTTTTTTAAAAACAAAATGAATCCATACATTAAACTTTTCTAAAAAATTAGAACTACAGTCGATTTAATCTCAACTAGCAAATATGTAAGCACATTCGAAGCAACCGTAAAATTTGTAAAATGTTTAGTTTTCTTTTTCTTTTTTAGGAAAATTTTCTTAATAAAAAATTCATTTTCATGCATTTCCTCATTTTTTACATGTTTTGACGTTTCTTTTTTAAAAAAATATTATAAAAAATAAAGGCCCAGTAATTGATTTTCTTAAATTCTTACATGGTGACCTTATCATAATAAATTAGCCCTCAAATTAGGTTTATTTAGTTAAATTTTTTAGAAAGTATTTTTCTGAGAAAATTCGTAGATTGGTGACTAAATTAATGTTTTTCTACCCAAAACCCTAATTTCATTTTTTAACCTTTCAACAGTATTTTTCAACATTTTTTAAAGAAAAAGTATTTTTTCCTTAATTTAATATCAAGTAATTTATATTAAGTAAGTTTGGCTTAATATAGGTTAAACTAAAAAAAAAACAAAAAAACAAAAGTAGGAGTTAACACCTTTATCTTTCAACTTAGGTTACCAATATGCAACCTCTAGGGTTTCAATTTTGTAGAGATTAATAATGTTGTTGACCTCAAATCTCCACCTACAAAAGAATCTAGAAACCGTCTATTCACAGGACTCAACAATCTCACACCTAATTGTCGATGCTTCAAACTTCTTATCATACTCCTTAACACTCAAATTACCCTACTTGATATCCTACATCATCTTATGTAAGCCTTGCTTATGGTAATCTAGCACGAACCTTATCTACCAATAGTCTTTTTATCTCCTGCTAAAAAGTCAAATAGCTCTTTCCATTCTCTTCCTCTAAACTATCAAATTTCTCCACCAAATAGCTACAAAACCAGTAAATTCAAGTATTGCTAGCCTGACTCTCAACTCTTCTCGGTATTCATAACACTTAAATATCTTCTCAGCCCTATCCTTCCAATCAAAATAGTCATATGCAGTATCCTAACCAATGAATTTTGCAATTTGAAGTTTAATAATGTCTAACCCTCAATTTTGGCTCTATTGCCTCATAAGAGGTTTAGGGTTACAATATGTTTCTATGCATCTAGCCTTCACCTTTTTTATAGTTAAGAGATAATGCGCTCTACACAACTGTTAATACAGCCATGCCCGAGGACTTTTGATCAAATTAATCCAAATTCTTGAGAACAGAAATGAAACTTTGAGAATCTTCTAAAATAGCATCTAACAAGGGGTCAACATGGGTGTGTTAACTTAATTGTGTTCTTCAACATGCTCTAATTTAACATGACTATGTTAACAAAAGAATTAGCTTACAAAAGGTCTATGGCCCTTGACATGGCTATGCACTTCCCTATATATCTCTCTACCTTCAAATATTTGAATAAAAGAAACGAAATCAACACGACCATCAACACAACCATGTTAGTCCCATGTATCTCTCTAGTCAATTCCTTAATTCTTCATCTTAACTCCAAATCAAGCAAACTTGTCCTTATTCGTTCCTTTTTTTTTTTTCCGAAACTATCCTTCTAAGGCTTAAAATCAAAATATAAACCAAATTAAGTACCAAAATCCATTAAAAACAAAAAAGAAACACATACATACATAAGACTATTAAAAGTATTATGGAAACTCACTAATATATAAGTGTAGTTAAGCACCTATCAAATTCCCTACACTAAAATTTTTGCTTGTCCTCAAGCAAAACATATAGCTTGAAAAACTCTCAAGGACAATAGTTTCTCTAACCACACCATTACATAGAAATCTAACCATACATATAGTCTAGTTAAGATACAAGAGCATATACTCTTTTATCAATTTGCATCCAATGATCATCAAGTTCAAGTTATAACTTAGCAACTTTTACTATATAACTTTACTCAATCATAACTCACTACCCTTAAAACACAAGAGTACTAGAGTTCAAAAGATAATCCATATAAGTTAAAGCTTTATCATATCATTTAAATAAAGATTAACAAACTTAAAATCAAGTTTAACAACAACTAATGAGGAAAGAGTCACCTATTCTTTGCACACTTAAGCTAAAATGTATATACTCCCCTTTTCCATATTGCTAATCACCATAATTTAAAGTAAATGCATGTTACATCCACTCATCCCTTGGTTATTTCCCTAGTAGCAATTTTCACTAGAAGGTTTTCCCCCTTTTTTTTTTTTCTAAAGTAGCTTCATCACTTAGTAAGTCCAAGGCCAAACAACCTTAAACTATTAGGTTTTGAGATACTCCTTCAAACCTACAGTACTTTATTTTGTTTATTTTAATTGACTAAATTCAGTTTTCTCGAACTATTCTCATGACTCATGTAGTAAGCTTTCTGCCAATGATCTTAAGCTTATCCCCAAGTTAATAGTCATTATCCCCTAAAAAGAGACACCGTGTAAGCTTAATTACTCAACTCAACAAGGCACACTACTAAGCTTCATTTCAAATTGTTGCATTTCGATCATTTATTTAACTTCCAACTTTATTGATTTTTAAGAAACTTTCAAGAGACAAATTTCATCCATTCATTACTAAAAAATATAGGACCGTAAAGAATTCCAAAAGAATGGGTATACACTGAAGAAACCTTAAAAAAATAAACGACTAACTCCTAATCGATGACATTGCCCTAATTCCAAGTCTAAAATCAAAGCTTAATTAATATGTGACTCTACCTCTCACAAATTTCACAATTTAACTCCAGTAATGTGTTAAAAGGTTATAAGTGATCAAGTAAAAGTATGCAAAAATTGAAATAAAATTACCTAAAATGTTGCTTTTTATTGAACACAAATATAGTTTAGAAGTAAATGTGCAATTTAATAGTTAAGTAATGTATATGCAATTCAAAGTGTTAGGCAAATTCATTCATTAAAGTTCAAAGTGCTCTACAGCATCAAATATCAAAATATGACTATAACCCCTTTCAAAACTTCCCCTACACTTGCAAAATTAAAAATATATGTTGTCCCTAATATACATGATAAAACAAATAAAAGCACAAAAGGGAAAAAGGAAAAACATAAATCGATACTGCCCCCAAGTAATGATTATCTTCTTAGTTATGTCAATCCTATTCAAGCCAATTGAATTAACTCCTCCACCATGTTAATTAGTCTTTTGCTTGCACACTCAATACATACACCACAAAACCAAAAGAAAAATAAAAATAAAAATAAAAACTAAATTGATAATAAAAATGAAATGAGAAAATGAATGAAATCATCAACAAATAATAATGAGTTGCCTCCATCAAGATCACATGGGAAATATCTCATTTCCATAATTCAAATAAATATGGGGGAAGCACAATTCTCAACTTATAATCACTCAACTACAGCTTATTTCCCCTAAACTTTTGAAAAATGGGTTTAGCATAAGTAGAAGTTTTTACAAGAGGTGCCTATTCAAACTTTAATATATATCCCTAGAGCTCCAGGCAATCTAATTTAGGTTCATCTTCTCCTTTCTCAACCACTTTATTAAAAGTTAAAAAGAGAACTCCAAATTATTAAATTCTAGTTGTTGGTCAACCTCTTCAATCTCCTCATTTGGGGTTAAAGAATTCTCACTCTCCTCAATCTCATCATGAAACGAGTATACATCTTGAGGACCAAGAATCAAAATAAAGTTTTGCTCCATTCTCACTCAATCAAACTTCAATTTCTCAAATGTCAAGATCCTCCTTATTTTCCCATACCTCTTCTTCTTCAACTACTAGCTCACCCTCACTACTAATAGACCCCTCAAATAAAGCTTCTACATCCCTTTCAAAATAAGACCTTCTAAAATTCTCATCCAACTCCCTCAGTTTCTTAAGAGTATCTGAAGATGTAGTCAATTCTAATGTCCATCCTTGATATGATCCTAAAAAGTATATGTAAGAGGGTTTAGTGCATACTGCATGGCAATTTTCTAAAAGGTGTCACAAAGGTTTGGTGTCATATTTCCAAATTGATCTTCATATTCTATAGCCTCTTCAAACAATGATTTTTGTTAAGGTTTCTCTACTAAAGTCCCAAGGTGGTTTATTAGGATGGTTGGGGTATACATGAGGTAAAAATGCTGAGATCAAAAGTGCTAAATTTATCCTAATGCTCATTTGCCAACTCAGTAATCAATTTTTCTTGTGGAGGTCATTTCTCTATGTCTTAGATTGGTATGGCAAAGTGGTTAAGGTATGGACCATGTTGCGAATCGTGACCAAGAGTAGACAAGGTTGGTCGCTGAATGGGTCTAAGCTTGCAGAAAGCTTAAAAAGGGTTAATGGGGAAAAGTACAAGTGAAGGGAGGGGGGCCGCAAAAATGATGAATGAAACAGTAAGCAAAAACCCACAAACAACTCTAGAGGATATGATGCACTAATGGAACTTCCGATGAATCACGGCACAATTCGATATAACGTACGAATTGGTCTAATGAGGTTACTTGCCACTTAACCTTGCTTAAGGGAAAGGATAAGAGTAGTACCGAGAGTAAACAACAATGTTTACGCAAGGAAGAAAGTACTCAAAAGTGTACTAAAGATAATCTGCTCGTTACAACTACAAGTACAAGGGTATTTATACCCATAAGTTAGGGCAACTTGCCCAAAAAGGGAAAAGACAAAAAGGAGATTTCCTAAAGAAGCAATGTATATGATACAAAATGGTAAAAATGAATATATAAGGAAAATAATCATTGGTGCTACAGATTCTACATACAAAATGGTACACGTGGCGATGTTGCATTGGCAAGGTTGTTAAGAGATACGGACAAAAAGTACGAACAAATGAGCTTGTCCGAGTAGGGATGGCTTAGTTAGTTCGGACTCTCTCTCTCAACTTCTCAACAAGGAAAATGCTGAGTAATAGGTCAGCTCAGTGCTAGAGAGTAATCATTAACTAGACATACCATAGAAAAATGGGTGGCCATACGGCACAACATTAAAGGTGACTTAGCAAGGAAGTACTCAACCTCGGTAGGGCTTGGTTAGAACAAAAGGATTCGTCGTACCAACCCCTCTAGTCCTCAGGCTCGATTGCGGGTCAGAGGTTCAGTAGCCTAATTCCCATCATTCCCTCCAAGTTGTTTTAGATTTAGGATCAAATCTGAATGGTGTTCACCCAGTTCTCCATCAAGGTGATATGGACTGAAGTCGGCAATGTTGAAGGTATCTGAAACCCTATAATCCTTAGGAAATTCCAATCTGTAGGTGTTGTCACTGATTTTCTAAAGGATTCTGAAAGGTCCTTCCACTCTTGTAGACAATTTGTTCTTCCTCTTATTTGGGAACTGCTCCTTGCTAAGGTGCAACCACACTAAGTCTCCTAGCCAAAATCATTTAGCTGTTTTACCCTTATCCTTTCTCACGCTCTTTTGGTAGCTTGGTCGATATGCTAAGTGACCTTGTCATAGATGTGCTGAAGGGATTGTGCTCTGGCTGTTACGTCAGGGTCCTTTTGTATGGGTTTTGGTACAGGGGCATGGTCGAGGGGTAACTTGGGATTGAATCCATAAACCACCTCGAAGGGAGTTTGCTTAGTGGTGTCATGTACAGTTCGATTATAGGCAAACTCAACTACTAGCAAGTAGACGTCCCAATCAGTTAAGTTCTTACCTACTGCAACTCAGAGCAATGGCCCCAAAGTACAATTAACCATCTCTGTTTGGTCGTCAATTTGGGGGTGACATGAGGTACTGAAGAGTAATTTGATTCTCAACCAATGCTATAGGGTTCTCTAGAAATAGCTCAAGAAATTTGGGTCTCTATCGAAGACTACATTTCTTGACACGTCTTGTATCCGCACAATCTCCTATAAGAAAAGAGAAGCAATATCCAAAGCGTCATTAGTTTTGGTGTAAGGCACAAAGTGTGCCATCTTACTAAACCGATCTACGATGACCATTACAGAATCTTTGCCTTAGGTAGTTCGCAACAATCCGAGAACAAAGTCTATGCTTAGTTCGGTCCACGGCCTTGTTGGAACAGGTAGGAGCATTGCTTTCCCTTGCTCGACTCAACTCTTGGACTTTTTGCATACAACACAGCTTTCGACAACTTAGTGTACATCTCTCCGCATTCTCGGCCAAAAGTATCAGCCATTCAATAGCTCACAGGTCCTCCTCTCCCCAAAGTGTCCGGAAAGTCCTCCGTTATAAGCTTCCCTAATTAATAATTCCCATAGAGAACAAGTCAACACACATAATTTCCCCCCTCGAAATAAGTTGCCATCCTCCACATAATTCTCATCTACTGTCCTCCCATCCATGCATCATGAAATTATTGATCCAAAGTGTGAGTCCTCGGAGTATTGTTCTTTAATACTCGTAAACCCAAACAGCCTGGTCTACAGTTCTGATAAATGCACATATCTCCTCGAAAGAGCATCTACAACTACATTGCTCTTTCCCTGCTTGTATTTAATTACAAAATTGAATCCCTCAAGGAATTCAACCCATCTCGCCTACCGCTTCAACAACTTGGTCTGGCTTCAGAGGTACCTTAGTGATTCATGGTCAGTATATATGACAAATTCTTTAGGTAGTAAATAATGTTGCCATACTTGCATCGCTCGAATCAATGCCAAAAGTTCCTTGTCATACACAGAGTAGTTTGACTATGGTCCTCGGAGTTTCTCACTGTGAAAAGCAATTGATCGGCCTTCCTACATCAGGACAGTGCTTATTCTAATGCTCAATGCGTTGCATTCTAGCTTAAAAATTTTGTCAAAGTTAGGTTGTCAAGACCTTAAAGGGGGCCTAGTAGGATTACCTAAAATTTTCATAACATGTGTGCACCCATGATATGAAAACCACCTTGTAAGTCAGAGATTGCAAGACTCTAAATAATAAATCACTAAGATTACTAATTTTCAAGTAATTAATTTATCATAATGTAACATAACATATAAATATAAATAACTATAGATATCTGATATCCCACAGTTCCTCAGAACCGTAGAGAATCGGTATCTCCTACCAAATAATAAGACAGGATATACCAACATTATAAAAGAAATACAAGAAAAATTAAATTATCTAGAAAGGATGTTTATGTATCATCTAAAGAGTACTCAGCTATTTCTAATACTAAGATATATATCTTCATCTCATACTCAGCACTCGAGACTCATCCCAATCCCAATGTAAATAAACTTGCAAGAGAAACTATGTGGGAGTGAGCATATAACAGCTCAGTGAGTTCGTTCCTCATCACTAATGGTCAAGCAAGTTTTCACAAATTATTATCACATATGTAGGCAAGTTATCTACATGTAACATGCATGCGCTATGAATGCCAGCAACACATCCATAGGAGTCCAAAACTATGGAAGGTATAGAATTACGTCATCTACACTTCAATTATCCCATGTACTTACCCGCACAGGACACCTCAGCTTACCCACATGAGGCTACCTAAGGGCACCACCCCTCTAGGCAATACTCAACTATTACCCTAGTCGAGAAAAGAGTTTCAATCCGAATAAAGGGATTCCAAACTAGGACTATCCACCCTCCAAGACCCCTCGAGCACAAACATGCAAGTCCTCTCGTAACCAAAATTAACCAAGACCTTACAAATATAATAAAGCGAGTCCTCTCGCTATCAAGTAGAAAACCCATACTAGCTTTGCCTTAACGATAAAATATCATTTCTGACACTGTGACCCTTATCAAAATCGTATAAAATAAGTTTAAGATTAGGAAAACTTTTTCCAAAATTACCCTTTTCAACATTTTGCAAAGCTATCACTCTCCATCCATACATTTACTGAGTCATAGACATGCAATGAATAAAACTGGTTATTTGGATTAGATATTTATATTTAT
The DNA here is from genome assembly GCA_024138015.1 of Lumnitzera littorea. NCBI lineage: Eukaryota > Viridiplantae > Streptophyta > Magnoliopsida > Myrtales > Combretaceae > Lumnitzera > Lumnitzera littorea. The sequence continues at coordinate 78,862,671 of JAMXBB010000002.1, forward strand.
CAATTTAAAAAAAGTGATCACACAGATGATGGCATACAAGCAGAACAGTCATTCAAACATACAAGCAACAGAACATCATACAAGTAACATGCACAAGCAAGTAGCAAGTCATTAAAACTCCCTCACTTGGATTATTGCTCATTTTCCAAGCTTTGGGGTTTTTAGAACTCGATATTGAACGCCTAAATCAAAATAGTAAAACTTATAAGTATTCTGAGAAGTCAGACTCCTTAGTTAACTAAAAGTCTATTGTAGTTTATCTAGTTTTCCCTAATATAACCCAAGTATAATGTGTATAGGGTTTATCATACTTAATGGGGTTAATAGTAACTATTTTCTTATATTTGTAAGTTATGAGACTTCCTTTATATATTTTGTAACTTTTTCATTCTAATTTCAATATTTGAGAACTTATAGTCGTTTTTCATCATTTTTGGACACACGTTCACACAGTGATGTCCGTTTTGGATATTAAGACCCGTGTTTTACGATATGGGCTAAATTTATTAAAATTTTAACTCATTGAAGCTTAATTATTCTCATTGCTTATGTTTATATCCTATTCTAGTATTTAATGATTTAATTAGCCATTAGATTCTTACACTTAGGGAATTTTACATTGGTACTACTAATTCACATACTTAATTAAGTTTAATTCAATCTAAGAAGTGTATTAGGGTTTAAAGGATCTTTGACGCCTAAGTATATGTATACATATATAGGTTATATTCTTATGTAATCTTATAATCTATTATTTTACAAGTTTATGCTTATATCATCGCTTAGGTCATCAATCGCTTGTGTCTTCACTTATGTCATAATATATGTAATCTTTTAATGATATCATGGCTTATGTAATTCATTCATTACATATAAATATATATATCCTTATGTACTCATACATATACATATGTTATATACCTTCATACACTTATAACATACTAATATGTATACTTATGTACTTATAAGTACTTATACATATACTAATATACATACCCATATACGCATACGATGACATACATATTTTTATACATATTTTCGTATGCCTTATTTAACTGCTTAAGAAATCTTCACAATTTCATCTTTTTTTGTAATTTAAGGGTGTATTTAGCATGGTATATGTATGTATAGTTAGTATATGCCTTATTTTTTGTTATGCACATAATGGATATTTATGTACAAAGGACTTTATACATGTATATCTCTAGCATACCCTTATGTACACATACTCAAAGACATGTACACATACATCTTCTTCCATTGCCTAAAGAATTCTACACTTCCATATGTAAAGATTGAAACTTTAAGCCTAAATCAACATATATATACACAATACATAACTACTTAACCTAACCTAACTCTTCTTCTAACTAGTAAAGAAGATGAAGCAAGACATAGAATCATAAGTACATACCTTAATTTTGCTCTTGAAAATGGATGAAAAGTTGAAAAGGAAAGAAGAGTGAAAGGGGAAGGGAAGATACAGTTGGAAAGGGGAAGAAGAAAGGTGCTTTGCTTTGTTTTAGTTTATGTTTGAAAAAGTGAAGAAAAGTGGGGTCTAGAAGAAGGAAGAAGTGGACGGCACAAAAAGAAAAAAAGAAGGAAAAAAACCAAAAGAAAAGAAAAGAAATCATGAGAAGGAAGATATTTTTTTCAAATGAAAAGGACATTTGTGTTGACTTTTCCACATGTTGACTTGGTCAACTTCCCATACATAATGTAATAATTAAAGAAAATTAGGAGAAAAATTAAGGAAATGAAAGGAAATGAGACATTTGATGAATTGATTAGTAAAAATAGATAATGAAGTCTTACTTTAGGTATTTATAGCTTATATACATCATTTGGTAAACTACTTTGTATAACTAGTATGAAAAGTATCAATTAGGATGTTAAGGTTCATTACATTTAACCTAAGCTTCAACTAAACCCTTAACTCTATGTAATACTATCCTAGTTATATACTTAGAAGATGAATGTGATCTAGAATGCAATATCTTAGTTTCTAAGGGATCACTTAAGTATTCTAAATATTTATGCATAATTGAAAGTTATCTTTAGTCGTTTACTAAGGAAATGGAAAAATATGGAGAATATATTATCACTTTAGGTTTTAGGCTAAATTATGGTGGATTAATGCTTTTATATCCTTAAAGTAATAGTTTTAGGGTTTTTTTATTACTTCCGAGTACAATCTCTAATGTTTTCACACATTTAGGGTTTAATATATTCATATGCGATTAAGTCTTCAATTGTTATCTTAGGGTTTTGATGAGGTTTGAGGTTAACTTTTGCAGTTACATATACTTGAGGTTTTAGAGTCTTCGTATGCGATTAGAGGTTCAATTGATAATTTAAGGTTTTTCATATTCACTTTAGGTTTTGAATTGAGATTTTTAATCAGTTTTAAATCTCACTGGCTCTATTGACTTTAGGAAATCATCTACAGTTTAGGCATTTGATTCTATACTTAGACAACTAAATTCATAGGGTTTACATAGGTAGTACTAACACCTAGGTGAAGGTCAACCGTTCTTTTACCTCAACAAAGCTCCTCTCTTCCCTTTCTCCCCATCGGAAATCGATGTTTTTCTTCATTAGTTCAGTAAGTGGCGCAGCGAAGGTGCTGAAATTCCTAATGAATCTTCTGTAAAACGAAGTCAGTTCGTAGAAAATTCTCATGTTGGCACAAGTAGTAAGAGTCGACCAATCGAAAATTGCTCAGATCTTCTCATCAATAACTCACAAGCCTCCTCCACTGACTACATAGCCCAAGAATACCACTTGCTCCTAGCAAAAGCAACATTTCTTTAGAACACCAAATAGTTTCTCAGCACGAAGGATATCTAAGACTGCTCTGAGATGTTCGCAGTAACTCGGCATGTTGGCACTATAGACCAGGATGTCATCAAAGTACACTACGACACACTTCCTGATGAGATGTCTCAACACATGGTTCATTAATCTCATGAAAGTGCTCAAGGAATTCAATAAGCCAAAGGGCATGACCATCTACTCATAAAGTCAATGTCGAGTCTTGAACACAGCCTTCCGTTTGTCGCTTGGCCTCATGCAAATTTCATGGTAACTAGATTTAAGATCATTCTTGCTGAAAATCTTGGCTCCACTCAATTTGTCTCCAACATGTCTTCTAGCCTCAGGATCAATTACCTGTATTTGATAGTGATTTTGTTCATGACTCGGCTATTTACACATATCCACCAGGTTCCATCCTTCTTCGGTACTAGAAATACAGGCACGGCATAAGGGCTGAGAGTCTGTCTTACATAGCCTCTCTCCAATAATTTATTGACTTGTTGTTTAAGTTCAAAAGCCTGCTCAGGATTCATCCGATAAGCTGGCTTATTTGGCAGTGTAGCACCGGGTACTAAGTCAATGTAGTACTTTATACCTCAAGTTAAGGCTAACCCTTTAGGTAATTGTTTTGGGAATAGGTCAATATATTCATCTAGGAACTCCTTAATTTCCTAGGGAAGCTTACCCCACTCCTTCATTTCCAATAGTCACCTGACCAATAATAAGGTCAACTTATCAACATTGACGGCCTCTTGGAGCTCAACTCTACTCATCACCAAAGCTTTCTTCAATCCACAAGCAAGTTTCGTTTGTAACTTGTGAACTTCTCTTAATAGCAATGGATTCAATGTGATCTTCTAGTCATCCTTCTCAAACATGTACGTGTTTCTATAGCCGTCATGTATAACTCTCCTATCAAACAACCACGGCCTACCCAGCAATACGTAGGAAGCACACATAAGCAATACGTCGTAAAGGATCTAGTCAAAGTAATTCCCTATAATGATCGGCAGTAGTATTTGCTGAGTGACATGTAATGCTCTTTTCTCACTCAACCAATGCAACTTATATGGCCTAGGATGTGCAATAATCAGAAGCTTCAGTTTTGAAGCAAGATCGATTGATGCTATATTGGTGCAACTTCCACCGTCCACAATGAGGGCACACATCTGATCATTCACCTTACGAGTGGTATGAAACAAATTCTCTCTCTCCTCCTCCTCTTATGAGGGTTCTACACTCATAGTACGTCGAATAACCATGAGTAACTGGTCTAAGTCCTCGAGAAACACGTCCTCCTCAATCAGTTCTTTCTCAACATTTTCTTTCTCGATAGGAACCTCCTCCTCTTTAGGTTCCTCATCCGTACTCTCTACTTCTAACTTCAAGATGTCTCCCTTAATGACCATCGTTCTTTAGTTCGAGCACTGAGCAGCCATATGTCCAAACCCCTAACATATGTCCGAACCCCTTGCACTTAATCTGGCTAGTCTTCCTATTAGACCCTTACCCCTTCTCATACGTTTGAGTCGGCACTATATCTTCAGGTCGGCCTTTCTGCTCAGCTCTATACTCGACTGAGCTCAGTGACTTACCTATCCGAGTAAGCTAGTTGGCATCCTCACCAGATGTCAGCTCCTTCTTTGCCTCTCTACTTATTGGGCAATCTTAACAACTTCATCCATCGTGTCGAATCGTTAGAGCTCCACAACGTCCCAAATGTCTCCTCTCCACCCGGTAACGAACCTTGAGACTGTTCGAGCTGGTGGTTCCTCCACTTTGCAACGCATCATAAGCACTTGAAACTCTTGAACATACTTGTCAACGATTTGGCCTTCTTATCTCAGCTCCTAAAGCTAAGTGAATGTATCTTGGAGGTATGTTTCTAGCACGAATCTATTTCTAAGCACCCTCCTCATCTCGGGCCAAGTATTAATCTCTTGGTACCCCTCTCATCTTCTCATGGCCTAAAAATTCTTCCATCACATGGCAGCATATCTAAAGAACTCAATAGCAGTAGTTCTCACTTTCTCATAATCCTCATATTGATAATAATCAAACACACTCTCCACCTTTTCTTCCCAACCCAAATACTTATCAATATTCCCATATCCATTGAAACTCGGAATTCGAAACTTCACATGGTCAGATGCTTTAGGGATTCATACACACTCCTCTTCAAAATACTCCTCTTCCTCTTCATCAAGCTCTCTCAGGTCTATCATTTGCCTTACTCATCTGCCAACCTTTCTACCTCGAATGGGTCGGCCTAAGTTCTTACCTCTAACAGGTTGAACAGCTTGTAAAGTGTTTTGTGCAGCCTTAATGGGTCGGCAAGATAACACATGAACAACTCGGGTCAGATTTACTAAGAGGTTAGCTACCTCATCAACCCTCTCGTCGGTACTTTTGGGAGTTCCTTGAGATTGTCGTCCATGGTGAACAACTCCAATGTCATCACCAGTACCAACATTCATACATGGGTCAATCATTTTTCTTCACAAATTCAAAGCTCAACAAATATTTCAGAAAGCAAGCAGCTAACAATACAGCATTCAAATGAACACAATAACTTATTCTACTTCACACATGTAAAACAGAGTATAATAGAACTTCAAGAAGAACTACAAAAGTTCACACAAAACCTCCGCTCTAATACCAAGATATTGCAAACCGTAACCAAGAGCAAATAAGGTCGGTCGCTAGATGGGTCCAAGTTTTTGGAAAGCTCAAAAAAGGTTAATAGAAAAAGGTATAAAGGGGAGGGCACAAAAATGACGAATGAAATAGTAAGCAAAAACCCACGAACAACTCCAAAGGATATGACGCACCAATGAAACTTTCGAAAACTCACGGCACAATTCAATATAACAAACGAATTGGTCTAATGAGGTTACCTACCACCTAACCTTGCTTAAGGAAAAGGATAAGAGTAGTGCCGAGAGTAAAAAACAGTATTTACGTAAGGAAGAAAGTACTCAAAAATGTATTGAAGATAATCTGCTTGCTACAGCTATAAGTACAAGGATATTTATACCCGTAAATTAGGGCAACTTGCTCAAAAAGGGAAAAGACAAAAAGGACATTTCCTAAAAAAGCAATGTATATGATACAAAAGGATAAAAATGAATATATAAAGAAAACAATCATTGCTGCTACAGATTCTATATACAATACGGTACACGTGGCGATGCTGTATTGGTGAATTACTTGAGCAGGGATGGCTTAATCAATTCAGACTCTCTCTCTCTCTACTTCTCAACAAGGAAGATGTCGAGTAATAGGTCAGCTTAGTGCTAGAAAATAATCATCAACTCGGCATACCACAAAAAAATGGGCGGCCATATAGCATAAGATTAAATGCAACTCGACAAAGAAGTACTTAGCCTTAACAGGAGTTAGCTAGAACAGAAGAATTCATCATGCTAGCCCCTCTAATCATCTAACTCGACTGTAGGTTAGAGGTCCGATAGCTTGATTCCCAATAAACTAAGTCATTTAAAGTGCAAGAACCCTTTGTTTCATATTGTGCCAAGTACTCCACAAGAAGTTCCCTAACAAATTTCTCTCTTGATTGCTCTTCTTAAAATTAGGATAGTATGTATTTGGGTTATCTAAGTTTGACAAATAATGATATGGATCAAGGGAATCATAGGAAAAATTATTATTCCTACAATACAGACACACTACATCACTAAAATTTATGAGTATGAGGTTCCTTATTACCATTGTATGCACTCCAATAGTTATTTCCTTGACAACACCAACCAAACTCCATTTCAATATTCATAGCCAATACAAGTCAAAAAAATAGTCTTAAAAATTCTTAACCCCAACTTCATAGCCAATTATCACAAATGAAGAAAATAAAAATTAAAAATTTGAAGAAAGGCTAAAATGCAAAGTGAAAACAAAAAGTAGACGAAGCTAATAAATATCTAGACAAAAGCAAACCCAAATAAAAGACAGATTATTTTCTTGTTTTCTTTTTCAAATTTTTCAATTATTTTCATAATGGTTAGATTAATAGAACAAATGGCATTCCTAACATCTTCATTCCTAGCAACGGTACCAAAAAGCTAATGTAACTCTACTTTAATAAATAAGTGTATTTTATTAATAAGTATACTAAGTTTTGTACATAATATAATACTAGTGAGACTAGGTCAAAACCATAGAGACTAGGATTGCTAGTTTTGTACCCCTTCCCTATTATCTAAATGAAAATTTTGATTAATAAATTCAAGAAATACTAAATCTAAACTAAAGTTAATGAAACACAATAAAGATAAGTAAAATTAGAAAATAAACACCAAAAAAAAAAATCAAGAATGCAAAATATGTACCTAAATATTAAATCCCCTTAAGAGTACCCATGCAATCAGGATAAAAATACCAACTTTACTCATTATTTGTTTCATTAGACTACAAGAATTCCTAAATGAATTAATTTCTTTCTCAAGATTATTAACTTCTAACCAAGGTTGATTAATTAGAATCTCTTCTTAACTAAAACCCATAGAATTTTATTACCATTTCTTAAACTTTATTGTTAGGTTAATGCTAATCCAGATATTGTATGTCATCTTATCCTTCAGTTGCATGCAACTCCTTCCAATCATGTGAGATCTATTTGTGTATAGGATTTCTCAATCTCTAAGCAGGTAACTAAAAATAAGTCAAGAATATTAATTCAAAACAAGTAAAAGAACTCATAATTGGATCAAAAGGAAATAATCAATTGAATTGAAAGAAAATGGTGATCACATGGTCTTTCTAGGGTTTACTTATCTAGATACTAAACTAATTAAACTATACTAAACCCTTTATAAGCTTCAATCTTCAATCCGATCTATGGAAACCCTCAAAAATGCCTTAGGTGCATATACAAAGTGTCTAAGAGGGTTACAATCTATTTCCATGCATGTGGTCATCATCTTTTCATAATTAAGAGACATTGTGCTTAACAGGACTATCAACACAATGGCCATATGATTAGATCAATTTGAATTCCCAAAAATTAAAATGAATTGCACTGACTTGATTGTATTCATTAACATGCCCCAATTTAACATGACTATATTAACAAAAAAATTGGCTTATGATAGATACACGGCTCCCTATATGGTCATGTACTTCCCCATGTATCTCTATGCCTTTAAATCCTCCAAAAAAAAAAAAAAAAAAAGAAAGAAAGAAAGGAAATGAAGTCAACATAGCCATCAACATGGTCATGTTGGTCCCATGTGTCTCTTTGGCTAACTCTTAACTTCTTCATTTTAACCCCAACTCAAGCCTAACTTGTCCTCATTCGTTTCTTTTACTTTAAACTATCCTTCTAAGACCTAAAATTAAATTATAAACTAAATGAAGTACTAAAATCCATAGAAAACAAAAATAAGACTATTAAAAATACTTTGGAAACTCACTAACATATAAGTTTCGTTAAGCACTTATCAAAGGAGTCATCACTGTCATTGCTAGGAGGAAGAAACCTTGGGGGCACACTCTACTCTATCATCATAAGGGTATAGGAAGAGGTAGAAAATACCACATTCGTACCTTCCATGCTTACAAATGTGTAAAGAGTTGAAAGTTTCCAAAAAAGCTTCATAATTGATGAAAGATTTGACAATTCAAGAGGATTTAAAGAAGAATTTAAAATATCAAAGAAAACCCTAAAGTTTGTAAGGATGTGAAAAGTGGTTATCAACTAAGAAATTGCCAATTTATAGGCATGTATGATAACTCCATACAATATCTCGCCACATATCTTACAAAATAAATGTATGACGTAGATCTTCCAAGCAAGATTCACATCGAATCGATACAACCAATGGTTGATCAACACGTGCCCCTTATAGTTAATTCACTTAGATTAACATGCACAAAAACAAAACTGAATTAAGGCTTTTAGAACAAGCGACCATACCTTGGATCTAGCATCTATAAGCATGATTCGATCATGCCATTCAACCAACTTTATAATCAGTACACTATTGCTCAGTCTCACGGCGGTAAAGCGTTAAGTGGCTTATATGTCCCATTGTGTGTTACTCCCCTCAAATAAGGTTGACAATTGTTAACATGATACAATAACAAGGGACACAATAAGACATGATTATGTATGTGATTATAGAAAGAAAACACGATACACAATACATAGCACGACAAGAAGATACAATTTCAGCACGAATAAACATAATTAAATTATAACTTAATTATTTGTAATTTTTAATCAATTTCATGCATTTTTGGCACTGATATGACTTTGACAAGAAATAATGGTACGGGATACAATCCATTAATACGAATTGCTAACCTTAGACTTATTGCACCAGCTCGCCAATGACCTTACAGAATCTCTACTCGACATTTGTCACAGCATAGCTCTAGTTCAACTTGAATTACCTAATTGCTTAGTCACTCTACCCCAATTGATGCCCTAACCCACTAACATGAGATCAAAGGTCAACAAACACAAAATTAGCTGAACTCAAACACCTTAACTCATTCAGCAACTGTACTTAAGACTTTGGAGACCTTGCCAAGAGTTTACTCTCCTTGCCAAATTGTCATCAACAAGAGTGAAGGGTAAATATTGATAGGCTATTTCGAACATAGACCTAGGTCAACCTCCTTGGAACTTAGGCCAAGCCTAGAAGCCTAAAGTCAACCTATATGGAGCACTGCGTAAGCTCCCTAATACATAACCAACCTTGTTAAATTCTAAGCTAAGCTATTAATGTTAAAGACAACCTTACCAAAGCTTGGCTAACCTCACCAAAAAGCACCAATTGAGCTCCTATCATTGTCCTTATACCTTGGAGCCTAAGCCTTCAAGCTCACGATGTGTAGGCCCAACCCACAAGTTAAAAAGAATACTAAGAGGGATTAGCTTGGCAGAAAAAGAAAGTCTACAATTGCCATATGCCTAGACTAAGACCTCCTTCACAAGATTAGGAGTCAAAGAAAAGATCTTTAGATCATGATCCACTTTCTCACAATTAGCTTGCCTACCATGTCTATAAATACTAGGTAAAGGATCTTTAATCTCTCACTCTCATGCTCCTTATATATGTATCTAAACACACACTAAATCCATATACTAACTTAAGTATCAAAGTGATTATACTAGATTCATTTCTAGTAGCCCTTTGATATCTTATACCTGTTCTTCTATACAAGTTACCTCCAACATCCACCATCCTCCTAGAGTATCAACATTTTCAAAAAGTTATTACTTTGTAAAAATTGGCAATTAAACTTAATTCAACCATCTGCTTGAGTTCCTAGTGTAGAGTTTTATATTAGATAAGATTTTTTAATTAGCTAATGACACGTATCATTTAAGAATTAGTTAAATAGATACATTATCTCACATTTCTTAATGGAGTTCACTCCGGTATTAATGCTAACATCTACTCAAAAAGTTTGGGTATTTAATCGAAAAATCATCCAAAATTCAGATACCATATGCGATATTATCTCTAATATTTATAGACCCAATAATTAAAAAAAAAACAATAATACCTGGAATATTTGATGCAAATGGATAAATTCCATAGATTTAATTTTATTTCATGTTTATCAAATTAGATATGATATATTTTTATTATTATTATTATCATCTTTTATTTCATTAGATTCAGTTTCATATATTTAGGATTTAGTTAAATAGGCATCTTATCTTAAAGATATTGAATCTTTTATTTTCTATTTTCATTAAAATTTAGTTTCCTATGCCCACAAATAGGAAGAATTTGGAATCAATTACAGATAGGATGACTAGATATTAGATAAAATTATTTTATAAATAAATATGATTCCTTTATTTTATTATCACTAGCGTGAGACCATTCTTTTTCTTAGCCAATAGCAGTGTAAGACCATCATCTAATCAATTTAGTGGCACGAGGCTATGGGATTTATCTTTTCTAGGTTTATTGTCCTTTATAAAAATATAATAAAAATCTTTTATTTTATTTGTATTGATATTTGTAGAATATTCATTATAATTCTTGTTTAAATCAATTTTCTCATTGATTTCCGTATCTTTTCATAGTATTACATTCTTTTTATAATTTTTCGTTTCTGCTATTGTGTATTAATATTATATAACCATCACTTCTTTATTTTAATCATACTTATATTAATTTTAATATCTACTGATTTCGTTTCATATATCGCTACGGTTCCAACGATAACTAATATATGAATCGACCCTTGTCATTAAATTAAAGCTATGCTTTCTTCCGCCTTCTCTTGGGTAGTTTAATGGTATAGTTAAAAGAGTAAAACTTTTGAGCTTGTCTTTACGAATCACATGCGCGGCCAGGTGATAAAAGAGCGGAAATTTTAGTTAATTAAACTCGTGAATCTGAGAAAAGTGGTCTAGGTATGGAACTTTTATAGGTGACTTTCTTGGCATGCTTGTCTTATACCCAAAATCAGTGCATGGGCACACACACACACACACAGGTTTCAATGAGTTTTAGGTAAGCTTGTTGGGTTGAAAAGCAGCGTAACAGCTCGCATTCTACTACGGGTTATAAAATATGAAACACAGCCTTTACACGAGAAAAACAAAACCTTGAGCACATTTGGGCGTTGGGACCTTCAGTCTTAATTCCTCTTTATTTGTAAACACAAATCGACTCTGCCCATTTCATGACTTTGGACAGCCTATATTAATTGCACAAAACAACGATTTAGATCATGTGACGTCATTGTACTAACGAAAATTAAGATGTGTTCTTTAATGTTAGATTTATCGTGATTCCAACAGTTAGATTATTCACTATAACGTATTTCTATCAACTTATATCAGACATACTATTGAATAGTTATATAAAAGCAATTAATTTTTCAGTTGTAAAAATGCGCTCTTTTTTTTGTAACGTTATCAGAAAATATACTATTACTAAAAAGTTATAAAAAAGTTATTAGACATCAATTTTTTATTACAATTGCCATTGAAAAGAAAAAAAAAAAAAAAGAAGATTGACTATTACCAATAGTTGATACTTGCTAATTTTTTATCACAGTTATGACAAAAAAAAAAACATAATTATCATAAAAAGAAAACACAATTTTGTTAAAATCAATTATCTTTATGTTACTGATCGTAAGAATCTCTTGCTTATTTCTCAAATATATGATACACTAATTATCAACATAAGATAACACGTGATATATGATTGAGTGTTTATAATTTGATCAAAATAATTAAATCTCTAAACTTAGATATTAAAATTTTTTGTCACATAACACTTAGCATATATATATCTTTCTTCCATATTACATGCTGAATTTTTTTTTTCTGTTTTTTAAAGTCACGCCCACTCCTAGACCTAGCTCTCAACTCTCCCTATTTTACTGAAAATAAAACATCCAGCCAGCTCCACTTTGAACTTTAACATAAAAAAACAAAAAGAACATGAGCAACTTTACCCTTTTTTAAGTGTAGACTTTTTGTCTCCCAGTTGCTTTCGTCTTAGAGTATAAAGATATCGACAGAAGCCAGCAATAACAAACTGAAGTTTCGGTTTCTTTCAAAATCACATTCTATTTTGTCATTATCCCAAAAAAAAAAAAAAAAAAGCTCTAGTTGCTTCTCATTATGATTTGAACTGTGAAATGGCTACAACTGTAAGTAAAACCTCTTTGCTCACTGTTATTTTGCCTCGAATAATCTATTCCTCTTCACGTGAATTTGTTACCAGAAGGCTTTTAACAAGGCTTAGCGTTGTAATGCTCAGTGGAATAATAAAAAGCTTCCTAGCTATGTTTTCATTTTAGTAAGAATTGCATTTGGTTTTGCAGGAGCAGAAGTGGAAGAAATGTCTAATACCAAGTTTTGGTGGATGGAATGTATACATGGACAACGATAATAATAAAATGTCATTTTGTAGTGACATCTTTGAGATGGAGAGAGCGAGGAATGCAGGATCACTTCACTATGGCAATGGCGATTTATACCACCATGACGCTGCTGTCATCGTCGTTCCTTGCAGTAGGGTAAGTCAAAAGAGAATGGAGGACATTGCACTAAATATTAGACCGATAAAAGTAAAACCTATTTGACAACCTTGTACTAACACGTTAATGTGCAGAGAAGAGTGGATGATCCATATGTTTCAGGAGTATCCACACCAAAGCAGGTGGGTGGACGGCTTTGAGTTCGAGGAACCTCAGCCTCCTAGACGTATGCATTATAGGCCAAAACCAAAACCCGTAGATGAGGACTTGTACAAAATCCCACCTGACCTCCTCTACGCCCAATCAAGAAAAGTAAGCCAAACAAATTCTCTTTTTTATTTATTTTTTTTTTTTTCTCAAGTGTCTCACACAAGTAAACTGAAGATATTACTTGTTCTACTTCAGTGTACATTCCTTATTAGAATATATTTCTTCAATTTTTATGCAGAAAAGAGGGTTGGGTCTATTTTCAAGCTGCTTGCCGCCAAGTTGTGCTTTTTGAATTTGGAGGAGGATAATAAAGAAGGCGTACATAACGCGGTTGTATTTTGTAAGCCAAAAGGCAGATGGTTTGTTTAAAAGGGATAATTGAATTTACTAGGGTTGTTCGTGTTGATATGACATGGAAAGAAGTACCCTCTTGTCCCTAGTTACTTATTTCCTTCTGTCTACTGGAATTTCATTAAGAATTTCGATACCTGAGGTCTGGTGAATCATTGAATTCCATGGGGAAACTTGTTGAAGAAAAGGGGCCAATTTTCAAAGGACATTTTTTTCCCTATCAAAGAGCCGAAGAAAAGCTAAAAAGGGGATTAAAGTAAGGAGACACGAGAAAGAACAGTATTATTTGATTTGCACTCACAACTATTTTAGCAAAAGAACAACTTTAACTAAAGGAGAGAACAACTGCTATTCATAATTCAAGAAAAAATCAGACGTCCCACGTATATATGACTTATTAAGGTATTTCTGCATATTCTAACCCAAAAATTGCATACCATTAGAATTTGGGAAATTTTAATCTTTGAAAGATGATTTTCCTTTCAAGTCCGGGATGAAAAAGTCTCACGAATTACATCTTACATATCACCACCATTTTAATTCATTTCTCTTCTGAAGGCAAAAAATAATAATAATAATAATAATCAATGTTAAGAGAGGGACAAAGTCCCCAGCACGTACTGCAGGACCCTTGCCATGAGGTTGGTTTGTGCGTTAGCTAGTAAAGGCTATTTCGGAAAAGCTAACGGACAAAAGCTGCAAATTGTATCAGTAAAGTAGCAACGTGGCCAAGAAAACTTACTTGTAATGGCAAGACCACGAAACAAGAGTAAAGCGAATATAATTCGAGTCATAAGTTCTCCTCACACGAATTATGAAAGAGTACACAGGAAATAGCCAAATTGAAACACATCGAAAAAGATCTAAGCCATTGGATACAAATTTTTATTTTCTAAGCCGACAGAGCCATAAGTTTTACCTTCATTGTTGCTCCTTGGCTACCAGCGTCTCAACTGCATGACAATGACACGGAATCCCCTAAGCCAATGATCAACATACTACATTTTCCTTCAAGGACCTGGATCAATCTGCCTAACATGAACACAATCGTCGTGGCAAATATTCCAAACATGTTCTTCTCGAAAGTATAACAGCTGTTGGCAGATAGACCTCATAAACAAAGGGACCAAGATATACCTACAAATGGCAGCTATCTTTCCCAGCCCTGTCCAACGCTGAAGCTAATAACTTCCTTCAGTCTCTTGGAATAAAGGGGCCATCTTGCTGGCAGTAATTTCAAATGCAAGTATTTCGCTTCCCTAAATAAGATATGAAAAAGAAATATAGATGCAGGGAAAAATGAACAGAATACAAGATTTGGAGCTTAAAATTGATCGAGACAATATTATTTTACACGAGTATGCATGTCAAAGTTACTCAGGTATTGAAACACCTTAATAAAACAACAGATAATCTCAAGGGCCACGCATCCTTCCTACACATTTCTACAAGTAACTGAAGTGTTCATATTCTTTCAACCCACAATAATTTCATAGGAGAAGCATGCTGCTAGGCCTGCAGTTCAAACAGGCTTGCTTCTTCAGGCCTCCAGCATTCAGAGCAAGCAAAGGTTGCTACCAGCAGAGCTCAGTCTGATGGATGAAACCAACCAGCAGGAAAGGAATATTTCTTCCAACCAGTTGCACCTAGATCTCCAGAATTTTTAACATTCAATCACTCTCATCTTCTGAAAAGTACCTTTGGGCATCAAATGGCTGGTTAAATGACTTTGAGTCTTGCAAGGTGGGATTCATAGGTGCAAAAGCTGCATAAGATACAAGAATGTATAAGAATTGCCATAACTCAAGGAAACATCACCAAAACTAGAAAACCTATAATCTGGCACGAATTATTATCCATAAGATTTGCATATGATGCAAAAATACATAATTTTTGTTTTTAGTTAAATAAAATGCATAATATTCGATATTTACTCTTTCACCAATTTATTCAGTTGCAACAAGAAAAATAATATTCTTGCCAATTTTCTTGTTTAACATTACAATGAGAACCTATAATTAACTAACCATTATCAGAATTAGGATAACTTTTGACTGATTCAAAAAAATGAAGGGGTCTACATGCATAACACTTAGAATGTTAAATGTAAGAGCCACTTGGTCATGCCTCTTTCACTGTGGTAGCCCAGCAATTTTTTTTGCTGGGTATGTTAATTGAGATTGTGGTGGCTTCAACAAGTAAGACGTATAAAAGATCTCTGCCAACAAGGGATCACCAAAAGGAGAGCATAAGGCATCAAATTTCAGAAGGATATTCTAATCCAAGCATCATTTTCTCATAGAATACAAGTATGTAACATGAATTTCTGCAATGACATATCAACTCAAGTGGCTTTTCAATGAAATCAGGGGTTAAGGTGTCTAAAATACAAATATCAAGGCAATGATCAGTGAGGTAGCAGTTAACACTAATAAAATCAATGTAAATTTAATATAAGAGAGAGACAGAGAGAGAGAGAGAGAGAGCCTTGCGGATTTTGAAGAGTGATTCCTTTAATGAATAGTAAAGGGGGAATCAAATCATAATTTAATAAAAAAAATAGGAAAAAAAAAACTTAAAAAAAGAGAATAAAGATGTAATAGAATAAACATACCTATTACTTATTACATTGTTTAAGTGACTTAAAAATAGCACAAGTGATGAGACGTAACAGAGTTAAGATGCCTACTCTACCTCTTCTTTATTCAAAACCTTGGAGACACCTATCTTCTTCTCCTTCCTTAGAATCTATAACCACCACATATGCAGCTACCACCACTCATATTGTTGCCACTATCCCTGCTTCCAACCTCTCTCTCATGAAGCTCAAGGAAAGGCTTCTCTCAATCATGCAAATCCCAGCTTCTAAAAGCAAAATAATACTCCCTCATGATGCAGATACCCCAAGAAATGCAAGCCTAACTTTTTTGGGCTCTTAAGCTGCTCTCTGACCAGAAAAGATAGGCATATAAAAACCATAGGCTTCAGTTGGATTTTCAGGTTATATTTGGGGTTTACTCCAACTACTCTTTCAGAAAGTTGTACATAGAAGAAATCTAAGGGACTAACTAACAAGATGAACACAAGTAACTAGCAAACTTTATAAAATCACCATGTATCAAACTTACCCTTTTCTCTCATTCTTCTTTCTCTGTCATATTCAAACTTATCCCGAATTTGATTTAACTTTCCCCAGGCATCACCTTGCCCACTCTCCCTAAGAAATCCTTGATCCTGCTTCAGAAAAAGAGAAGATATTTGCAGAATGAAATGCGTCAGTCCATCCACAAATGAAGGAAAATGTTCAAATATAGCCTTTACAAACTACATATATCAGAATATGGCCGCAAAAATCCCCACAAAAGAAAGCTTGTAGATCTCAAAAAATTCACCAAGCCCATTGAGTATGTAGTCATAGGTTATCTTGTAAGTAGCACAACTGATGAGCATGAAAAATAGGGGTCACTAGGCAGAAGGAGACAGGTAGGAATGCCTACCTTGTCCCACCTTGTAGCTTATAGGCCCAAATTCCAAAAATTTAGAAACAAAACCTAATGGAGACCTCTCAAAAACATTGAGGAAGCTCCATCCAGTTTCTGTAGTTTCTTAGGTAAACTAAAAATACACTACCCTTATTTTTACTCTATGTGCACTTAATTCTCTATTTTTTAAATTGAGCATTTAGACCCCAAATCATCCCTTACGAAAAAAGAAAAAAAAAAAAGGGTGAAAAAAAAAACCCATTCAAAAATAACAAAAAATTAATATATAGGGCTTCACTTTTAATAATCAATGGTAATGCAGACATAACAAATACAAACACAAATAACAACTCTTAAACCATTATACCTAACTTGGTACCTATGACCATGTAGGATGCAACAATTTCTAGGGTAAAATAATTCGTCCTAGTTAAAAACAAAGATGTACAATGATAACATTAGAAAATGCATACCTTTAGGTTGTTTTGGCAGGGGGGGGGTGGTGGTGTTGTGGTAGTTTGGGTGGTTTTGCCAACTTTTTCTCCATATCTACTGCTGTATAAGAACATACACTACTATTTTTAAGGAGCAATTACCATATTACATTCAAAGATGCCCATTATCCACTTGACATTTCCATCATCTCTCTCCCTTCTTCAATCCAACCAGTCCTCATAATACAGAGGCATAGGTTTTAAGAAGACTAATATGTCTCCTCGCACCATTCATCCTAATATGCACGCGCGCAGAAGGAAGGCTAAAGAAAACATTTACCAGTTTCTAAGCTTTTATAGAACCATCAATTAGTTAGTCTATTATTTTGCCTTAGTCATTTATTTCTTCTGTAAATAAACAATTTGATAGATCTCTATAAATAGGGGCACCAACTTAGCTAGTTAGATAGACACTTAATTTTCATTTTCAGTAGAGAAAAGTAGTAAAGCTTTGGAAAACTTCAAAGCCAGAGGTGCTTTCTAACCCTTTCTTTGCCAAAAATCAATAAATAAACCATCTTTTGCCCCTAAAGATGCATCAATTTGCTCAACCTACCATTGACATTACTAGAATTGAGCTAGGTTCCATGACAAGGATGGAGTCATGTGTTGAAGTTTTGGAGAAAAACTTAACAGATTAGACCAATGATGTTCAAACTTCTACGACTCCTCTAGTGGAACTCTAAAAGGATAAATCCGAAATCAATAAAATAAAGGTTTTGTGCAAGAAGCTTCTTAAAGATTGCACGGAGGAGAACTTATCACAATATCTTCTTATAAGAGTTCAAACTCTTACTCCAACAACACTTGCTCCAGCTACTAAGCTTGCTTTCCATGCCAAAAATGAGATTCATAGTGGAATTTACGACTAAAATTTGTTGTACTTGTACAATCTTCGTGAAAAAATACTTTTCTCATTAGACTTGCTATGTTTATGGTACTTCTTTTGTCTCATGAAAGCACTCTTTCCTCTTCTCTTCAACTTGCTACATCTACAGTCGCTACTAGGACATCTACTAGTATCGTGGATATACATTCTCAAACTACATAAACCTAATCAAGACATTTTTTATGTGGAATGCTTTAAGAAAAAAACAGTCTCAAAATATAATCAACCTTATAATGTCCATAATAAATGAGCTAATAAGAGACTATTAGAAGAAGAGACGGGCGTTCCTGATAGTGAGAAGGAATTTCTTAAGAAGAGCATGTTTGTTACGCTACATAAGGAGTCTATTGCTCTTGCTTCAAAGCTAAACTATCCTTGCTAGCCATGTGAGGCTTTAATGGCTTGTAGACAATGAAATTTAAGGAATTCTTTTTCATTTTGCTACTTCCATCATGATCAACAACGGCACTAGTCATAATTTTGTTTTTAGATCCTTAGTGACTCGGTTGAATTTCTCTATCAAGCCTACTACACAAATTTCAGTTCAATTGGGCGATGGCCACTCTTACTTATAATGGTGCCTATAGAGGATTGCTTGTGGATTTGTTTGTACCATCTTTGCTAATAGCTATGCTTTTCACCTGGATAGAGTCGATTTGATTTCAGGAGTTACATGGTTTAGGGGTGTTCAAGATTCGATTTGGTTTAGTTTAAGAGCCAACCAAAACCATTTCAAACCCCTAGTCAATTGAACTGCTTTTTGAAAATTGAAGGTTTTAAACCGTGCCAATTCAAATGCAATTTAGCTCGATTCGATCTAGTTCAAAGTTGAACCACTATTGAGAGCACCTTATTGTTCTTATTAGATTTCATCGCTCATAATACACATCTATCATGGTAATTTTACTTATACAATTTGATGCAAGATTTCAAGTTTAAAAAATTCAACATAAGTTGACTATAATCACATCTCTGCATATCAAAAACATAAGAACCATAAATAATTGTTCCTAGTAAACAAGCTTAACTTGCTACTCATAGTTATCCTGTAAAGTCCTTACTCAATCATCCATTTTACATAATAAGCAAGTTTAGAGTAAAAAAGAACTATACACTTATAAAGTTTGCCTCTAAGGATTAAGAAGACTAAGAGACAGGAGTGAGACCTTAAGAGTCTAAGAAATTGAGAGATGGAGATAAGGGACGAGAGTAAACTCAATGAAGGTATAAAATAAGAGTGAGTCTAGTCTAAAGTAAAGGCTAACATACGTGAGGATTGAAATGGAGTATAAACATCGAGGGCTAAAAGATTGCAACTAAATGTCTTTGGGTTGGGTTTCTCTTTCTTTTCTTCTTGATTCACATATCTTACTAAAACATAAAAGAAATGCATTTGTGGTCCAGTTCATTCTAGGTTTGATTGGTTCAACCCCAGCATGACTAGCCACATTAAGGGAAGCTACATTAGAATGGTTAAACATGACCATGAAGCTCTTTAGGTCGATTGCTGGGATGTTTTTAAAAGTGGATCCTTTTTTACTTAAATGAAGTGTGGTTCTCAATTCATAAGGAAGCTGTCAGAGGTTGAGTTTTGTGGTTTATTTGGCCCAATACTATTGCAGGTTCTGTTTCTCCTCCTCCTCCTACTTTCTCTACTGTAAATGAGCTCTTGGGTGCAGACAATGATGTTTACATAGAAACTTTAGGTTCCAACTAGACATACATAATTGTAAGATCCCTCTAAAGGAGGGATATGCTCCAATTACTGTTTGGCCTAACAGATTAGCTTATACTCAGATAGAGGAGATGGAACAGTTGGTGAAAGGAATGCTTACAACAAGTATTATCCACCTTAGTTTAAGTCCTTATTCTAGTGAAGTATTTCAAGTTAAAAAGAACACAAACTAAGTGTGGCTCTCAATTCATAAGGAAACTGTCAGAGGTTGAGTTTTGTGGTCTATTTGGCCCTAAACCAATGCAGCTTCTGTTTCTTCTCCTCCTCCTACTTTGTCTACTGTAAATGAGCTCTTGGGTGCTGATAGTGATGTTTCCATAGAAACTTTGGGTTCCAACTAGACATACATAATTATAAGATCCATTTAAAGGAGGGATACAAATTTGCTTATGCTCAGATAGAGGCGATGGAACAAAGGGATGCTTACTACAGGTATTATCCGCCCTAGTTCAAGTTCTTATTCTAGTCATGTAATTCAAGATTAAAAAAATGAAAAAAGACAATTTGTGAAAAAAAATTTTTTTTTTTAGATTATAGGTCCTCAAATGCTGCCACTATCCTCGATAAATATTTTATCCCTATCATTGATGAATTGCATGGGGCCAAATATTTTCAAAAATTGATTAACATGCTGGCTATCATCCAATTAGAGTCTAGATGGAAGAATTACTAGGACCAATCTTCATACTCATCAAGGTCAATTTCTCATTATGCCTTTTAGTCTTATCAATGCGCCAACCACTTTTCAAGCAACCATAAATTTTGCTTTTCCGATAATATTCATGTTTAAAGTTGTAGCTTTAATGATATCTTGGATTTGCTTTCATAGCACCAGTTTTCTACCAACCACAAGAAGTGTGTTTTTTGCTTGATTCTATTGAATATCTTACCATATCATCTCTATTGATAGTGTTCATATGAATCCACTTATGATCAAGAGTGTGCTTGATTGACTAATTCCAACTAATGTGAAAGGGGTTTGTGGTATTCTTGGCCTTACAGGACTTTACAAGAAGCTCATCGAGGATTCCGAGAAGATTGCTAGTCCTTCAACAAATCTACTTAAGAAGGATGCTTTTATCTTGAATGATGCTCACCTTTATGCTGCACTCTTGCCAGATTTCTATAAGACTTTTGTGATTGAATGCAACACTCTTGATCATGTGTTGGATTTTACCATGACAAAAGACAATCAGGCAAATCACTTATTTTAGCAAGGCATTGAACAATCAAACTTTAGCTAAGTCCACTTATGAAAAGAAGTTGATGGCCTTAGTTCTTTATATTCAACATTGGCGTCCCTATTTGCTTAGGTGGAAGTTTATTGTTCGAGTTAATCAAAAAGCGTAAGATACCTTCTCCAATGATCAAACTTTAGCTAAGTCCACATACAAAAAGAAGTTGATGGCCTTAGTCCTTTATATACAACGCTGGCATTCATATATACTTTGGTAGAAGTTTATTGTTCGAATTAATCAAAAAGCTTAACATACCTTCTCCAACATCTTGCTACCCCTGATCAATAGTGTTGGCTATCTAAGCTCCTTGGGTACAACTCTGTGATTCACAATAAGAAGTCCGTTGATAATAGAGTTGCTAATGCTCCTTTTTGACAATATGATGATATGATTTGTGCTATAATTTCTTTTCCTATTTGGATCAATATTGATGAGATCAAATGTAACATAGCCTCTGATTTATTCATCCACTATCATCTAGCAACATAGTGCTTAGGATCCCAAGACTATTACGTTTCGCTTGCATGGTGGCATTTTATATAACCGTGACCGTTTAGTCATCTTCGCTAAGTCTCGGTGGGTTTTTATTTTCCTTAAGGAGTTTCATTCAAATCCTATTAGGGGTCACTTGTTTTCAGCTAAGTTCTATTGGTTGGATATGAAGAAAAGCATTCATGATAATGTAGCTTCTTGTGTTACTTGTCAACTTAATAAGGCCTCTATGTTATCTCCAACTGCTCTTCTTAATCTATTGCTCATTCCATCTGCAGTATGGGAAGATTTACCTCTTGATTTCATCACTAGCTTTCCTAAATCAAATGGTTTTGATGTGCTTTTGGTTGTGGTTGCTCATCCTTCAAAACATGGCCATCTT
This sequence comes from Lumnitzera littorea, assembly GCA_024138015.1. Classification (NCBI taxonomy): domain Eukaryota; kingdom Viridiplantae; phylum Streptophyta; class Magnoliopsida; order Myrtales; family Combretaceae; genus Lumnitzera; species Lumnitzera littorea. Next base: position 78,884,742 of record JAMXBB010000002.1, read on the forward strand.
CTTCCACTTAAGCATCCTTTTTCTGTCTGTCTTGCTGCTGCTCATCCACAAGGAAATCGTGCATCTTCACAGCATTCCACACACTACTATTTAGATCATAATCCAGCTTTCGTTAGTGCCTTCTGGCAAGAGTTATTTTGCTTGCAAGGAACTCGTTTGCATGAGTACTCATCATCCAAAAATAAATGGTCAAACTGCGGTCTTGAACCACCGCTTTTTCATTGCCAATCGGCCTCCTTTTTGGTCATCTTCAATTGCATTAGGCAGAGTGTTGGTATGATACTTCCTTTAACATAGCTGCTAAGATCACTCCCTTTAAAATCATTTATGGGCATGCCTCCAATTCCTTCGCTTATATGCCAAGGGAAACATCAATTTCTCCATTGCATGATGAACATCTAGCTCATGATAAGGTATTGTGCCAATCAAAGTTCAACCTTAAACGTGCCCACTTAAGTAGACGTAAGTTTGATAATCAGCAACCTTGTGATGTAAAGTTGATCATGGGTGAATGGGTTCATCTTAAGCTTCAATCACCTCATCAATAGTGTGTTTCCTCTCGTGCCTCTTAGAAGTTTGCCCCATGCTTCTATGGACATTTTTAAGTGCTTAAACCCATTATTCATGTATCCTTGTTGAAGAGTTCTATTGGCTTCTGTTCTATCACCTCTTTCATTGCTTGAGGATCTAAGTTCTAACTTGATGCTGGCTCATGTTCTTTTCCACATTCTTGGTTGTCAGTTTTGCTATCATAATGATCAAGATGTTTTCAAATTGTTCATTCAGTTTGTTGATTTCTTTAACCAAAAACACTTCTCAGAGGACACTAATGCCTTTCGCCTTCAATTTCTTTGCTTTGACCTAGGGGAACAAGGTCAATCTTAAAAGGGAGGGCATTGGTATATTTCTTCATGCCATTCATCCTATTACGTATGTATATAGAAGGCAGGCTAAAGAAAATTCTCAATTGTCTTCTAAAACCATTAGTTAGTTTGTTTGATATTTCAATTAGTCTATTATTTCTTATGTAAATAGTACAGATGGATTTTTATAAATAGGGGCACTATAAAAGCTAGTTAGTTAGACACTTACTTTCATTTTTTGTAGAGAAGAGCAGTGAAGCTCTGGAAAAGTCCATAACTGGTTTGTAACCCTTTCTTTGTCAAAAATCAACAAAAGAAAACCTTCTTTTGCCCCTATAGACACATCAATGATCAGGCAGTTTCTCTCAGCATCTCTCTTCTTAGCCAATGACATTCCATTTTCATGTGTTTTCATTCAACCCTCTCACATTACCATCTCAATACAAAAATTGACCATTTCATTAATAGCTTTTAATCAGCATTTGGATGAAATTGATTATTTTCATGAACACTCTCTTTTCTATTCTGCTTCTTTAGATCGGGTGATATGGGCAGGTCTGCAGGATTTCATCTTTATTTCTATTTCTTTTCTAACTTGAGCAAAAATTTTGATTAATGGATAGTGATGGAAAAGGCGGTAAAAATTTCGTTTTTTAGATGAATATTAATAGGGTGTATTACCAATCAATTGTGCAGAGTCCATGATCTTAAGTAGTCCATCAACCCTTTATGCTGTTAGAACAAACTATACTGCAGCTCATCTACATAATTTAGTGCATCCCACTTATTTCCCCACTTTACACATGACCTTCAATCTGTCTTCTAAGTTACTCCAGTATTCTCAATTGTTTCTGCATCTAATATCCAGAGGACATCCTACAGTCTATATCTTATAGTTAAATAAATAACAAATGAAAATTTTATTTAATATATATATTTAAAAAAATCAGGAAGCTTTATGGAAAAACTAGGTATTACATTAGTGCAAGGGTAAAAATAATACTCACATGCACCTACCAATGCTCATAGGAATAATGAGGAAACAAAAAAAAAAAAAAGGGGCAGAAACTAAACTGGCTTAGGAGAATGCAAACAGCTTGAATTCATCTAGCATAGGGAGACGCTTCCTGATACGCCTCTTTCTCTATGTTCCCTCCAAAAATAGTACACAACAATCGCAAAGGCCATAATAAAAACTTTTTCCATCATGTCAGGCTTCCAAACCTGATAGAACTCCTTCCAAGTATATGACATGGTGCATTGCAGCTCACTATATACCTTCCTCCACACTTCTTTGGAGTATTTGCCCTTGAATAATGAGTATGGGGCTCTTCTTCCCTTCCCCAAAGAAAGCACATATTTCATGAAGTAACACACATAGTTCAAGTTATTTTATGTTTTTTTTTTTTTCTAACGAGTATGATAAGACCTGATGCTGATTTTAATATTCAGTGTTGTGATATTTTAGTATTTTTAGGCAATAGTACACATGTCAATATTTTAGGCATTATGTGTGTGCCTAGTGTGATAAAAGCAATGCATACAAATGGAGTATCAGTATTATAAATAGGAAAGTAGTAAAAGGAAAAAAATAACTAGTCATTTTGTTAAAAACCAGTGAGTTGATTGTGAGCAAAGGTGTTCATGGAACTTGTGAGCTTTTAGCTCATGACTCTCTTTTAGAGAGAGCTTAGGGTTTGTAATTGAATTTCTTCTTTAAAGTCAATAAAATTACTTTAGTTTTCTTTGTAAATCACAGCTGATTCATAACAAAGTATAATGGGAGAGAAGAGATTCAAACCTGTATTATCCTCATATAAGGACAGCATCTATGCCAACTAGACTACAAAGTCTTGCTCGATGGAGTTGGCTAATCCATATTTAGAACTTAGAAGCCTATATCATATTGCTAACCAAAGGATAAAAGCATGTCTCCGTATGTTCTCGAACCAAATACTCTTTGCCCATAACCCTTGACCAAGATCTTCTTAGAGCATTGTAGGCCAAACAAATAGAGAAACCAAAATTGGGTTTCAACTTCCACAAAAGTTTGTCCAAAGCATGTGAATTATGATGTTGGATTTGAGGATGAGCATCCCTAAAAGTATCTAAAAAATAACACTAGCCAATCCCCATGAATTCTTGCCCATAAGGGAAGACAAACGAGCAAGAGGTGGAATACCACAATTCATAGTTCCAAAACTGATCCTCACTAAGGGAACCCAAAGGACACCAATTATCAAATGAGGTCTCCATTTCCAAACTGCCAATCAAAAAAATGGCATACTTTAATCCTCAAAGCCAAAATTTTTTTCTCCAAGCCCAAGAGTAATAAGCAGAAACTTTCACCACCTAAAAATTTGTCCCTTAATTACAAAGGTCCATGCCCAACTAGTCATAGACCTGGTCCCTACATAAATTTTGGGCAGCCATGCTCCATGCAAAAATGCCAGTTATTTCAAGTCCTCTTTCTTCCTTTGCTAAGCAAATTTGAAACCAAGCCACTTTCGCACTCCCTCTAACCACATCAATCCATTCCACATGAATTGTTTCATTTTGACAGTAATATCTTCTAAAATGCTCTTCAATAGCACAAAAGTGGATGATGGAGATACCTACATGGAAAACAACACAGATTTGAATAGTTGTACCTACCTTCCCAGCTTAGGGGCAAGAATTTACTTGTGCAATAAGAAATTCTCTTGGCAATTTGTTCCACTAGATCCTTGCCATCAGCCTGATAACTTTATGGAAATAAGGGGAACCCCATGATATTTAACAGGAAGAATGCCAACATCGAATCCCAGAACTTGAATCTCATCCCAGGAATTCAATGGAACTCCTCTAAGGCCTCCTTATCCAGAATTATTTGAGCCCAAATCTACAAAAGCCACCAAGTTATCAAACAAAACATAAGTGTGAGAATTTCTTCTCCTCATAGCACCAGTGGAATTTGAACCAACCACTCTTACCTCTTCTTGCATCAAACATGAAAAAACTTCCATCACAAGACAAAAATGAGGGGGTCAATAGGGTCCCCTTGCCTCATGCCAATAAAGGATGCAAAGAAACCAACAGATTTCCCATTGATATCGATGGAGAAATTTGAGGTAGATACATTACATGATCCATTTAATATGTTTAGGAAAATTCATCAGTGAGAGCAAACTTCAAAGAAACTCTAATCAACCATATAATAGGCTTTCATCAAGTCAACCTTTAACACATCTTTTAGCCTAATGATCATGATAGTGCTCCTCATCAATTCTTGAGGAATTAGAATGTTATTACAATTTCTCTAATCTTGATAAAAGCAGCCTGCTTTGCTCCAACTAGAGAGGATAAGACTTCCATCAATCAATCTGCAATAGCACGAGATATGCACTTGTACAAAGTGTTACAGCATGAAAACTGTACCATGATTCTCCTGCACAGCCTCTCTTTGAAGACTATGCAACCCACCACTACTCATTCAAATGCGCTAATATTGTTCCCATAAATGCCAATGACTACAATTGCTGCTCCACATTATCCATTCTCCTCTCAACATCATTCACACAAACCATATTCAAATTGTTCACACTCTCATTTGACATATGCACACTAATTCAATCACCACACAACACAACCAAGCAAAACATAACACGCACATGATTCTCCTGCCAACAGCACAAACAGATACAAATTGTAATACCCCCCAACTCAACAACATGCAACAAGAACACTAATTCCACTTCGCAATCATTAATAAAATTTTTCAAACAAGGTTTCCCAAATATGCCTTTGCTCCAACACCAATTGTGAAGCTTAGTCCTACTTGATACTCGAATACAGTGTGTTGAGAATGCTCAGAAGGAGATATCTAATATTTTAGATGATTTGTATATTATGAGATGGATAAGATAATATGGACAAGTTTTTGGATAAGGATATGACACACCAAATCCTAAATTAAACTGTGATTATCTCTCGTATTGATATAAAGCTAAATCCCTAAAATGATCAAAAACTAATTTAAAAAAAAGAAAACAATATAATGCACAAATCACAATTAATCAATGTCCACTACAATCAAGGAAAGATTAATAAGAACAAGGATTGGGAAGGAGAGTCTCTTATAAGTTATCAATTTTGTAACAATTCAAAGATTCCCCTTCATAAAACAACTGAACAAATATCAATATCCCTAAACTTGAGTCATTAGGGAAAAATAAAATAATTAAAGAAATAAAAAAGCAATTAAAAAGCTTGTACAGATTTTTTCAGGGGAACTTAGTTCAAATGCCTAGAAAGCAGTAGTTAAGTTCATTGAATAGCTAGGACTTCATTAGTTGTCCCTAGGTAGATTTGGGCGAAGTACACCTAAGAGACTCTCAGTCATTCTTTTTCTTCCTGGTAGTTTGCACATGCCATTTATACTTGTTCCCATCTCATTTCCTGCTCAATGGACAATAACTTGGGGTTTGATGCCTATTGTTTAAGCATTAAGAGGCCAATGATTCTTGTGCTTTTCCAAATCAAATAGTTATCATATTTGAGTGAAAACACACTGTGAGTTTCTCTGATGTCCTTCCTTCACCATTGATTCCATGTGTGATGAGTAGGAATTTAGATCTTACCAAGAATCTTTAGTCTAAAGGCTTATTGCAAGTCAACCACAGATTCTAGTTTGTGGGGATATAGGCCTACCAGACCGGGTTTTGTACATGCCAAGGACTTCAGATTTTCTTCCCTTATTCTCCATATTTTCATTAATATCTAAATTCCTTAATCCATTTTTCAATTTTTCTGCATAAAAAATCACCCACTTTCACTTCCTAGTAGGCGATAGTATTGAGAATGCAGTTAGGAAACAGAAAACATACAGTTGAACCAACCTAGCGGCAATTAGATTTGAGCATTCTTGCTCTTGTACTGCTAAAAGGTGCAACTTGAACCTTTCTACATTAACATTCATAGAATTTAGAATTAGATTGCCTCCTACAGCAAAATTTTGCAGTTCCATCCCTATTACTTACGCTAGAAGTCTATAAGTCATGTCCAGAATATCATCTAGCATAATAAGAGAATGGCAATGAGTAGACAGATGCTTTTACTTGCTTGCATAGAATCATCCACCATAAGAAGGGTAAAAGAATGGCGCAAAACAACACATGGCATAAAGTTACTACAAATCCTTAATTTCAAGCAAGATGCTTTGGGCTTCCTGCTGCCAAAGCACACATAATATTACAAATTTATACAAAGTACATCAAACCAATAGTCAAGTGCTAGATCAATAAGAAATATCTCATACCTTCACGTACTGTTGACGAGAGTGCCTACTCCTGTAACACATCATAAACAATTTCATGTATTACTGTTCTGCAAATGCAGCCATTCCAGTACAACAAGAAAATACTACACAGTCAGTATAATAAACAGCTTTTCATCAAACCAATGTCAAATCAATTTTTTTCATCTAGTAGCTACAAGAAGAATGACAAGTCCACCATATATCACTGCAGAAACCTGTAAGGAGAGAAATCTTGATCATCATCCTCAGCGGACTCATAGTTTGCATGATCTTGGGCGACCTTTTTGGAGTACCCTTCATCCCAGTACAACCTCTCCCAATTTTCTCTAAGCTCATTATAAAGTTCCAAGTACCTTTTGCACCAAGGTTCATGTTCCTATAAAGTAAATAGCTCCAAATTGTCATTCACAGGAATCAAAACATGAATAAGTTCACACCTACGCGCTGATCCAAGTGTTTAAACAAATTCTTTACTCCATCAACATCCAATTTGGAAGGGGTTCAACATCAATAAGACAGGCCTTGGATTTGAAACAAAAAGCTCAAAATTTAAGACTTGCCTAGTGACATTGAAACTCAATTTTACCTGGAATTCTTTACACAAAGATCATTTTATATGGAAAGCACCTCACAAGATTCCAAAACATCCCAAAGGAAAAGATATCAAAACCAATTCAAGACAATGTCCATGCCAATAAATAATATCTAAAAACTCATCGCAAGCCTCAAAACAGAAATCAGCAATCCCATATCAACACTTTTAAACAGCGCACCACTCTCCATAGCCATCCAACACAGTCCTGCTTTACCAGAAAAGAAAGTTACAAGGCTGGCTTCCATTTTAATCTATGAAAGACCACTTTCCAACAAATTGATATAATTAAAAAAAAAAAAGGGAAAATTGCAAAAAACTAGGTTTTCAACCCTTAAATTTTTATAAATTGACAAATAACCCCATAACCCCTTTAAACTCTAATTTTTGTGCATAAAGATCCCTTAAATTTTGATTTTTGAGTGGAAATACCCTCTAAACACCCAATAATTTAGGAGGGTGTTTTACATATCAAAATTAAAGTTTCAGAAGTGTTTATGCATTAAAATCAAAATTTAAGAATTATGAAATTGTTTTGCCAATTTATCAAAATTTAATGGGTCAAATACCTCACTTTGAAAACTCAGGGATCAATCTGCAACATTAAGAGGGTTTATTGCATTTTCCAAAAAAAAAAAAAAAAATCTCTCCAAAAAACACTTCACGTTCATAACAGTAGTCACCAATCCCCGCGGCATGAATTTGAAATTATCTTTTGCAAATTTATTCTGTTATTCTTTTTTTTTTAAGTTACGCCCCTATCTATATCAATATCTTGGAATTATAATTTGCGATTCACACACCTTGGGTGGAATTCTCAATCCGCCGCTGTGCATGACCAGGGATACATACAACCATTTTCAACTCCCAACAAATTAAATAATGAAAGTTCATATTGTAAACCCTAGAAAATCACAAAAGAGAGAAAGGAGGGAGAGGGGGTCAATGTAATCAAATAAACACGAACCGTTTCCTTAAGAACAAGTCGAGTACGACGCATAAACTGTTCTCTGAGCTGTTTTCGACGCTTATTCGGGATATTGTCCCGCGGAATCACGAACCTCTCGCGTGGTGGTACGTTTTCTCCGATCTCATGCATTTCACCGTCGACGATCCACCACTCCGATTTGTCGTCCGGTTTTCGGAGTGCCGGTGGTGCCGCCGCTTTCGAACGCCGGCGCGAGACAGCGGCGTAGGTACGAGACGGGCAGAAGCATGGACGTAAGTGGAGGAGTCGTTTTGTTAGCGATTGCATGGAGAGCGAATTATTTAGTTTTTGAAGATTGAACGGGTTGCACAGGGTTTTGTCGGGGTTTATGACAAGCAAATAAAAATGGAAAACAATACTGTTTTCGTTTTGTAGTTTTTAATCATTATTTGAATAAAATAATATCATCAAATTATATAATTAAAATTATTTATATATTTAAAAAAAGAGAGCAAATAAGCAGTTCACTGCAGCCTCTTGTGGTCAACGAAGCTTTTTCTTTTCTATTTTTTTTTTTTTACCTTTTTATTCTTTATAACTTTTAATTATTTTTAGTATATTATTTGTGAAAAAAAATTAACATTATATTTTTCCATAAAAGATTTTTATCCTAGGGCATTAAAGACCTTTAGAGGGCCTAAAAGAGCTAATGTTTGATTTTCTAAACCTTACATCCAACCTTTCTAACTTAGCATCTAACAATTTTTCATTAGCCCCATAACCACTAAGGGTTTGACAGCTCGAGAAGTAAATGAGCTCATATTAGAGCCACATGCACAAAAGGAGATCAAGGTGATCTCAATCGGGATGATTAAGGGTAAAGAGCTCTTGAAGACTTGGTTTAACCTACAAGAAATTCAAATTCAAACATAAGTGTAAGTGGTTAGAGATCATTACACAAATAACCACCCATAACTCACCAACAACTAATCCACATTCCAAGAACTTAGGAAGTAATCTAGAATTCAAAATTCTATAGGTGGAGATTCTAGAGACAACAGTTGTAAGGTAGTTACTAATCGTCCTTTATAAATAGAGGTCAGTACCTTACAATAAGCTTCTTCTAAACACTTAAATCTCAATCACTTTATTTTCCTTTCCCTTCTCTTTAAATTTTACGACCAAAACCTTATTTAAACATCAAAGTAGCTATGTTAGATGTCATGCCTTGAATAAATAGAGTAATAACAGTCCCGTCGTATAAAGTAATCTAAGATAAAAGTCAACCTCCCAACCGCTATCATAGATGTAGCTTACATAAAGCAAACACCACTCAACCAACCTGAAGCATTTAGTAGGGTACCTGTTCCAAGTAGAACCTGTAGTATTTCCTTTAAGACATTTACAAGAAACTTCATAGTACATATTTTTAATACCTAACTTACATTTACAAAATAATATTTACATCGAAAGAGAACGTTTTCAAAGGATAGTTCCAAAAGCTACAAGTTCTAATACATATATATAAAGACTTCACTAGAAAACTAGTAGTCGCCTCGAGAGATCAGTTAATTTTCTTAAAAGACTAATACTTTAAAAGTGCTCCAGTTTTAGCAACCATCATATATCTACTCACTCCTTATCTCTTTGCAAATCGACCTGTGATTAGGTATATTGCTGCATCTTTAATCTTTTAATCAATACCTATAACGAAATTTATAGAGATGTAAGCATAACTAGCTTAATAAGTGGGATGAAATTAGAAGAGCATCATACAACACAAATAAGGTCATCAATTATAATAAAATGAAATGCAACATCGCACAATGTTATCCGATCCATTATGAGGTCAAAGAAATTTCATCTACTCTAACCTGAATTAAAGAGTTTTAACATGACTCAAATTAAACTAAACCTAAGTTTGTGTAATGAAGAACACTCTCCTCCTCTCCTCCCTAGACTAACTTCGAACCATGAGCCCCAACTTTACCGCGACCTCCTCTCATGTCACTTAGTTCGACTAAAAGTAGGAAAAAGGTCATTTGAGCTATCCTTATTAAAGGAATTGGTATTTGGTTTGACATACCTAATCATTTCCCCTAATGGGTTGTTATGCATGTCTAATTAGATTAGCAGTCAAAATTTGATTAGTTTCACTTCAAGGGTGGCCAAGCAAATTCAAACAAACCAAATAATATAAAATCATGCAAAGCAGCATTCCAAGAAGTTCAACTTGTATCATAAAGCAGAATATCTATCATACATGTAGCAAGCACATACATAAGCTAAGTTACAGCCATAACAAAAGCACTCTTAAGCTTTCAGATACTTTGATACATTATCCTAACAAGCGATAAAGCTACGATCCCAACTTATTTAGACAAAATGCCACATGCTCTTAAGTGTCATATAGGTAATCCTCATTAATGATCCTTAAAAATTAATATACAGCTTTAGTTTTCAGTCACCATATGAAGTAAGAATTTATTTCCAATATTAAGTGTATTTATAATCCAAGTTTAGTAAGTTCCTTAGTTATTTATGAAGTTTTAATTAAGTGAGATAGATTCTAACCTAAATTTTTACTAAGGTTTTAGCCTATTGTTCTAAATTAGATTATTATTTAAGAAGTTTCTAGCTTACATTCTAGATTCAAAATGAGTATAAAGTCCAAGTATAGACTTCTTTTTTACCTGAATCAAATTTTATTGTATTCAAATTATTCGCTATTAAACTACATTTTAACCTACATTCTAACCTACTTTTTGATATAGTTTATAACCCTGCTACTACTACCAAATCTTATGACTTCACATATATACTAACTTAACTTGATTTTTCAAATTTTCAAACCCTGCATAAACATTAAGTATCAATTAAATACCTCACTCATTTACACTTTCCTCCATTATATCCTCCATTAATTTGCAAATGTATTAAAAACTCGAAGAATTAACCTTAAACCAACAAATACCCATTTCCACCTAAAAATCAACTTTCCTAAACTTATAACTAACAACTTCCAACTGCTACATGTAGGTAAATATAAGTTGTACCATTGTTTTATGAAGAATTTATCTAACTTCTTAATAGAACAATTTGTCCAACACATTGTTTATACAAAGTTGAAATTTTTCATAAAATCCAATGACTTAATTTTAATAATCTAATCACACAATATCAAAATATAACATCTTAAGAGTATAACTATAAAATTTCAAGCCAAAACTATACTAGTTGATTTTTCAAAAATCCAATCAAAATTAGTGTGTAAGACGTTTATCTAAAGGACCTTATATTAGACTTAAAATTTCAAAAATCTAGTTTAAATTTTGAATTCCTTAAGCTAAAGTACTTGAAAAATCTAATTTCAAAATTTTTGGAACTCGTTTATTATTTTTTACTAATTTTAGTTAATATCGAGATAATTAGCTACTTATCGGAAACCTTATGCTCTGACCACCAAGGTGAGAAGAGGAGTTGTCGGCAACACCAGGTGATGGCTCCTCATTCACATAGTGGTCCAGCCTCACTTCTAGGTGATCGTTTTCTTTAAGAACTTATAATCCTACCCTTTTGCACTATAAGTTTCCAATTTTTGTTTCTTCACTTTCCCTTTCTATTCTTCTTTCCTTAGAATTTTTCTAAAGCTCGAAATGAGCAAGACCCTCATCCAAAAATGTAGATCATATTTTATAGTGTTGTCTAGTGTTAGTTTAATTTTCCTAATCTATAACTTACATATGTTAGTAGTATAGGTTAGGTGTAAAAAAAAAAAAAAAAAAACAATCTTTCCTTAATCTTGTCTCCCCCACATGGCCATGCAGTAAACATGTTTCTTTAATTGTTTGGAACTTTTTTTATAATTTTTCATGTATTTTACTTATTTATTTAATGAATTTTACTCAATTTCGAGTATTTTCGATAATTACAGGTACATATATTTACATATTAATTATACTTTATGTATATACATATCTTTATACATTATTCTATTTACATTGTTAATTATATTACTATTATAATTTATCTCTAAATATTCATTAATTTTCGAAACTTAATTCATACGTTATCGATAATTATATAACAATATAGTACATTCCTACTAATTTAACTATATTTTTAGTATTTTATTGCATTTTTAAATTACAATCTTGCAAGAACTCCTCAACTAACATTGCTAAGCCCTTTGTAGATTTCTAACATAATTGAATTACCTTCTCGAATACCCTAAATCGCCTACTAAACCTAATCAAGTGATTACTAGGCTCACTCCAAAGTTGCCTCGGTACCCCTATAGCCTAATTTGTTATTTCTTACAAGCTTGATACTCATCATAAAAACCAAGTTTATCTTAACGCAAATTTGACTATCAACAGTTTGACATCGTTTGTTTACTTTACCCCAGCACGGTTATTAAGACAAGAAATAAAGACGACACCATTCTAGGGGGGAAGTAATGCCTCTTACATGGCCCGAGAAGAGACATCCCCACAGTATTACACCTAAAGTGCACTAGTGAAGTTAAATAATACTCTAAGGTAAGTGCAGAACCAGCAAGATGATACATTGCGCATTTTGCTACTAGAAGCTCTTTATACACAATTTGCTAAAGAGCTGAAGGGAGTTAAGGCATATAATCAAGAGTTGAGGAGGAAACTTCAAGAACATAACGCAGCATCTTCTTTAATCCCCTCTTTGGAGGTAGTAAGAAAGGAAATAAGTCTAGTTCCTCAAGATGATTACCGGCATCATATATATGGTAAGGCTCCTATAGTAAATGAAATTGGTTAGAAAGCACGATGTGATACACCATTGCAAGCTCTGGCTTATGGTCACGTTCTTGTTCATAGGGAAGGTAAGATCTAGCATCTAATTATCCACTTGCCACAAAAGGTTGTTGCAGACATGAGTCTACAATATCTGGAGGAATATATTAAGAAGTTAGCAAATGAAGGAAGCTCTAAGAAGGAAGTTGAACCAAAAAGAAGGAAATGGAGTCCTTTCATTCATGAGATTTTGGAGGAAGTGTTGCCCTTAAGTGTTCAACAACCTCGATTCAACACTTATGATGGAAAAAAGGACCCAGACGATCACCTCAATATTTTTTGTAAATTAAAAGAGTTATATGGGCTCTGCCATTGCTTATATGGTATTTTTCTCTATCCTAAGGAAATCAGTAAGTACTTAGTTTAATTCATTAAAAGTGGCTTCCATTTACTCCTTTGACCAACTTACCAACGAGTTTCGACAATACTTTATGGCCAGTAAGCCCCCAACGAAGGATTCTTCACTTCTGACCTCTATTTGGTAGAAGCTTAGAGAAAATATAAGGGATTATGTACACCTATTCAATCAGCTAATGATTGAAATTACTAATTGTGATAAGAGCTTTCACTTCATGCCATTTGCCAAGGGGTCAGAGAGGATTTTGACTTCTTCAAATCCTTAGCTAAGTAGCCTTCAACCTCACTCGATGAATTTACCGCAAGGTCAAAGAAGTTTATATGCTAAGAAGATTAGATGTAAGCTCAAAGGGAGCTTGAAAAGGAGAAATATGAAAGGACACTAAAGAAGGAGAGATGATTAGTGATGGATCATTTAAGTAAGAAGTTTGATATGCAAGATTGGCTAAGTAGGCCTCGGGGATATAGGAAATGACCTATTCCGATTTATGTTATGCATATACCTTTGAATCAACTTATGTTGGATATTTTAATGGAAGTTCGAAATTAAGGATTTCTAGCTTAGTCGGAGAAGATGAGAAATAACCCTTATAAGAAAAATTCTAACAAGTATTGTGATTTTCATGGTGATTGTAGTGACAATGCCGATGAGTATATTTAATTGAAGAATGCACTTGAAGAAGCTGTTTAGAGAGGGTACCTCAAGAAATTTATTGCTGATAATGAGAAGAGGATAAAGCATCATATCGAAAGAAGGAAGATTAATCAACAACCTTACAATAGCGAAGTTAAGAATGATAATCTAGAGTTGATAGCTCGAGATGATAATGGAGGTGATGATCAAGCTCCTAAAAGGATGATAAATATAATTTTTACAAGTCCAAGAGGAGGAAATACATTAAGTATGTCAAGCTTAGCAAATGGTTAAGGAAATCATGTACTAAATGTCCAACATAAATGACATAGCGTAGATGATATGATTATTTTCTCTAAGAAAGATATGTAGGAGATATGGTTTTGCATGATTTTGCATGTTGTCGGTTGATTTTGGAATGTAAAACTTTGCTCCTACAAAAGTAAAGAAGAAAGGCTAATGGTGGTGGCAAGGCTAGTCCGATATAGCCACTCTAATGTCTAAGTAAGAGAGTATTTTACGAAAATAAATAAATAAGTAATCTAAGTGTTAAGGAGCATAAGAGAGTCCTTATAGTGCTTTCTTTTCTTTACTTATAGGTGCATATTGGATGTCTGTAATAATAAGTAATCATTGGTCATGGACTATGTGGCAGCTTCTAAATTAAGCACATGCCTAAAGAACATAAATAGTGGGTGGTTATGTAATAAAATTGTGCAAGGCTGCAACTATCCGTACCACTTTTCAAATTTAATTATATAAGTAAGCCGAGCCTTTAGGCCTATTAGATTAGTCAAGCCATTAAAGGCCCAAATAAAAAGCAACAATGGTCAATGGCTTAATAGGCGAGATGCCGAGCAATATAGCTAAGCAAAATGCTACTATCAATAATGCACTGGTCATTTAGACTAGAGTAGCTTAATTCAAAGTAAGGAAAGTTATGGTCGACATGAGAAGTTCGATAGATATTATTTTTAAGCACTCGTTTGATTAGATGCATCCAAAGCTAGAGAACTGTGGGATGTAACCCTATAAATACAATTTGTATGGGTTTAACAACCAGCCAATTAAATTCTAAGGAGTTATTACCTTAACTCTACAAATCGAAGATGCTGAGAATGTAATAGAGAAGGAAGTAGATTTTGTGATAGTAGATTATGTCTCACCCTTTAATAAGATCATGAGTCAACCATCGATCAATATCTTTAAGATGGTCATATCTATAGCTCATCAAAAGGCGAAGTTTTCGATCCCAACAGGGATTAGTACATGCAACGGAGATCAATAATTAGCCAAAGCTTTATAACTAAAAGCTTTGAAGAGAGATCAAATGTACTACATTGAGTAAGGGACGAGCCATCATTTATAAGTTTGAGGTAAGCTAGCAAAAGAAACTTTAACATCCAGTTAAGTGATGATCCTGAGCATACTACTGAGATTGGGGCAAGTATAGCCCCGACCTTCATGAACATGTGATAGAATTCCTTTGAGTTAATAGGGATGTCTTCACATAGTCTCCATTGGACATGCTTGGTATTCCAAAGGAAGTAATTACTCATCAACTTAACATTGACCTAAATGCTAAAGTAGTATTGCAAAAGAAAAGACATTTTGCTCCTTAGAAGTAAGCTGCAATTGAAGAGTGTTAGATACCTGTCATGGTCATGGATTTTGATGATAAGAAGAAGAGAAGAACAGTAATGAATAAATAAGTGTGCAGGCATTCAAAAGGATTCTCACAAAGTTTAATTTTGCAAAACTAAGTTGTATTTAGAAGCTTATTCAAAAGGTCGGACTTGACTAAAAAAGGGAATAGTTTGGAAAATCTTTAGAAAGTATTTCAGAAGCTTTAATAAGAAGACTTGGTACAACACTTCAGAAGCTTATTCAGAAACTTCAGAAACAAAAGGCTGATATTCATCAGAAAGTTATTCAGAAGGTAAGTCTAAAAATATGACATTAAAAACAACTTTAAATCATATTCAAATTAATCAAGCCCTAGCTCCATTAGATTGAGTGTATTAGGAAAATATATTTAATCCTGTTTTACTCAAGACAAAATTAAGATCTATAGGGATTTATTTTAAGAGAAAATATATTTGGATAAATCAAGATATGCACAAGAATGAATAAGGATAAGGTTGATTCAGATTTTATGGAGTTTCAAATTTTTGAACATAAGTCTTATCCAAAAGTTGCTAACAAAAGCAAATCTTTTTAAATTCAATTCAAAAGCTTAACTGATAGTTACGGATTGAGGAATATCTAATCTAAAAAGATAAGGAGAGTTGTTTTTTAAATTTAAAAGATTGAGATCCTCTCCAAAAATAACCAAGGGATTATCTTAAATAACTAACAATTAGATAAAAGATAATCTTCAGATTTTTAGCCATTAGAAAAACTCAATATAAAAGGAAGAAGGATTCAAAATGTCAAATACAACTCTAAAGAAAAAATTTCGTTGCACAAAAAAATCGTGATTAGAGTACCTTCTGAAAAGCTTCAAATAATTCTTCAGATACTTCTTTAGAAAGTTCTACCGAAACAAACATCATAACATTCGTTGTTTTCTCTTTAGCGCAAAATTGTTTGAGTTTTATACTTGTGTTCTCGCTTGTAATTTGTAAATCTTATTGATTGTTGAAAGTCAGTTTGTATTCTATAGATCTGTATTATCCTAGACTATAGAGAGGCTAGATAAGCAAAGCAGAGTGCTATAAAGTCTTTGTGACAAATTCTTGTAATCCGTTTTGTAATTTGTTTTAGTAGATCAAGTGGAACGGCATTGGTGAAGTAGATTAAGTCCCTAGCAGTGGAGCTGAAAAAGAATAGTAGATAGAGGGCTAAAGGTCGAAGCTCTATAAAATCTCTACTTGATATTCTCCTTCCCTACTCTTTTAATTTGTGTTATTTAACTATTGTTTAATTATGTGTTGAAATACCACTGTTCACCAAATTAAGTTATTAAAAGGGGTAATCTTATTTTTATATAGAAAAGTTTTCAAAAGTTTAAAGATATCAATTCATCCCCCCTCTTGATATCTTATACGAGACCAACAAAGAGGAGGTGTATAAATTATTGCAAGAAAATTTTATTAAAGAAGAGCCATACCTGACCTAATTGGCCAATTGTATATTGGTACAAAAAAAAAAAAGCAAATGGAAAGTGGAGGATGTGTATAGATTTTACCAACCTTAATAATGCTTACTCGAAAGACAGTTTTCCCTTACTTCGAATAGATCAATTGGTTGACTCTACTTTAGGACATGCCCTATTAAGCTTTATGGATGCTTTTCTAAGATATAATTAGATCAAGATGCATCTTTCTACTCAATTACACACCTCCTTCATTACCAATTTTTGGGACATATTGTTACAAGGTCATGCCATTTGGTTTGAAGAATGTAAGGCCACATATCAAGGGCTAGTGACGAAGATGTTCAAGCAACAAATACATAGAAATATCGAAGCATATGTGGATTACATGAATATAAAGAGCAAAACTAGCAATAACCATCTTTCCAACTTAGAAGAGACTTTCGATACTTTAAGGTATCATATTATGATCTTAAGCCTGTAAAAGTATGTACTTGGGGCCTCATCAAGGAAATTTTTGGGATTCATGGTAACAGAGCGAGGAATAGAAACTAACCTTGAGAAGATTTAAGCTGTTTTGGAGATGAAATCCCCTAAGTTCATTAAGGAAGTCTAAAGGTTGAGAAGAAGACTTATGACCTTAAATCATTTCATATCAAAAAGTGCTAAGAAATGTGTCAAGTTTTTTTAGGTTCTGAGGAATCCCTTTAAGTTCAAATGGATGGAGGAGTGCAAGAGGACATTTCAAGCATTGAAAGAGTTTCTTACAATGCCTCCTATCCTCTCGAAGCCCATTGATGGTGAAGTTTTGTATTTGTATCTATTAGTTACTAACCGAGCTCTCTTATCCATGCTAGTACAAGCAGAGGGGAGAATCCATCGACCAGTCTAGCATGTTGTTACATTTTGCAAGGACCTAAGCTTCTTTACATGAAGTTAGAAAAGTTTGTATCGATAATTGTTATAGTAGTAAGGAAGCTCCGACCTTGCTTTAAGGCCAACTAGATTGTTGCTCTAATCGACCAATTGTTGAAGTAGGTACTGTAAAAGTCTGACACTTCAAGTCAAATGGTGAAATATGCCCTAGAGTTAAGTGCCTTTGGCATCTAGCATCGACTAAGAAAGGCATATAAAGCTTAGATTCTGGCTAACTTTATGGTAGAGTTTACATGAAGTGAAGAATCTATTGTTTAGAATCAAGAGTTGACTTAGATCGTAAAGGTTGATGGGTTGTCAACTTATGAGGGTAGTGGAGATGGTTTGATATTGAAGGGTTTGATAAGAGAACAAATTTCATATGCTCTAAGGTTTGGATTTTTGACTAGTAACAATGAGTCTAAGTATGGGGCACTTATAGTAAGGATAAAGCTAGCAAAAGAGATTAAAGCTATGTGATTGGATGTTTACTTAAATTCTCAATCAGTTATTAATCGAGTAAAAAGACACATTATAACAAGGGATGGGAATATGGGTAAGTACCTATAGATGGTGAAAGAGCTCGAATCATGTTTTAAGTGTTGGTAGTTGGTCAAGATCCCGCGGACACAAAATTACGCCATAGACAAGTTATCAAAGTTAGCTTCTATAAGTATGTCGAACTGGGAAGAAAAAGTTTTTATAGAGTACTTGCTTAAAAAGAGCACAGACAGGTAACTTGTAGAATGTTTAGAGGTACAGTACAAAGATTAGAGCTTTGTTGGATAGATCCCATCCTAGATGACTTTAAAGAGGGAGTCTTGCCTATGAATATTAAAGAAGCTCGAAGACACATTTACAAAGCCACCAACTTTACCATTATAGATGGAGAGCTCTACAAGAGAAGATTGAGCATGACATATTTGAAGTGCCCACGACCTGTAGAAGTTGAACAAGTCTTATCTAACCTACACTCAAAGGTATACAACAATCATATCAAGGTTAAAGCTTTGTATGTGAAAGCTTTGAGGCTTGGATATGTGGCCTGCCACGAAGAAGGACAACCTCAGGTTGTATAGGTTTGTGACCGTTGTTAGAAGAATGCTCCCATAGAGAGAGCACTAAGCGCATACCTCATTCTACTCGTTTGTCCCTAGCCCTTCACCTAATGAGGACTAGATATTTTGGGCCCATTTCCTAAGATCACTAAGCAAAGGCATTATTATAGCAGCTAACTATTTTATAGAATGGGTTGAGGCTAAGGTAATAAGGAGCATCACAGAAAGGAGAATAAAGGCTTTTATTGTTAGCAATATTTTGATAGGGTTCGAGATCCCTTATGCCCTCGTTACGGATAATAAACCTCAGTTTGATAATGATAAATTCAAGGAATTCTTCAAGACATGTCACATTAGATTATGCTATACGTGAATTGCATACCCTCAGAGTAATGGATAGATAAAAGCAATTAATAAGGTTATCCTTCATAGCCTACAAAAGAGGGTGAACCAAGATAGTAACAAATGGGCGAATGATCTACTTAATGTTTTGTAAGGTTATCGAACTAAACATAGGGCTACAACTGGCCATACCCCTTACAAATTGGTTTTTAGATCTAAAGCGATCCTGTTAATTGAGCTCCGAGTTGAAAGTGCAAGGGTTTGAGCTTACAACCCTCGATACAATGACATTGGCCTCCAAGCAAATCTTAATACCATTCATGAGACTCGAGCTCTAGTGATGGCCCATTTAATTGCTTACCAATAGTATGCAGCTCGGTACTACGACAAATAAGTCAGGCATAAGTGTTTCCAACCTAATGATTTAGTATGCAACAAGTGGAAGCTCTTAGAGCTAAAGAAAGCTAGGGAAAATTGACTCTAGCATGGGAAGACCCTATAAGGGTAAAAAAGGTCATGGGGAACAGAAGGGCATATAGATTGGAAAGGCTTGATGGTCAACCTATTCCCCAAGCTTAGAATGTAGATAATCTAAAGCCGTACTTTGAATGTTTGGCCTCTTTAAAGCAAAAAGTGTATTTAGACTTACAGTTTGAAATTCAGCGACTAATTGTGTGTTTCTTTAGATTAATTCCTATTGATATGTTTTGTAAAGCTATTAGAATGTCAGTATTGGTGTGTCGGATTTTGTGTTAGCATGTGTTTGTCTTTTATGTTTGTTTCATAATGATGTTGATAATGGAATGTTTCACTTATGTGACATTATTTGATATTGTGTTTGGTTTAATATCTTTCCTTAGCATTAAAAGCTCAATTCAGAGCATGGCTAATCTAAGGTTTGTATTGTTTGCTTACACCAACGTAAATGGTTAACTAGCTCTATTCTAACTTCTCTTGATACATGAGAAGTAAAATGTCTCTGAACCTTACATATAATGGGAGATGAGTAAATTACATAATGTGCTATCCCTAAATCTTAAATATAACAAATGACAGGAACAAGACGTCTAAAATTCAAGATCGAAAAGATCTACCTAAAATTCTCTAAGTCCTATGATAAATACGGACGACAAGTTATAAAAGCCTTAAGCCATTAAGGAGCAATGGGATCAAAGGCTTTAAGTCCTAAGATAAGCACGGACTACGAGTTACCTAAAACCCTAAGTTGCTATGTAGCAATGAGTTGAAACTCTTTCAAATCCTAAGATAAGTACGAACGATGAGTCATTACAAGCCCTAAGTTACTAAGTAAATACGGCTTGGGGCCATGAATCGAAATAAATAGAAAACACAGTCTAAGCATAAAATGAATTGATAAAATTTTCGAGTCATGGAAAATCAAAATACACACTTGTACATAAAACAAAGTTTAGCATAACGACCTAAATGATCACTAGGAGTTTTTGTAAACCCTACTTTTAGTGGGCTTACAATTCAACTAGGATTACTTCTTGAACATTCCCAAGGATCAACTAAACTAAGATTACAAGTTTACATTTAAAAAAATGAATTTAACTTCCAATTCAAAAATCTATTATCAATAAAACTCGAACATGAAAAACTGCGAACTCTAAAGTCACCCAAGACCCTAAACCCTAAACAACTAATTGATAATTTAATTTGAATAATTTTATTCAACTCTAGAAAATTTTATAATTTTAGAAGAATTAAATCATAATTTACAAAACAATTTAAGAAGCAAACTCTAAAAGAGTTTTCTATAAGACAATTTCCTTATCTTCGTTTTTAAGCCTTATACATGTGAATAAGTGAACCAACCAATCACCTTAAATGACTTATCAATTGAGAGTTGGAATCAATTATCAATTGATAACTTATCAAAACCTAGTGATGAGATACTTTCCTTATCACACTTTAACTTATACTATATATAGATAAGTTATCACAAGATTTTATGTGTTCAACTTTAATAAAGAAGACAAGACAATTCCATGCCATAAAGGAAGTCTAATGGCCGGTTCTTATAAGGCTAGAAGGGGAGGCCATGCCTTGTCTTTCATCCATCAATCACTTTGTTTTACACACTACTATTTACTCCTTAATGCTTACATTATCTAGTCTAGTCAAATGTTGCCATTTGTATAAGTTACAAGATAACAAATCAAGCTTCTTAAACACACTTTCTCACCCCCATACAACCGGCCACTCTCTCTCTCATATCCCTCACTTTCACTTTCATTTTTACTTTCATTTCTCTCACTTGAAAATCAACCTAAAAGAGGAAACACAAAAACCCCACAAAATTAACATTACCGCCACTTGTATCTCCAATCCTCATGGCATAAAAGCTCTACTTTATGTACTCCATTTGTTAACCTTCAAAGCCACTTTAGGATCCTTAGAACACCCTCTAAACCCTACTTCAAAGGACCAAAACTCAAGATTCCGAAAAGGTAGCAAGAAGGAGAAAGTAAGACAAAAAGCTTAAGTGGAAACTTAGTGCACCACCATCATACTTTTGCTCTATAGATGAGTAAGTGTTTTTTTTTTTTGTGTTAGTAGCCTAGTATTCCATGTTAGGAGACCATATTTTCTTGAGGATATTAGTATGATCATAAGTTGATAAAATAACTAAGACTACCCTAAGAAGCAAACTCATAAGACCCTTACATGAAAGTTGACTTATGAGCATGTAAAGTTAGTGTTATGTAGAGATACTTGCTTAACACTTAGAATGGGAGATTTTAAGTTAAGAAAATCATGAAATGAGAACTTGAATGAAGGGAAAGCTTGCTGGACATGAGGAGTTGTGAGTCATTTGGATGTTAATTTCACTTCTATTAAGTTAAACATGCTCAAATCTAGACTTAGATAAAGAAAAATTCATCAGATAAAACTTTTATGAGGAAACCAACTTTGTAAGACATGAACTATGATATGGAAGTTGTAATAATTATAAGATCTACTATTTTCATGTAAAGTGTGAGCTAAGTAATCATCTCATGGAAGAAAAGTTAAGTCAAGATTTGAATATAAGTAGTCTAGGTTCATGATCTAACTCTTAAACTTAAGAAAATGAGAAAACAAGTTAAAAAGCCAAGCAAGAACCCTTTGGATTCATCATGACCAAATCCAAAGCTATGTTGAAAGACACTTAAAAATATAATAAAAATAAGTAAACAAAGTAAAAAGATTAACCAAGGCAAGTACGATAAGTGTATAAAGCATAAAACTCAAAACCAAACTTAAAACTTCCAAAACGAGTCTCAAACTCCAAGTTGAACCCTCATTAAATTTCTAACCAGCAACTTACCCCAACAATAACAGTTTTTATAAGACTCTTAAGAAGCCCACAAAACACACCCTAAGCCTAAGAGAGTGACTATCCTTGATTGGATAAAAAAAACAAGCCCATTTGACAACTTAAGCTCACTTAAAAGCCTAAGAAGTTGTTGTTTGTCTTAGGAGTGTAAATCAAAATTGGAAATTTGATCTTAAGGAGTATTTTAAGCCTAGAGTGACATCTTAAGCCCAAGCCTAAGCCCAAAGAACTTCCCAAGTTGCCCAAATGATTACCCAGGTTACCAAAAAGCCTAATAACCAAACAAAGCCCAAAAGCACTCCAAATCATAAGGATCGCTACTGTTCTGACCTATAGGTAGATTTGCAAGCCTCATCTTGAAAATCTAATCTCACCATGTTAAAGTACACTAAAAAACGATGAAGATTGACTATAAGATGATAAAAATCAGATTTAAGATGAGAAAGCTATATGCGATTGAACTTTTAAGTAAAACCGGAGAAAAATGCGAAATCAAGTCAAAAGTATAACTTAAAGGGTTTTAGCTTAGTTTTTCAAATTTTATTTCAAATCCTTATAAGTATTATATTTGCAATGTCTAAGGGACCCAACTTTTGGAGAAGACCTGCCCCCGGATTATTTTGATTAATCCCCATAGTTGAGTAAGTGAATTCCTGATGACTCCTTACTTAATTTTGATTGTAGAATAGATGCATTTAAATTCATATATGGAATTTGGATACTTATGGGACATGGGAAATGCACGTGTGAGAATTTATGATTGAATATGATGGCTTGATAATCAGATAATAATGGAAATTGTTTTTTATGACATATATGTGCAATTGTATGATTAAGAAAATTCAATTGATCATGCATTCCTCATAATTGCATCGAACGACACCGACTGCCACTTCGCGTAGAAGATGGGAAGAGACTCATAGGAAGAGAGTCTCCTACAGGATTAGACACTAGTTATGCCATCATTTTATTGTGTCTCTATCTTAAATTGACAGGCTTACTAAGCGCTAGGAGTCGCCAATAGTTGGCGAAGGGCCATGTCTTGTAGCTTCTACTTAGGGCGTATGTCTGTGGATTATGGAGGTCACCACACAGTTAGACTTAAGATTTTGAAAATATGTTTTGTTGCTTGAAATGAAAGTATATTATATGCGTTTTGTTGCTTGAAATGAAAGTATATTATATGCGTTATATATATAATACATACATACATACATATATATATAGGATTTTGTTTTGACTTAAACATAATAGTGCAATCGATATAAAACCCAAGTGTTAGGACTTGAATTTTGGTTTGTATCGATTAATTATCTTTAATCCCGACTATAGGGGGTGTAATTCTAAGTTGCATGCAGTTCCTACGTTATGACATGTATTGTTTGGCATATTAATTGATCATGCATTCATATGTTTGTGCATTAAATAAATTTTTGCCATGCGGTATTGGCAAGGAAATTTATCTCACTAAGTGTAAACTTACATCCCGATAGATTTTTGTTGATGCAGGACCATCTCTTCGTTCATTTGGGTCGAGGATTACCTGAGGTAAGTCTTGTTTGGAGATGGGATGGAGCATTCAGGGAATAGAGAGGAGATTTTTGTAATAGGCTTTTCTAAATAATCATTTATCTTTATTTTTCAGTTTATTTTATAGATATTCTTTTGATGTAGAATTCAACGAATCCACGCATTTACTTAATTAATTTACATCAAAGAAGTAAATTTTAGTTAAATGGCTTGATATTACTTATCTATTGGCCTAGTCATAACATATAGTAGAAGGAGCCTTGTGTATTGTATGAAAGGCCTACGACCAACAAAAGGTTTATTGCAGATCTTTATGCAGTACATGGCGATCTACCACGACAATGATATTGTTTAGGTCGTGATAGTTTTTAGCAAAGAAAGGAAAATAAAATAGAAAGGAACAAAGTAGTTCAATCTTTGATAGTTGAATTATCAAGAGTAAAGGTTAGATTAGTAGGAGGGATTATAGTAGGAGCATGTGGGGTAGCAATTTGGATCTCATTCTAAATAGTAGTGAGAGTATTATTGCCTTCAGTAAATCGATCATTCCCCATTTCTTATTTGCCAACATTCTCTTCAACTGCGGGGGCTTCCTCCTTCCAACCTCTGATGGAAAAGTTTAAGTAGCTTAGATCATAATCAAGATGATGGATCGATATCTCTTCCCTTGCCAAGTTAACACCATCTAGCATTTTCCCTAAAACCATACACAGATACTCTTCATTATCTTAGACTTCTTAGAGGACCTTCTCATAGCTGGTCCCTTGATTAACCTTCTCTTTAAGGTTAATGGCCTTAACCTTTAGCTTGTTGCACAAGCTCTACAATTGATGGACCTCCTTAGCATGTTTGTCTTTAAGATTGCCCAGTTCATTTTGGGTCCCTTGTAAGTTGATGATGAGTTAGGAGTTCTTCTTCTACTCCTCTACTAGGGTAACCTCCTTTTCCTTCTGTAATCTGACCTCTTTATCTACCTTCTCCTTTGAGCTCTTCATATCCTCTTTCAACTTTGCTTTTTCCTCACCTCATTTCTACTTGAACTTCATTTATTCGACCTCGGCACGTGAAACTTAATCCTTAGCCTCCTCAACAATCTGAAAAGGAACAACACTCAATGAGTGATTCCAATAAGATGTGTAAGATAATAATAAGAACCTAAATGAGTGAAAGCATTACCACCTTTTCTCCTCTCCTAAGGTATCAATGATCATAAGTGGATGTTGGGAACACTAAAATATAGAGAAAAAATTTAAGGAGAGAAATACAAAAACACCAACTCTCTCAATAATCCATCAAATCCTTACATCATATATTTTGGTAGTGGCCAACTATTGAAGACTGTCATCACCACTAAACTGGAAATACTTGACATTATTAGTAATCGGGCAAAACTTAAATTATAATCTTTTGTGTATTCTTGTAGGTTTTTTTCTAAATATAATTTTAATATTTCTAATACATTTATTATATCAAAACATTTTTCCATCCATCTGTTTAGACAGTTGGGGCTCAGTGTTTTCTATGAATTGTTTTAGTATAATTTTACTATCTATGGTTACTTTACTACATCTTGTATCTATTAGAGCTACTACACAAATTTTTTTAAGTACTCTTATGCTTGTTATGTAGAATATTTGTAAATTTTTTCTAGAAAAACAGGTGTAGAAATTCAAGAAAATAGTTCACAACCAAGGCAACAAATAAAAATCACCTAGATGAAGAAGTTGAGAGATCAATAGAAAGAAGATTAAGAATCTTATAAATAAGGGTAGAAAGAATAGAAGATAGATTAGGCAAACAACTAGTAATATTAGAAGAAAAAATGGATAGATTAGTATTAGGAGTACCTATGATGATAGAATTATTAAGTAAAGATTTAACAAGCATGAGAAGAGAAAATAGATATATTAGTAAAGGTAAAAGGCTAGACTTTACACAAGATCCTAGAAAATATATAGATATAGATGTGCTTAAAAATTCTTTTAATTCTATTATCATTCAAATTCTTTACATTTCTCTAATGTTAATTATTGAATAATTAAATTACTTAGTATCTATACATACGAATATTATATTGTGAGACTTGGTCTTCAACCTATTACTCGAGACTCGAAGTAGCAGATTGCTTGATGTAAGAAGTATAGTTGAGGGAAGTAAAAAAATAAAGCTATTAAGAGAAGTTTAAGAAGTAAGTTTAGTCATGTGATTAAACCTAATTATTTAATATCGATGCAAATTAGAACATTCGAAACAATTTAGCGCTTTCGGACAATTTTGTTTGAATTGAATCAAATTTTAATATAAGTTCATAAAAGTTAGACAAATATCCTTAACAATGTCAATTTCTCAAAATAAAGTATTTATAATATTTAATTTCAATAAAATGTATTTTACCGGGTACGATTAGTAATTATCGAAAACTTAAAATTAGAGTTTCGAATGATTATGAAACCTTAAAGATAAATTATATATCTAAAAAAAATATTATATGACACACATAATATATAGAATATATGTATATATCCCATATGTAATTATTATACATATATATGTACCCAAAAATAGCACTTTTAGGCTAAAATAGGTTAATTAACTTCATAAAAACTTAATAAAAGTTTATAGAGGACATTAAGACAGTTGGAAATCATCCTAATAAGCATGTAACTTCAAATGAATAGGTGTTGGAGATAAGGAAGACAATTTCATGCAATATATAAGCTTAGAATTTTGGAAGAGAGAGAAAGAAAATTTCATTTTCACTATCCTTGAGCCTAGAAAATTTAGAAATCCTTTCAAGATGTTGTTTATGCAAAGTAAAGTTCAGAAAAAATCTAAGTGAGCTGAAGTGATCAAGAAACTAAAATTAGGAAAAAAAAATCGATGTACGATTTGAGGAGATAAAAGGAGCGATTGCGTGAAGAAAATTTGAGAGCCAACCACCACTACCAAGTGATAGAGCACTTAATGGCTAAGCCAACCAACAAAGGGGTAGCCGTTGATGGTGGCTAAAGTGACCAAATCCGATGAGGTCTCTTTTTAATCCAATTTTGAGTAAATTTGGAAAAATGTCAAAAAAGCCTAGAAAATTATGATTTGTAAAGGAAGATAGTACTTGAAGTAGCCATTTTAGAAGCTAACTCAAGACTGAATCGGAACCACTTTAATAATGAACTAATTACCAACAAGTGAGTATTTTTTAACTAATATATGCATATATATACATATACTCATTATTTATAATTGACCTTAAAAGTACTTACTCTTATTAGGTGGGTTCGTAGAAGAGGAAGGTTATGATAACGAGTAAGACTAGGATTATACTGTTAGCCAAGTAAGTAGATATATGTGTGCTTGAGTAGACTTATGTCTATTCCTAACTTTGTGTGTTTTGTGATGTTTTAGCTTAGCTGAACATTAATTGCAAGTTGATGTGCTGTTCAATGGCTTAGCTAAAATTGGCTATAAATTGACGTGTCACTTAGTGAGTTATGTTACTTGTTATATTTGTTGCTAATTGAATAGTGACATGATATTAAACTTAGTTGTTATGTTGATGCTAATGAATGCATATGTGATATTTGCTGTAGTTTGTGTTATCTTGGAAAAAAATCTAAGGATTAATTGTATCTCTTAAGGTGTTCACTTAAGTGAACTTGATACCGAGATCTTAGAACCAACAAAACCATAAAGTAAAGGCTGGGTAACAAATGATGAATAAGTCTGCTTAAATTTGCTAGGTTTTGTTTAGTGTGTGATCTAATGCATTCATAGCATAGCATGCAAAGGACCTACAGTTCAAGTTTTCTAAAAACTGAGATATTATTAGGCCGGTTTCCTTATGAAAGGCTTGGTTTATCAAGTGAATTACTTGATTTATGAAAGTTGGGCTTTCAAGCATATAGAGACTGCATTATATTTGCTGGGCCAACTATATACTGGATTTTCCAATTACTCTATGTGGTTATTGCTAGGTTAAAATGTTTGTTAAGTTCTTGGATATGTTATCCAAATGCTCAGTTTGAGTTGACCGAATCAAATGAGTTGTTAGGTTGGGCTAAGATATTGGTACCAATGCATACCACGTACATGAGTATAGCAAATGCTTGTTACATTTAAATTAATTGTTTAGTTGAGAAACTATAAGATAATGTAATTAGACTAACTACTTGAATGTTATGCCTATTCTATTATGCTTGTTGTTGTGTGTTTGTCCACTTTCACTCAGCTTGTAGTTGCTAAGGGAATAAGTTTCTCTTATTCTCAAGTTATAGATGAATAGACAGAATAAGGTATCAGAGTAATAAGAAGACTTCAAAAACTCCAGCTAAAGATGGGCTCTTAAGAAAAGTTGTTGATTATAAGATATGGCTTGAGTACATGAAGATAGCTTTTTAGAAAAATAGTAAGCATTACACTTCCACCAAAGGTTTAGTATCATTGTAGTAATCTAAAAACATGTATTTGTAATAAAGTCACTATGTTGTATAAGAAGTGTGTAACTATGACATTATAAGTATAGCTCACTAATGTGAAAGCTTACGCTGTTGTTTGTCATATTGAATAAGAAATGATTTTGAAGTAATTGTTAATAAAACAAAAGAGCATGTTGAATACAGGTCTTACCTTATCCTTAACTCAACGATGGCAAATGAATTATCTTCAGGTACCAAGAGTTTGAGAAAAATTTTTAAGCAAACACCTAAAAAGCAGAGCATTACATATACCATTCCCTTACACTATATAGATGAATAAGAAAATTAAATTAAAAAATTAATATTAGTGGAAAATTCCAATAAATTGCCCAATGTTACATTATAAGTATGCCCAAATCAATCTATATAGTTGAATACGTTTCAATGATAAGACAACTTAAACCTAAAAAAAATGCTTAAAGCTGATTGAAAATTCATATATATGTACAAATTATTAAAAAAAATATAGCTCAATTATGATAGATAGGAACAAAACTTTAACCTAAAAACAAACCTTGATCTTTTAAAAAATGCACTAGTATTTACAAATGAATTTGTAATGAAACTTGAATGAGAATATAACTTTTTACCAAGGAATGTACTACATCTTATTTCAACAATATTGGCGTCTAATGCTTTTCTCTAATTTTCACTTATGGTGTAGAGCTTCTCTTCCCCTCATCCTCACCCCTAACAACAAACTCCTTCTTTTAATGAATCTCTCCAATATATATATAAGTAATTACATGACCATTCTGTGTACAAAGAAATTAAAAAAAAAAAAAAAAAGAAAAGCATAAGTAAGTGGTATAATTATGCATGAAACATTGAATAATCATAAAAACGAGTTTAGTACTTTACTCTACAATCTCAAATTTCATATATAGAAATAATGATAATCTATCTATACCAATTGAAACAACCTCCTTATCCCAACACCTTTGATGACTTGATAAAAGCCTCTCATCCTTTACTTTTGTTTTAACCATCAAAATTCAAAGAAAAAAAGTATAAGAAAAACTAATAACCAAATGCATTTCTGCGTCGAAAAAGATGGAGAATATGACTTGTGTTTTTGAAACCATATTAAGGTTGGTTAAGAAGTAGTGATCATTATTGTAGCAATTTTTAGAGATTATGGGAATTAGCAGTTGATGAATTCATAGAGAGTGGGAAAGAAAGAAAAAATGCGGAGATATTTTGAAGTTTTCAAAAAGAAAAATATAATGTATGTAGATGATTGAAAATAGTTTTGAAATATTAGAAAACATTAATGTGTTTTTTTTTTTTTGGGCAAAAGTGTATTGTATTAGTTTGATTATATAAGTTTATTACTGTACATTAATGCATATTATAATATATAGTTTTGAAAGCTCTTTCCATATATAGTTCCACAATTGTTATGCCTTTCATAATTAGGTTTCTTGAATTCAGAAATGTCATTTAATTTTTAAAAGCTAATCTTTTCATCCATTTTTGTTAATGTCATTAATTTAGCAATTAGCATAAAATATTCATAATTAACTCAAATTATCCTTTAATTTATATTAACATTCTATATATATCTACTTACTTCTCCCTATATAATGCATAATAAGCATAAAAATGTCAATACACTATGGACACTATTCTCCCAAGTATACATTAGTCATAGTCTAATCCCTTTATTGCATTTGATTTTATTTGTTTTATTTTTATATTATAAAGATTTTTATAAGTATAGTATTATTACATTGTGATGCTTCCTTTTCTAAAAAGAGTAATTAATTACTTTTATACACAAGATACATTCTTAAGCTCTAAGGTTTTTTTCTCCTTTCTTAAAGACGTTACACAATATTATCGCCCTACTCACCTTACTTTAGATAGCATTGGTAAAGCTTATTGCTAAAGTTGGTTTTCTTAGGCACCATTGTGACAGTACCTCTAGAAAGAAAATAAATCAATAAAATGTCTTTATTTTTTTTCCTTAACAATAATGTACTTTCTTTCTTTATTATTTTTAAGTTTGTAGATGTGAAATTTGCAACTTTTGATGTTGTAAAATTTGTAACTTTTAAACTTCCTTTACAATCACACTTACGATTCTATTTATGGAGGTTTATGGATACTTGATGCTTTTCATCCATTAAAAGAATAAAAATAACAAAATGAGTTGGTCTACCTCCAAAGGAACAACTCTAATTAAGAGAATTACAAACATAAGCAATATGGTAACAAAGACGAAAATTTTAGAGGGACTTCTTGTGAAAAGTAACCCATATATGCAATACCTTGATTGAGAAGATAAAAAATGTAAACCAAATGATAATAAAGACTATCAGGAGTCAAACAAAGGTTATAGCTTTGGAAGTTTAATTAATGTTCTAATGCTTTTAGGTGGCTATCATGGATGCCATCTATGGTCATTGCATTATAATCTCAGTTGAAAAGATAATGCATAATTCTATTGTTTACATTTTGTTACCACTCAATTAAAAAACATTGTCAAAGTTCTATTTTGTATATGTTGTAAAACTGGCACTTATTATTATTATTATTAATTATTATGTATAACTACTATATGATTTAATGATTTTATTGTATTTTTCCTCAAAGTATTATACTCTTCTATATTTCTTCATTCTTTTTATTGTGTAGATCATATTTATTAACATAAGATTCTACATATGTTATTATCTATGAACAATACATCAAAATGGTGAAATAATACTATGAGTAGAACTCTTTATGGATGTTGTCAAATTCTACATAAAAATATAACGATTCAATATTTAATAATTAGCATTATATTATAGTCTTTATTTTTTATTTTTCAATAGAAGTTCAATGATTTTTTTTTTCAATTTTTGATTTATTAAAAATGACATTGACTATATTAGTTGATTTATATCATGTTGAAGGCAATAAGTTATCAAAATGAAAAGTTAATGAATGCCTTTAAATTTGCATTCTTATATATCAACATTTGATAAAATCTATTTATAGAAGTAGGGGTCTGACTTAGGTAGTTATGTGTATGTTGCGTGAGCGATGCACTATATGTGGCTTAAGGAAAGTGAAGCAAGAAAGACACTTGATGAGATAATTAAGTGAGAACAAAGCAGAAAGAAGGAATAAGTAATCTCAGTGTTTCAAATGCACGAGTGACAAACAAGACAACCTTAGGGGGATCTCAAGCGTTTACCTTGTAACTTGAGCAAATGAGATTAGTTATTTGCATGGATTGCTTGTTTGATCTTAGAGAGCTAAAACTTTATCGAGTAATGTTGTTTCTTTGTTCTCTCCCCAAGATTTTCAAATGAAGAAGAAAGATTGAGTATTTATAGGCTCTTGGGCATGATGATATCTATGGTTGTTAAAATCTTGATTTTACTGTTCACTTGAACTTATAGTAGAATCGTACAGAATTAGTAAACCGTACAGAATTGTGTAAAACTGGTAAAATTGTAAATATATAGAATCGTATATCAAAATTCATAATTTTACCAAAAGTCTATACTTTAATGATATTATATTCGTTTTAACTAAGAGAAACAATATAAAATCATAAACTCGTAGAGTCATACATTTGACTTGCGATTTTGACAACCATGATGGCATCCATTGGATCATCGTAGTGACCAACGGATGAGATGAAGTTAGCTCAATTTAAGGTTACCTTGAATGAGCTAGCTAATGGGCCCAACGCTAGTAGTTTTCCTTATAAGTGCATGAGTTTACCTAAAAAAGGTTAGATGTGCATGGACCGGTCCAACAATCCCTATTCCAAGCCCACTATCACGCTGCAAATAAGAGAGTCGTAATAGTCCACGCCGTGTAAACCAACCTAAGTTAGAAGTTAACTACTTTAGCCGTTAACGTAAGTATGGCTTATGGTGTGAACTGTAACCAAGAACAAACAAAACCAGTCGCTGGATAGGTCCAAGCATACAGAAAGCTTGAAAAAGGGGTAATGGGGAAAGGTACGAAAAGAGTGATAAAGACGAATGGAGTAATAAGCAAAAACTCACGAAGAGTTCTAGAGGATATGACGCACCAAAGGAACTTTTGATGACTCACAGCACAATTCGATATGATATACGATTGGTCCGGTGAGGTTACTTACCACCTAACCTTGCTTAAGGGAAAGGATAAGAGTGATGGCGAGAGTAAACAAGCAATGTTTACGCAAGGAAGAAAGTACTCAAGTGTATTGAAGGTAATCTGATTGATGTTGCAATTGCAAGTACAAGGGTATTTATACCCGTAAACTAAGGCAACTTGCCCAAAAGGGAAAAGACAAAAAGAGCATTTTCTAATGGGGCAATGTATATGTTATAAAGAGACAAAAATAAATATACAAGGAAAATAATTATTGATGCTACAAATTCTACATGTGATACTGTACACATAGCGATGCGGCATTGGTGGAGTGGTTAGGAGATATAGACAAAATGTACGAACAAATGGGCTTGTCTAAGTAGGGATGGCTTAATCAATCCGGATTATCTCTCTTGGCTTCTCGGTAAGGATAATGCCGAGTGATTGGGCGACTTGGCAATAGAGAGAAATCGTCAACTCAGCATGCCACAGAATAAGGAGCGGTCATATGATATGGCATTAGAGGTGACTCGATAAGTAAATATTCGGCCTCGGCAAGGGTTGGTTGGAACATGAGGATTCATTGTGCCAACTCCTCTAGTCCTTGGGTTCGACTGTGGGTCAGGGGTCCCATAGCTTGATTCCCATTGACTTATATAAGGTATTTACCACTTCCCTATTTTAAGCCATCCAATTCTTAATTTAATAAATAACAACCTGTGATGTAATACTTCAAATTAGCTTTAGAAAATAAACTCGTGGCTTAGATAATCAAGAAATCAAGCTTTATAAATCATTTAAAGTATAAAATCTCAATTTCAACAAAAGTTTTAAAAGTAATTTAGTTTGAGAAAAATAGGATGATTAGTAAAGGGTTCATAAAAGATCACAACTTAATAGAGCATAGTAATAACATCTCTAATTGAAAAACTAGAGGGTCACTAATAGAGACCCTATTAGTTTTCATATAAGTTAGCAAATCCAACAAATAATTAAGAATACAGTCCATTAGCCTTAAATCTCACTCCTCGACCTCGTCCTCTAGTATTCTAGAACTTGGTTTAATACTGGTGATTTTACTATAAACTTATAAAATAGCTATAAGGAAGTGAGCGACAGCTTGCTTAATAAGTGGGATGAAGATAATAATACATGTCAATCATCAAGCATCTAAGGTTTTCAAGTAAAGTTAATTAGATGCAATGCATGTTCGAGTAAATACCATTGCATGACATTGATTAGTCGTTATGGGATCATAAAAATTGCGCCCACTCTAATTTGGGTTTTGAGGAGTTTCATGCCATGTACTTCAAAGATCGGACGGCAAACCAGGGCTTATGCAATGGAGAAACACGCTCCGCCTAAGACCACCTTCGAATCACAGTCCCCAACATTGCTACAATCTCCTCTTTTATCACTTAATTTGACTAAGGTTAGGAAAGGATCATTTTTACTATCCCCATCGAAGGGTCTAAGTTTGGTTTAAGAATCCTAATTATTCCCCCTAATGGGTTGTCATGCAAGTTAGGTTGAGTTTATGCTAAATTGTTTTTTGGGGTAATCAAGCAATTTCATACAATCCAAAGCAAATAATACCACAATACAACCAATGCATATAATCCAGCATTCTATAATAGCAGTTCAACGCTCAAACGTATGCATGGCATATACATAGGCTAATGACTTACAATAACAAAGAAAACTCATACTAAGGTCTCTAAGTATGCTCAAGCAATACTCCAAAGTACAGTGAAGTTTCGATCCCACTTACTTAGAACTCAATCACTCACTAACTTAGTTGTTCACTTATCCTTATAGGTGATCTCTTGATTTTTATCTTGATGTAGTACTTTATTCTGCATATAAAGTAGGAAATATTGCTAATTTACACATTTATAATAAAATTTAATTAGCTAGTCATTGGTTCATTAGCTTATTTCCTAAGTATTGGAAATTTTGAATAGAACTATAAATTTATATTACCTTCTGAGCTATCCCCTAAGTTAAGATGTCCTTGAAATATTTTATTAAAAAAGCTTTTGAGATATCCTTTGCACAACATAGACATTGATATTCACCACGGTTTCATCATCTGTGTCAATTTCTGAGGTTGGTAAATACTCAAAATTATTCGATAAACATCTTTTGGGCTACTTTCTAAGCTAGATCGCCCTTACAATTCTTAAACTAGAAACTTCTGAGTTATCCCTAGAGTCATATCATGATTAAGGTTTTAACAGGATTATCTTTTGAATCATCCTCTAAGTCTGATAACTATCCTATATTCTTTACGAATTACCTTTTGAAACAACTTCTAAGTGTTCTCGTATCTATAATTATCCCAAATATTCTTCCAAGTTACCTTCTTACTAAGTTATTAGATCAAGTCAAATTTTAAATTTCTTAACAAAACTTCTCTGAGATATCATTTGAGCTTAATTACTTCATAATTTCTAAGAATCTTTCCTCTAAACTTTCCTTTGAAACCTACAAAATCAAAGTTCCAACAAATACTCCCTCTGACTTAGCCTCTAAGCTTCCCATGTCTATGCTTCTCTTTGAATTTTGCTTTTAACTAATTCTTTGAATATCCATCTAGTTCAAAACTCATTTCTAAAATCCTCTAAACTATCATCTAGCTTCACTCAATTCCTTTATAATCACTTCATTAGTCACTTCATTGATCTAGTTACTTCTAACTCCAATCAAAACTAACTAGAATAACACCCTAATCTATACTTCTTAGCTCCATTATATCCAAATTCTTAGTATATCACATCATCATTCACTAATTTCTCAAATTCCCAAATCACCAAATGAGTCATATAAATAACATATACTTGATTTTTATCAACTTCTCTTAATAGAACCTCTTCCAACAGCACCTAAACACCTCAAAATACATCAATGACAACTAGAGCTCAGAGTCGAAGTGAGGTCATTAATAGAAATACATTTATTCTTCCTAAAAATACTATTTTTAATCATAATTTGGGGCTAAAAATTCATAAAACTTATGGAAAATAATTTTTTTAAAATTTTCTTCATAGACTTTTATTATAAATATAAGGAAGTCTATATAAAAATTTTGAGAGCAAAACTATGTCATAAGACATTAATTTCAGTATAAAAAATTACTTGGTTTCGCCGATTTCTTAAGCATATATACTATAGACATCAAATTTATACAAAGTAATATTTTTCCCATATTCTATATATGAAAATAGTTAGGAATAAATTTTTTCCTATTTTTCTAGGCAATTTTTATATTTTTATGAAATTTCTAAAAATCGGATGGGAATGGGACCTTATTGGAATTTGAAGCTTTGGCCACCAACTACCCCTGCCACCTTATCGATAGCAATGGGTAGTGAGTGTGGCCTCTAGTGGTGATGGTGGTTTCCCTCCAGCTCCGCTTCACATTAGTGAACCATCGAATCACCAAGTCCGCGCATTGATTTTATAGTTTTTCTCAAATTTATTCTTTTGATCTTCAAACTCCCCACTGAATTTTCTTAAACACTATTTTGCATGTATAATCCATTAGAGAAGGTCCCTACATTTTCTCAACTTGGAGAATTTAGAAATGAAATTTCTTCTCTCTCATTTAAGCATTTTCCTTTAAGTACTCTACTAATTTGCATGCAATTGTGTACTTCAAACTCCAATAGCTGTCCTCTTAATTTTCATACACCTAAATTGAGATACTTCCAATTGTTCAAAGTGTCTTTGCAATTTTTTATGCATTTTAGTGATTTTTTATTAATTTTCTTAAGTTATTTTAGCTTAAATCGCATATATTAAGGTATTTTAGCTATATACGAGAATACATACATGCTTAAAAATTACACGCGATGCATATGTATATATTATATATGTTATTTTATGTCATATAATATTTTTATCACACATATAATTTATCTATAAATTTTTATTAGCTATCAAAACCTGTTTTATGCAATTTTGATAAATAATTTATAATATAGTTAAATTTCACTATTTTAGCTATATTATTTATATTTCTAATATTTAAGTCTACGGGGTATCCTCATCTAATATTTTAAGTATATTTGTAAATTTTTAGGTCATTCGATTTAATTTCATTAACACACTAAATTACTTGCTAAAGCAACTATGTGAAATTATGGGCTTACACCCACCAAGCCAAATCTTCTTAAATCAACCTAAATATAAACCAGATTCCTTAAACCCTATTACCTAGCCTAAAGAGTCAAGTCTAAATAAATAATAGGTTTAGCCCCATAACAATATAATTAATTTTCAGCCCTCTACACTTTTACCCCATGACTAAAGTCATTCGGACAAAGTTAAAGGGGTTTGGGCATTGAACGAGTTTTTCAAATGACTCAGGTGCGTGCACTATTCAACAGCTATGCTACTGTCAAATTCATTTGAGAGTTATTTAAGTGCATATTCATAGCATCTCTTAGTCGTTCTTCATACCTTTGCTAGATTGAGTTGCACATTACTCTTAAGACAACACTTCGAAATAAATCTTCTTTAACTTGACTCTTTTTGAGTTGATTTCTACACATAGTTTTTACACATAAAGTGCCCCCTCTCTTTTTTTTTTTTTATATAATAATAATAATAATTTTTGTTCAATTGAAATGTGACTTCTATCTTGCAAATCACAATCCAATTAAAGAAGATATGCTAAAGTCTTTCCAAATATTTTCTTTTCTTTTTAAACCTTCTCTATATCAAGAATATTCATCTTTACTCTTCAAATATATTCCAATGAATACCAAATCTAACTTCCAGATCTTTATGAATTATAGAAAATCTCTTTAATTTCCATATTTGAACATCATAAAATCTTAGAATAATATCATCCAAGTTAAGCAAGATTTATTAAATCTTTTGTCAAATCTTCTAATATCCATTCTTGAAAAACCCTCTTATAGGCTATATATACTTGTGAACAACCATCAATTTTTTTTTCTAGTCTACGCTCGCAT
Source organism: Lumnitzera littorea (assembly GCA_024138015.1). Taxonomy (NCBI): domain Eukaryota; kingdom Viridiplantae; phylum Streptophyta; class Magnoliopsida; order Myrtales; family Combretaceae; genus Lumnitzera; species Lumnitzera littorea. Next base: position 78,922,063 of record JAMXBB010000002.1, read on the forward strand.
TCGATGTCTGAACTACAATCTTCGACTAATGAGCTTGAATGAATTAATGCTCGAGTTGCAATACTCCTTCGAAAGAAGTATCGAGCAATCATCATTGAATCGTCTACTCTCTTTCTTTTATTTTCAGTCCTAAATTCAATTCCAGTCTTCCTTTGTATAGCTTGAATAAGATCCATACTCTTTTACTTTGCCCTAACATGTAATAGTTTTTCATTATCTACTTATCTTCGACGCTTCCTTTAGGCCATGTATTTATAGTTTGACAATAGGCTTGTATAGGGAGGTATGGCATGCTTGTGCTAGTCCTTTAGACACTTGTGAAAATTACTTACCTTCTTCCCACAAGATTAATATGAAGATATTCCACATGCGTGCATATGTTTACACCATGCACAATTTTCTACTCTATATTGCATATTCTTTTATGACCTCTGTAATATCTTTAATAAAACAAGAACACACTAAAGATTTATTGTTACTCTAAATCTCATGAATTTGATTCAATATATATATATACCCCAAATAACTTCAAGCCTCCATAAGCCAATCATTATCCATGCAAAGTTCTTCAAGTATTTCAATATCTCCATAAACTATATATGATCAATGCCATGATCTTATATATATTCATTATTGGATGCTTTCTCCATCTCTTGTTCCTATATTCAACAAATTTAATTCACACCAATAGATTTATATCAACATGGAGTTACTGTCATGGACTTAGTGAAGTATTTACAATTTACAAAGATATCATCAAAAGAGATTCAGTATCAACACGATTATTAGCATGGTAAGCTTTCTCCCATTATCTTGATTATGACTTCAATTATTCTTCTTTCCCTACCTTATAAACCTCGCAAATTTAGCATTTTAAATAACAAATCGATTTAAATATTATAGGTAATTACTCTAACTCAACGAAGTCGATAAATTTATAACTAATTAAAATTTTAAACTTGAACATAATACAAAGTATAAAAACCCTAAAATTTTGATTGAAACCTAAATCACGTACAAAAAACTTAAACCTTATGTATGTATAAATACCTGAAATCAAAATCGAAATTGAACTCGAACTTGATGAAAACCCTAAAACTATAACTTGAAGCTTATAAAATAGATAAATATAACTTCATAGTAATAAAACCTTAGTCAGTTATAATTATCGATTAATACGCGTAATCGTGTAAAATTATTAATGAACACGTAAAGATAACACACAAATATTATAAATGTAACAGGTAACAATTTAATTAATAAAATTTATAAAATTATGAATATTATCTCATAATTGATATTAAGTCTACAATTTTATATTTAGACAATTAACCTTACAATTTTTTTTATTTTAGTTTTCTTTTTCCTTTTTCTTTTTTTTTTTCCCTTTTCCTTCCTTATTTTTCCTCTTCCTATGTTGCTCTTCTGGAATCAATTTGGCAACCCATGTGACTAATTAAAATAACAAGTAGAAAAGGACATGACTTAATCAAATGTCATCACATCTTATCCCTTATCTTTCTTTTATCTTTGATTTTTCTTTTACTTTTGTTTTCTTTTCTCTATTGCATCTGTTGGAAAAAAAAAAAAGGGAAACAAATACACACCCACTTTTCAAACACCAAAAGCAAAACTTTATATCTATATTTTTCCCTAAACTGTAAAGTTCATTTCCCCTTTTCTTTTTTTTTTTTATTTTTTTTATTTCCTTTGATTTTAATTACATCAAGTAAATCAAGAAGAAGAAAAAGCTTTCCAATCCATTGCACACCAAATTTTTAAGAGAAATAGGTAAGTAGTATGTATATTATACCTATTTTGTTATAATTATTTATGTGAATTCTTCTCTATACATGTATTTTATGTAATTTTTATATATTATAGAGTTATGTAACGAGTTTATATGTATAATTAGTATTTCCTTATGATATGTGTTCATATATGTATAAATACTTAAGTATATTCATGTATACATACATGTTCTATTTGATTATACAAATATTTAGTATAAAAGATTTATGTATATGTACATGTATAGATATATGTGTATATAATAGTATATATATTATGTAATTTCAATAGATATTTATATAGATGTAGCCGTATATGTATGTATGTATGTGTACATTATAAAAATAAAAAAATAAAAATACAAGTATAATATATATAGGTATTGCATATGCATATATATGCGTATAACACATAAAGTACATTTAAGGTTAGATTATTTAATTACATATGTATATATGTATGAATAAGTTAAGGGAAATTAATTGCATAAGTACATACATATATGTATAAAATACGTAAGTTAATTGTATAGTATATATTAAGTATACGAGTATACATAAATATTATAAGTATATTATACTATAATATTAAAATAAGATAATATATATAAGTAAGTATGTATGTCATGGAATTCAAGAAAATGGAAAGTAATTAATTTATAAAATTTAATAAAATACAATAATAAATATAATTATATACATATTACGTAAAAATACAAAATAGGAAAATTTTGAAAAATATAAAAATTTATGAATGGCACGTGGTACTTCCTTATGTTACCATGTTAGCATTTCATAAAAATTTAATTAAATTCATAATAATAATAATAATAATAAAATTAATTAATTATAAAATTATTAAAATAGAAAAAAATGAAATAATAAGTATTAAATCTTAAAAATGGCAAAATACATGAATTATGATAAAATAGACTAAAAAATGAGAAAATTACAAAATATAAGAATTTGATATTTATTGAATCATAAAATGTAAATAAAAGCTAAAAATAATAATTTATAATTATTTAAGTCAAAATAATAAAATTTGTAATATTTTTATATTATAATGGAAAATGTAAGTTACAACATCCAAAATGGACCCTTCTACATAAAAGCATGTTTAAAAACGATAAAAAATGACTATATATTCATAAAAATTAGAGTTAAAACGAAAAGGTTGCATACAATTAAAAATTTCTAATAAACCAAGAAAAATAGTTAAAAGATTTAAGTTAAATTATATCTATATCATATTTAGGTTATAGTAAGAAATTTGGATAAATAATGATAGATATTTAGTTAATTAGGGAACCTAATTTTCCAAAATACTTATAAGCTTTCTTATTTTTTAGGTACCCAATTATCAAAAACTAGAAATCCCAAAGGATTGGAGAGTAAGCATTAACCTAAGTGAAGGAGTTTTTATGATCTATTATTTGCTTGCAACATGTTATTTGTATACTGCTTGTTGGTTGATATTGATTGTTTGATTGAATGATTGATTGTCTTGTGTGTTATCATCTGTATGATAACTTTCTTCAACTAGTAAATCTAAAATAACTAGTTATATAAGTTGCATGTTTGTGAACCAATTGGTATATTGATGGAGAGTATTAGCTTTACAAATTTTTTAGAAAAGTATTTTTGGTAAATATTTTCCTAATCTTAAATATTTTTTGTATGATTTTTGTAAGGGCTTGTAGTGCCCATGAATAATATTTTTATTGTTAAGGCAAAGCTAGCACAGTATCTCCAATTGATTGGGAGAGGACTCACACATTTGTGCCTATGGGGCCTTAAATATATATTAATAGCGAAAGAACTCGCTTTATGTGCCCCGAAGGGCCTTGGATATGTTTGGTGTATGGCTCTAGTTGAAGTCCACCTATATTAATTGTTGTTTCTTAAACTAAGGTAATAGTCGAGTATCGTCTGATGGGACCATGCCCTTAGGTAGCCTCATGTGGTTAAGGTGAGGTGCTCTATGCACGTAAGTATGGAGGAAAAATTGACGTATAGACAACATAAATCTACATCTTCCATAGTTTCGGACTTCTATGAATATGTTGCTTACATTCATCGTGTTTGCTTACATTTAATAATGATTAATAACTTGTTTGAAAGGTAGTAATGAGGAATGAACTCATTGAGTCGTGGTTTACTCATTCCCCTATAATTTCTTTTGCAGGTTCCTTTAAGTAGGGATCAAGAAAAATCTTAAGAGTAAAGTACAAACTAGAAATAGGTTTGATGATGTGAGAATGGATTGAAATGTATGTAGTTAGTATAGAAACAATTGATGTAGGAAATATTTATATGATAAAATTATGTATAATATAATAGTTCTTGTAAATTATTAAGTTGTTTTGCCTTATCTTAGCATTTGGTAGGGGATAGCGATTCTCTATGGTTTTGGTAGACTGTGAAATATCGGATATCCATAGTCACTTATATTTAATAGTAAGATAATTAATTAAAAATCGAAAACCTTAGTGACTAATCATTTAGAGTCCTGTAATCTCTAACTTGTAAGGCGGTTTCCATATCATGAGTGTACACATGATATAAAAATTTTAGGCAATTCTATTAAGCCTCCTTAAAGTCATGACACGCTCTACCCCCCTTTGTTTTTTTCTTTTTCCCAATACCATGAATGTCTTATCTTGCTAACTTCTTTCTTTATTTTTCTAGAATTCTAACAAGCAAGCTTTAAGCATGGTAAGCCTCAGCAAGCTTCAAGTGTAGCAAGCCTTGAAGACTTAAGCATAGCAGACATTATATGGAGAAGCCTTGAACGAGAAAGCCTCGGGCATAGTAAGCTTTAGTAGGCTTCAGTAGGCTTCAAATGTAATGAGCATCTTATATAACAAGCTTTAAATGTAGAAGACCTCAATAGGCCTCGAGCGAGGTAGGGTTAGTATAGTGATCTTCTCTTACACTAAGACTTAAGGGGACTCTAGGATCACCATTAAAGAAGACTTAATAGGCCCCAAGTGCTACAGGTCTTGAACAAGTAGGCTTCGAGTGCAATGAGCTTGAAGAGCAGCATGACTTATGCATAATAAGCCTTGTGAGTGACCGGTCCTAGTAGACCTTGGATGCATTAAGTCTTGAATGTAGCAAGTCTTACTAGGTAGCGCAACAAGATTCGCATACAACAGGCCCCAACTAACCTTGCATGTAGTGAGCCTTTCCCGTACTGAGCCTTGGTAAGATTGTAAGATCACCATCAGAGGATGTGCACTTGCCTTTCTCCTATACCCAATTTGCATTCTTGAGGAAGGCACATCTTGGATTAGTTCCTAAGTGGCTTGTCTTACATGAAACTACAATGTGTGGTGTCTCATGAAGATTACTAGGTTCCTTCATGCCAACACTACTTCCCTTGGACTGTGGTTCTCGCACGAGTGCGATGGAAGTGTAGCATATTAAGATCCATCATTACTTTGATTCAATAACGATTCCCATGTATGTATGAGATGTCATGTTATTGCTTAAGCATGACACGTGGGAGTAGAGATGCTAAGGTATTGCCAACACTTATGGTACAAAAGTCAAGATACCAAGGCATTGCCTGGTTACTAGAGGATAGCTTAGGCTTAAGGTATGAAGGCTAAGATGCTAAGGCATTAGTTAGGCTTGAAGCATGAGAGTCGAGATGCCAAGGCATTGTATGGGCTTGAGGCATGAGAGTCGACATGCTAAGGCATGAGAGCCAACATGCCAAGGCATCGCACAAACTCAAGGTGTGGAAGCTAAGATGCCAAGCATTGCCTAAGCTTCAAGTATGAGAGCTAAGATGCTAAGGTGTCGTCTGGGCTTGAAGCATGCAAGCTAAGATGCCAAAGCATTGCTTGGGTTTAAAGCATAGAAGTTGAGATGCAAAGGCATTGCTTGGGCTTGAAGCATAGAAGTTAAGATGCCAAGACATCACCTAAGCTTAAGGGATGGAAGTTGAGATCCTAAGGCATCACCTGGGCTTTAAGCGTAGAAGCCAAGATGGTAAGGCACCGCTTGGGCTTTAGGTATGGAAGCCGAGATGCCAGGGTGTTACTTAGGTTTAAGGCATAGAAGCTAAAATGCTAAGGCATTACCTAGGATCGAGGTGTGAGGGTTGAGTTGCCAAAGCATTGTCAGTGCTTGAGGAGAGTAAAATACAAAACACAAAGATGAGTAAGATAATAAAAGTTTTATTATTGACTAGAGAAATTAGTTCTTTATATACAAAAGTAATGTCATAGCTTGACCTTATTTTTTTTCATACCTAACAAATCACTAATCGCTTGCAAAGGACTCTTGTGCTACTATATGGGTATCATGGCTTGGGAGCAGGTTGTTGCGCTTACGAATGTTGTTATCTTTGATGATAAGCTCCCCATTTTGAATTCTTTCATGGAATATCTTTCTTAAGCTTTAGTAATCCCTAGTAGGATGATTTATTGTTTTATGAAACCAACAATATTTAAGATTTCTTCTTTCATTCTCCGTAGGCTGGTGTTCAACTCTTGGCAACTTGATAGCTTCATCTTATAGCTAACGATCAAGGATAACATGTACCTTGCTCATTGGGCATGGAAATGAATGAGCTTCTACATCTTTCTTAGGTCTTTTACTAGCATTTAAGTCCTCACTTCCAATCAATGGTATGAATGTTTTTCGTTTGTTAAGCTTGCTACTTTCCTCCCTTTGCCTTGTAATAGAATTGTTTGTCCTTCATACAATCTCAACAAGTGTAGAGTAAGAACACAAGGAGAGGTTCTCTAGGTGCACAACATACTCATAGAACATCCCTTAGATGCAGATCTTCACTAGTTCTCTTTCATCACAGATATCTTGAATGTCTATGGTATGTACTCTAAAGTGCTCTATATAATCCATGAGATCTTCCTTTGAGTTTTGTTGTGTTCTTCCCATGTCTGTAATCATGACTTGCTCTTAAGTAGAGAAAAATTTCTCTAAGAATAGCTTGCACATAGTCTCCTATGAATCAACTAACCTTGAAAGGATGTTAACATACCAGGTGTATGCATTCTCCATCAATGACTTGGAGAACTCTCTAAACTTTAGATCATCATCAAGCCTATAAGGCTCCAAAGTTTCAATAGGTATTCCTTGGCACTTCCCTTCTTGCCATTGAATAACATAAATTTAGGACTTACATAGTTCTTAAGGTATGGCTTCACTATGATGTGTTAATGATATGGGAGTTTCAACTCTAGTACTCTCGTAGATGACTTAACTTGTATTTCCTTCATATAAATGTCTAAGTCTTGCCTTGCTATAAAGGAAGTCCTTAGGGCAGAGGTTGTAGATGCAAGTGGTGAAGTAGCAGCAGCATTAGGATGGGAAGTAAATCTATCCAAGGTTGGGATGGTAGGATTAGATGGAGGAGCATGCACATATGAGGATGAAGATCTGCCTAACTAGACTCTTACATTCCTTATTACAGGGGTCAGTTGTTGTATAAGTTCTAATAAGGGCATTTGGCCACCCCCTTCTTAATGGTGATCTTCTTCAATAGCTGGTTGAGTTAAGGTAGTAACATTTGGTTATGCAATAACTATAGGATTCAGTAAAGCCATACCTTATTGTGAAGTAGTATTGGTAGCCATCCTAGTAAGGATAGGTTGAAACCTAGTCACGAACTAGTTTAAAGCCCTTGTAGCTTCTTGAATTGCCCACATTGTCTGTATAGGATCTAAAGGAGCCTCAGGAGCCGAATGGTCCTAGCTAGTGTTCTTAGGTTGTGGAACTAGGTTTTGCATGGTTAGCCCAACATTAGTTTCAAGCCTTTGCAATGTGGTATTAAATGTATTGGTTGTTCTCTTCTTGGGAGGTGCCATGTCTTTGTAACCATTCTTCCCCAGTGGAGTTGCCAAGATGTAGAAATCGAGGTTTGACTTAGGTAATCACGTGCATGTTACGTGAGAAAAGTGAAGCGAGAAAGACACCTGATGGGATGATTAAGTGAAAACAAGGTAGAGAGTAAAGATAGACAATCTTAGTGTCTCAAATGCATAAGTAACAAACAAGGTAGCCTTAGGAGACCTTAAACATTTACCTTGCAGCTAAAGTGAATAAGATCAGTTCTTTGCTTGAATTACTTGTTTGATCTTAGAGAGTTGAGACTTTGCAGAGCAATGTTGTTTCTCCATTCTTTCCCTAAGATTTTCAAATGAAGAAAAAAGGTTAAGTATTTATAAGCTCTTGGGTATGATGGCATCCATCGGGTTATCTTAGTAACCAATGGATGAAATAGAGTTAGCTCAATTTAAGGTTGTCTTAAATGAGCTAGCTAATGAGCCTAAGGCTAATAGCCTACCTAAGAAAAGTTGGATGCAAATTGACGAGTCTAATAATCTCTATTTCAAGCCTACCAAGTTAAATCTTTCGGAATCATCCCAAATATGAACCAGATTCCTTAAGCTCTGTTACTTAGCCTAAAGGGTCAAGTCCAAATAAATAGTGAGTTTGGCCCCATAACAATATAATAAATTTTCAACCCTCTACATTATTTATGGAAAATCCTTTAATTATGTTGAAAGATACTCTTTTCTTTTATTTTTTTCCTTTCACAACTTAAAACAATCAACAAATTGGAGATCTTCATCCTTAATGAATTAAGAATCACCAATATAATCACGATGATCTAATTTTTAGCTATTATATATTTCATAGCTTCAAATCTCTTAAACTATTTTGCTCAGAGAAATGGATACTTCAATTGAGTTATTATGTATAAGTGCATGTTTATTAACATCATCCTATTTTCGGTGTTATCATAAATAACAAACACATGGTATACTTTTTTTATTAGACAGTTTATGTTTTTACTCAATCGATTCTATTTATTAGAAGAAAGAGTAATCAAATGATCATTATTATCTAAGGGAACTTTTTATTGTTTATAAATGGAAATAAATTTTGTGGTTATTGGCTTGCCAATTTTGGGTTTAATGAAAGAAACTTATATTGGGTATGAGTAATAAATTTTGTACACATATCATGCATAATAAAAAATCTTCATTGGTATGAAATTTACTTTGGAAATGAACTTGTTATATAATCTATTCATAAGATATCTTTTTAACTATGATGAGAGATATATTTTTTCTTTTCTTTTTTTTTTCTTTTACTGCTTAAAACAATCAATAATTTTGAGATTTTCATCATTGATGAAGTAAATCTCTAATATGATCACAATCTAATTTTATAACAAATTAGCGATGCATATGAATATATATATAAAAGTTGAAATAAAAAAAAAAAGTAATTTGCAATAACATGCAAAGTAGGTTGATCTTATATTAAGATTCACTTGAAAAACTAAAACAAAAGCAAATATAGGGAATACTTTTTTGATTATGCAATTTATACTTTTACTTTTTGATTATCAATACTATTTAAGAGAACTTTTTATCATTTATGAAAGGTAATAATGTCATGGTTATTATAGTATAACTTAATTTTGAACTTCATAAAAGAAACTTATATTAGGTAAAAATAATTAATTCTGTATACATCTCATGCATAATAAATAATATTCATTAATACAAAATTTACTTTAAATTTGCCTTCTTATAGATAAACTCTTATATAATTTATTTATGAGAAATCCTTTAACTATATTGAAGGATACTTTTTCCTTTCTTTTTTTTTTTTTCCTTTCACGAATTAAAATAATTAGTAAATTGGAGATTTTCATTCTTGATGAAGTAAGAATCACCAATATAATCACAATTCAGTTTTATAACAAATAATATTGTATATTTAATTATAACTGACTTAGGTTTATTTCTATTTAACCATACTAAGTGGAGTAGTAGACTAGTCTTTAGCTATTATACATTTATGGTTTCAAACCTCTTTAATTATTTTGCTAAGAGAAATAGATACTTCATTCAAGTGATTACATAATTGTGCATTATAATAAACAACAATTACATCGAATACTTTTTTTACTTACTTGGTCATTTATATTTATTGGAAAAAAAAAAGTAATTAAATGATTAAGGAAACTTTTTATTGTTTATGAAAAAAATAAATATTGTGGTTATCCTAATTTGTCTTAACAAAAAAAACTTATATTAGGTAAGAGTAATTAATTTTGTAAACCTCTCTTGTACAATGAATAATATTCATTTTAATGATGTTATTGATTACATTTTAATTTATTTTTTCCTTGTATAATTATTTCTTCATATTTAAATACATAAAAATATTTTGATGACATAAAGAAAGAGAGAGAGGGAGCGTGTGTTTTCTTAAATTTTTTTTATAATATGTTATAATTTTTATTTATAAATGAATTAAATATTTTACTAGACAATATTTTTAAGATAATATATAAAATATTTAATTATATTTACTTTTTTTTTATTTTCAAAAATAAGAAATTTACGATCATAATTCAAACTTTTATCTACACATTGTGAGGCTCTTAACTAGTTTGACAATATATATATAGCTTATAGGATATAATTGTTATTATATAATGATGTGTATTTGCTATGGTTTGCTTGTATAAGGTTATCAATGTACATTAATAATAATAGTCATAATTATTTTACATTAATATATATTTACTATAATTTGATTCCTTAAGATTATAACTATAACTATACATTAATGTATGATAATAGAAAGTGGATAGAAGGAGTGGAAAGGGGTAGGAATAGGAGAGAGAAAAATGTATTAAAAAGTCCTGTTTATCCTTATTTTATATTATTTATAGCTACAAAATATTGTTTTAATAGGCAGCATTTTAGTAAGGACCTCTTTTTTTTTTATTTTTTTATAAAAGCTATATGGAGGTATAAAACTAAATAGGGTAAATATTTGGTCAATATAATAAATAGTTTTTTCAATAACCTTAACCTATTGATTATTTATTAAAAATTACTATATATGCAAAGATTGTTTGGTAAAAATAAAAATTTGCGAGAATAACATCAAGAGCCCTCCCTATTACTTTAATATTATGGAAGATATATATATATATATATATATATATATAATTATTCATCCTTATTATCTCTTAAAAGGTAATTTGTTGAAATCACAATTGTTGACCATGGTAGCTATGCGAAAGCCACTCTATGGCAGACATAAGGAGTCCATCTAATGACTGAAGCATGGTGATGGTTAGCTTGAAAAACGCCTTAGTAGCTCGTCTATCTCTTTAATCTTCTTATTGATACCTCGACAACAAGATTAAGGGGAGGGGGCAAGTGTTGATAGGTAATTTTGGACTGTGGGCTCCCAAGGTCCATTCTAACCTTTATAGAACATGGGCCATCCTTTCTTAGCCATGACCAGTCCATGTCAATCCAAATCTTATTGCTAGAGGACTATCCATAATATGACCAACCTTTACCATCCTTAGAATTCTTGGAGGCTGAGACGACATCTCGATCCCCAAACTCTTGTTAAACCAGTGACATCCATGTTATAGGGACCTTAGATCTTAGTAATCTTTCCAGGAATCTAAGATCTCAGATATTGAGGAAGACCATGGAATTATCACTCCGTAAGAAAACTAAGGTACCACATTACCTTCGAGAATCTTGGGTTGTATCTATTTAAAAGATACACTTACTTAATTGGATAGGATAGAAATTTATATAGATTCTCTCATTCAATATTTGAAATATCACAAATAGAAGAATCCGTGTAAAGTTGAGTTCACCAATTTTGGATTTAGTAGAGAGTTACATCATTTTCTTATATTGTTGGCTAAACTTTCCAATTTGCTGGCATAAGGGTTGAAGTTTTCAATTTGACTTTATGAGCCATCTACCATAAACAACATAAACAAAAATCAATTAATACATGTTGCTTGATTGTTGTTTAAAGGTTGTGGTTACTATGATATAAGCAAATCACAACATACATGTTAAGTAACTTTGCTTAATTGTTAACTTGTAAAATGTTGACAAATAACATCAATTTAAAACCAATCTACCCCATTACAATTGCTTTTGATGTGATGAAAGATTCAATTGATCAAGAGAAGGAAGGATGAGTCATTGTTAATGAAAAAACTATCGGTTATAATATATTTTTTAGGATTATTGTGTAAATCAAATATGTTCTAGAAAATTTCTAAGTGCATTATAACTGAAAAAAAAAACTATTATTTAGTAGATAATCTTAAGGATTATTACGTAAACCACAATGTTTTAGAAAATTTCAATGGAAAAAATCAATGAGATTAGAAATTAGAATATTTTTATAAATAAAGTACAATAAGAATGTACTTCTTTGATAAAATCTAAGTGAATGTACAAGTCATTTCTAACTTAGTCATTTCTAACTTAGACATCTCACCTACCTTATTACTCCATCTAAGTCAAAGCTCCAGTTCACCAGATTCTAGATAAGGTGAGAAGTTCTAACAAGAAGCTCTTCCTGCAGCCTCAGATCGCCTTCATCATGCAATAGCTTAACTTAGAGCCTTGACGTGCTTATTCTCATTGTCAAACTTGTCGGCAAAGAGAGTAGGGGGACAAGTATTGATAAGTCTTTTTAGACATGAGCCTAAGGGCCAAAATCGACCTACCCAAGACTTAGGCTAAGCTCCAATAGCTTGGTTTGGAAATGGCTTATGCCTTATCTACTATAAATAGGGGGTAAGGCCTTCAGTTAAAAGGTCCTTCTCTCTTTCTCTCATTTTGCTTTATTAAGTTTTTGACTCCCTTATCAACTTAGTTGACTTAAACATCGGAATGGTTGCGCTGAAGCATCCTTTAGCTCTCCTATAGTCGTTTTATGTCTTCTAGGTGATCATACAATGGAGCAAATAAATACCATCAATAAAAACTAATTTACTAATCAAAAGAAATTCAAAATCTTGATATGACAAAAGAATGAACAAAATATATGGGGGAAACCCATAATGCAACAAATATCTCAAAGAGATATATATCATCCATATGAAATTCTTCAAAGTTAAGTTTAGGTAATTTAAGACCATTGTTTCCACTTACATTCTTTCTATGAAATATGAGATTTTGTTTATTCCATTTGATGTCTGATGAAATGAAGCAAGAATTCTTTCTAAGTGCTCTTTGTTCTATTCATGCTACTGGTTTGTCAAAGTTTGTATTTTACATGCTTATTCTTATAATTGAATGTTATAACTTTGTTCATTCACTTTCATACTTGTTTATGATTGCACTTGTAACCCTTGATGCTTATAAAAAGTTGGGCAACCAAAGTGTATCTTGATCAGATTCCTTGATAGGTTGTAAAGGTGAAGGAACATCAAGTTACTCTTAGGTTTACCTCATATTTTAGACTTGAGGGGTCTAATCAATGATGGTATCCAATTTATCAGGGAAAGACCATTGGACCAAAGCGGATCATGGTCAAACCCTTCTTGAAGACCATGGTGACCAGGGGTGCCATGCCTTATCGGGAACACCTAGGATTTTAGACCTTGGCTTGGTTTGGAAATGGTATCCCCATTTGGTGAAAGTGACTAAGGATTCAAGTCCCTATCGAGAGTACCTCAAATTTGAGACCAAGGACTCATTCGACAATAATATATTAATTAGTGGCCTGAAGAGGCTAGATTGTTTAGTTTGACTATTGGTAGTGGTGGTCTTGGAGATCATAGGTCCATTCATCTTAGTCGGGAGTAGGGCTTAGAAGGATTTAGGTGCCTATTTACCTTGAAAGAAACCGAGACTGAATAGATAAGAGCTTGTTTGCCTCAAACCAGGCTAAAGTTTGGTATGTTATGGTGCAAACACTAGTTATTTATCAATCCTCGATGAGGAAGAAGAGAATATTATTGAAAAATTAAACTCTTTATTAATTGCTTTTTACAAGATGAAGAGCTACAAATTTAATCTTTGATCTTATGGGAAGCTTATTATTATTTGTGCTCAAAGTCATAGCTCTTTGATCTTAGTTAATGCATTACTACTTGTTAGGTTGATTCGCATCATCAGGTTGGTATTAGATGTATTCCTTGAGCTATTCGCATTTGATGGCATCTTCAATGATATTTTTGAGCTTGAGACACTCATCGATACTATATCTCTTATCTCGAAGCAAGTCATAATACTTATCTTAGTTTTGCTTAGAGGGGTTACCCTTCATCTTTTCTTGTCAAGGCAAAATTTCTCTATTTTTTTATCTCTAGGAGTATTTGCCTTAGAGATTTGTTAAGTAAGGTGTAGTCTTAGTAAGAGGGGATGAACTTCTTGTTTCTTCTACTGCACCCATTATGAGAAAAGCACTATTGTCTCCAGGACCAAACCACGATCCTTATCTTATTTGGCAAACCTTTAAAAACTTTGATACAAGCTAGGCTAATTGTTAGAAAATAATTAGAGGTATATTTGAGATAGACTAAAATCACTAAGAGAGATTTGAGAGATATAATCAAGACTTGATAAGACATTTATAAATAGTGATAGAAACTACTTAAATTCCTTAGAATTGGCTAGTTAAATGTAGGAATAGTTGATCAAATAAAACACAAGAATGTTAGTTAAATAAATAAATAAAAAAACCTAAGGAAAACTAACAATCTAACTAAATGGATTCCTATAACCAATATATGAAATAAACCAACCAAGACCTAACAAAATTACAAGTGGCACCAAACTCAATTTGTGCATTAAACATGTGTGTTGGTCCCGTATAAGATATCGGGGGGGTGGGTGGGGGGGCGCGGGGTAGAAGGGGTTGAATTGATATCTTTAACTTTTTGAAAACTTTTCGATATAAGCAAAAAAAAAAAAAAAATTACCCCTCTTAACAACTTATAATGGTGAATAGTGATATTTAACAATTTAACACACAACAATAAAGCAAAGTAAAAGAGTAAGGAAGGAGAATATCAGACAGAGATTTTATAGAACTTCAGCTTTCTACCTACTGCTCTCTTCCAACTCTACTATTGGGTACTTAGTCTACTTCATCAATACCGTTTCACTTGATCCATTAAATCAAATTACAAAAATTACAAGCACTTGTCACACATGGACTTTATAACACTCTGCTCTGCTTATCTAGCCTCTTAATAATCTAGGCTAATACAGAACTACAGAGTACGAATGTACTTGTCTTAACACTCAAACAACAAATAATAATTACAAATTACAAGTGAGAGTAAAAGTATAAATTTCAATTAATTTTGCTCTAAAGAGAAATGACAATTGTTGTAATGTTTGCTTTAGTGAAACTTTTTGAAGAAGTATCTAAAGGGCCTTCTGTGGTTTTTTTAGAAGGTATACTTTGATCACGATTTTTTTGTGCAACGAAATTTTTTCTTCAAAGTTGTGTTGCATGACGTTTTGAATCCTTTCTCTTTTTATATTGAAATCTTCCAATGGCTAATTTGATGAAGATTATCTTCACTTTTATATTTATCCAACTATTAGTTATTAAAGATAATTCCTTAGATATTTTGAGAAGATTTTAGTAATTTGAAATTCAAAAACAACTTTCCTTATCTTTCTTCAATCCAATAACTTTCAATTAGTAACTACTAGATTAGCTTCTAATTTGAATTTGAAAAGATATGCTCTTGTTAGCAACTTCCTGATAGGCCTCATGTTCAAAATTTAAAATTCCATAAAATTCGAATTAACCTTATCCATTCTTTTACATATCTTAATTTATCTAAATATATTTTTGCTTAAAAAATATCTCTATGGATTTTAATTCCATCTTAAGTGAAACGGGATTAAGTGTATTTTCCTAATACACTCAATCTAGTAGAGCTAGGCCTTGATTAATTCAAATTTGATTTAAAGTTATTTTCAACGTCATACTTCCAAACTTACTTTCTGAACAACCTTTTGAAGAATATTGGCCTTTCGTTTCTAAAGTTTTTGAATAAGCTTCTGAAGTGTTGTACCAATTCTTCTTATAAAAACTTCTGAAATACTTTTTGAAAGATTTTCAGACTAGTCTATATCTAATCAATTCAAACCTTCTACATAAGCTTCTGAATGCACATCAATTTGCAATTTAAAACTTTTTGAAGAACTTTTTGAATACATTCACACTAGTTAATTCATTAGTGTTCTTCTCTCTTTTTTGTTATTATTAAAATCTATGAGAGATATTTATCAATGTGGAAAAAGGACTAATGAGAAGATAAGGATAAATAAGCAAAGTTGAATAAGCAACTTAAGATGATGTAAGCCATGAACTCATTCGTGCATTCCAACAAGAAACATGTGAAAAGTCATTTTCCTAGGTCCACTACATCTAGGTGCCATTTCTAGAAGGGGAAAGGATTTATTTATTTATTTGTTTTCAGCATGCAATTTTCATAAGACAAGAAATGAGATTTTAGAATTGGTGAGGTCATGGGTAATGAAATTGCTACATTACATCATAAGCTTCTAGAACTCCTAAGGAAACATGTGAAACAAGCTAAGAGATGTCATGGATGATGCTTTAAAATTAAAGAATGAAACATATGAAATGGATAGAGTGTATTCATATTAAGTGGCAGCAACATGTGGGGTTTAATGCATCCCTATCTCCAACATTCCAACATGAAGACTAATGAAAATTTAAGTTTACAAGAAACCAAAGCTTATGAGATAAGCTAATTTGGAGCTTTCTACAAATAGCCCCACTATTGGACCACTTATGTTTCCTTCAAACCAACATTCTCCTTGTCTTTCATCTTCAAGAACAACTTACATCTTCATCCACCTAACATTCTCAAGCCAACCACCAAAGCCTAACCACTATTTCTTTAACAATATCCAAACATCCATATCCTAAAGGTTAGTTTCAATATTTTTATCAACTACTAAGAACAAATCTCAAAAGGAAAAGGATTATTTCTAAACTTCTTTTCTAGTAAACTTCTTTTAGAAAGCAAGAAAAGTTTTCCATGTTCAAGAAGGAGTTTGAAATGAAGCTCTTATGTTCTATCAAAAGACAAGATCTTTTACTAAACTTAAGCTTAAGTTTTGTTTTGATATCAATTCTTTTTAAGCCAACAAGTTCTTTTTAAAAGCAATTTCTACTCAAAAGTCTTTTAGATAAAGAGATACTTTCATTTTATGATTGGTCTTTATCATAGTTTCTAAAAATATTTAAATAAAAGACATATTTTTTGGAACTCCTTATTTATCTTAAAAGAAGCTTCCTAAACTTGAGCTCCATGAATTTTTCATACTATAAAGAAGCTTCCTAAAATCTTACTTAAATGAAGTTCAAGAAAGAAACCAAAAGATTTCCTTAAAACAAACTACTAAAATAATGAAAATTAAAACAAGTGGATAAAGTCATGCCTTAAAAATAACTTACCTATCTTATTCGATTAAATTTCCCTTGACTTGGATCTTATTGACATAAGGACACATTATCCCGATATCGTAACAATTTTGATCTTATTTGAGGACCGAAAAACTATGGAACAAGAACCAAGGACATTATGGACAAATGAACTACTCATACTTTGAATAAGGACCATTCGGACATGATATGGCAAAAGAACCATTAAACATGACAAATCTTAGAAATAAAAGACTTATAAAGAAAAAGCTTGAAACCAAAAAGTTTAGTAATCAAGTATGTTTCTCAACTATCTTTATTTTTAGGTACTTTCCATTTTGACCTTCTAGAAGATTGTTATAACGATTAGAAGATGGCTAGGTGAATTTCTACAATGATTATCACTTGTGTGTGCTTGTAGAATAGTGTACCTTTAATTTTATACTTAACTTGTTTTGTATGGAGTATTTGGGAAATATATATGTTTGATTTGTTTGTTAAGACATTTAAGAATTATTTCCATAAGTAAAGTTAATGATTGTGATGTGATGTGATGTGATCCTTGTGATTGTGTGATGTTTTGAGTGATCACTAAAATAAATGAAAGTTAAGCATATCAAAACCTGAATATTAAAGTGGTCATATATAGCATATTGCATAAATTCCTTTTTATTGCCACCATTGTCATACAGGAAATGGAAAGGCTAAAACCTTTCTCGTTTATTGTAAACTAAGTAACTTTGAGGATAGTTATACATTAGATGAGGTTCTGTCCATTCTTATGTTTAGTGCATGCATACATATGGGGGTTAATTAAGGATTTGATCACTCCTTGATTGTTTGGATAGTTAGGGAAGGCATTATTTTTTATTTTCATTTAAGCTTTCTTAGGACTAATTGAGAGATTCTTCTTTTGTGACTTATTCACATGGCCTTTGTGAACATTTCTTTTGGTTCCTTTAGTTAACCGAAGGATCCATCTTCCTAGGGATTGGTGTGAACCGTGACTAAGAACAGGCAAGGTCGATCACTGGATGGGTCCAAGCTTGTAAAAAGGGTAATGGGGGAAAGGTACGAAAAGAGTAACAAAGACCAATGGAGCAATAAGCAAAAACCCACAAATAATTATAGAGGATATGACGCACCAAAAGAACTTTCGGAGACTTACAACATAATTCAATATGACATACAAATTGGTCCAGTGAGGTTACTCGCCACCTAACCTTGCATAAGGGAAAGGATAAGAGTGATGTCGAGAGTAAACAAGCAGTGTTTACGCAAGGAAGAAAGTACTTAAGTGTATTGAAGGCAATCTAATTGATGTTACAACTGTAAGTACAGAGGTATTTATACTCGTAAACTAAGGCAACTTCCTAAAAGGGAAAAGACAAAAAGGGTATTTCCTAAAGGGGCAATGCACATGTTACAAAGGGGTAAAAATGAATATATAAGGAAAATAATCATTGGTGCTACAGATTCTACATATGATACTGTACACGTAGCAATGCGGCATTAGCGAGGTCGTTAAGAGATGCAGACAAAAAGTACGGACAGATAGGCTTATTTGAGTAAGGATGGCTTAATCAGTCCGGATTATCTCTTTTGGCTTCTCGACAAGGATGATACCGAGTGATTGGGCCACTTAGCAATAGAGAGTAATTGTCAACTTGGCATGCCATAGAATAAAAGGCAGTTATGCGACATGGCATTAGAGGTGACTTGGCAAGTAAGTATTCGGCTTCGGTAGGGGTTGGTTAGAATATGAGGATTCATCGTACTAGCCCCTCTAGTCCTCAGGCTCGGTTATGGGTTAGGAGTCTCGTGGCTTAATGCCTATCATTCCCTTTAGGTTGTTTTAGATTTGAGATCAAATCCGAATGGTATTCACTCAGTCCTTCATCAGGGTGATATGGATTGAGGTCGGTAAAGTTAAAGGCGTTAGAAACACCATAGTCCTTAAGTAGCTCTAACTTATAGGCGTTGTCATTGATTTTCTAGAGAATTCTGAAAGGTCCTTCCACTCTTGTAGATAACTAGTTTTTCCTTTTGTTCAGGAACCACTCCTTATTAAGGTGTAGCCATACCAAGTTTCCCTACTGAAATTATTTGGTCGACTAACCCTTGGTCTTTTCATGTATTCTTTTGGCAGCTTAGTCGATTTGCTGAGTGACTTTGTTATAAATGTGCTGAAGGGATTGTGCTCTAGGCAAGGCATTGAGGTCACTTTGCGCAAGTGTGAGTACAGGGGCATGGTTGAGGGGCAACTCAAGATTGAATCCATAGACCACTTAGAAGGGGGTCTACTTGGTGGTGTCATGTACGATTCAGTTATAAGCAAACTCGACCATTGGTAAGCAGATGTCTCAATCAACTAAGTTCTTGCTTACTGTAGCTTGGAGCAGTAAACCCAAAGTACAATTAACCACCTTTGTTTGGTCGTCGATTTGGGGGTGACATGAGGTGTTGAAGAATAATTTGGTTCCCAATCGATGCCATAAGGTTCTCTAAAAATGGCTTAAGAACTTTGGGTCTTTGTCGGAGACTATACTTCTTGGCATGCCACGTATTTGTACAACCTCTTGTAAGAAAAGAGAAGTAATAGCTAAAGTATCATTAGTTTTGGTACAGTGCACGAAGTGTGTTATCTTATTGAATCGATCTATGATGACCATTATAGAATCTTATCCCCGAGTAGTTCTTGGCAGTCTAAGAACAAAGTCTACGCTTAGTTCAGTCCACGGCCTCATCAAGATAGGTAAGAGCATTGCTTTCCCTTATTTGGCTTGGCACTTAGCCTTTTTGCACACAACACAGCTTTCAACCACTTGGTGCACATCTCTTCGCATTCACGGCCAAAAGAATCAGCCATTCAATAGTTCACAGGTCCTCCTTTCTCTAAAGTGTTTGGAGAGTCCACTGTTGTGGGCTTCTTTGATTAATAATTCCTGTAAGGAACAAGTCGGCATGCATAGTTTCCCCCCTCGAAACAGATAGCCATCCTCTATAAAATACTTGTCCACTGTCCTCCCATCCATGCATCGCAAAATTATTGGTCCAAAGTGTAGATCCTTGGAGTACTGTTCTTTGATACTCGTAAAACTAAACAATCTGCTCTGCAGTTCTAACAAGAGCGCATGCCTCCTCGAAAGAGCATTTGCAACTACGTTGCTCTTTCCTTGCTTGTATTTGATCACAAAATTGAATCCCTCAAGGAATTCAACCCATCTCGCCTGCCACTTAGATAGTTTGGTCTGACTTCGGAGGTACCGCAATGACTCCTGATCTGTATATATGACAAATTCTCTCGGCAGTAGATAGTACTACCACACTTGTAGTGCTCGGATTAATGTCAAGAGCTCTTTGTCATACAAGGAGTAATTTAATTGGGGTCTTTGGAGCTTCTCACTATGGAAGGCAATTGATTGGCTTTCCTACATTAGGATTGCGCCTATTTTAATGCCTAACGTGTTGTACATTAACTCAAAAATTTTGTCGAATCCGGGGAGCACTAACATTAGTGCTGAGGTCAACTTCTTCTTTATCTCAGTGAAACTCCTCTCTTCTTTTTCTCCCCATCGGAAATTGGTGTTTTTCTTCATTAATTCAATAAGAGGTACAGTGAGGGTATTAAAGTTCCTGATGAACCTTTGGTAAAACGAAGACAGTCCGTAGAAACTTCTCACATTGGCATAAGTAATAAGGGTCGGCTACTGAACAATTGCTCGAATCTTCTCATCATTGACTTGTAAGCCTCCTTTACTGACTACATAACCCAAGAATACCACTTCTTCTTCGTAAAAGCAACATTTTTTTAGGTTGCCGAATAATCTCTTGGCACAGAGAATAACCAAGACTGCTCTGATGTGTTCATGGTGACTCGGTATGTTGACACTATAAATCAAGATGTCGTTAAAGTATACCATGATACACTTCCTGATGAGATGTCTCAATACATGGCTCATAAGCCTCATAAAGGTGCTTGGGGCATTCGATAAGCCGAAGAGCATGGCCATCTACTCTTAAAGTCTCTGTTGAGTCTTGAACGCAGTCTTCCACTTGTTTCCTAGCCTTATGCAGACTTGATAGTAGCCAGACTTAAGATCGATCTTGTTGAAAATTTTTGCTCTACTCAGTTCATCCAACATGTCTTCTAGCCTCGGGATCGGATACCTATATTTGATCGTGATTTTGTTTATGGCTTGGCTGTTAACATACATCCGTTAGGTTCCATCCTTCTTCGGCATTAGAAGTGCAAGCACAGCATAAGGGCTAAGACTCTCTCTTACGTATCCTCTTTCCAGTAACTCATTGACTTGACGTTGAAGCTTAGAAGCTTGCTCGGGATTCATGCGATAAGCTGGCTTGTTTGGCAGTGTAACGCCAGGTAGTAAGTCAATGTAGTGCTCTATGCCTCGGGTCAGGGGCAACCCTTCAGGTAACTATTTTGAGAACAGGTTGACATATTCATCTAGTAGTTCCCTCACCTCCTAGGGTAAATCGTCCTACTCCTTCATTTCCAGTAGTTGCTTAACTAATAGGAGGGTCGGCTTATTAGCATTAATGGCCTCTTAGAGCTCAGCTCTACTCATCACCAAAGCCTTCTTCGATTCGTGAGCAAGTTTCATCTATAACTTGTGAACTTCTCTCGGGGGCATCGAATTTAGCGTAATCTTTCGATCATCCTTCTCGAGCATGTAGGTATTCCTGTAACCATCATGGATGACTCTCTTATCAACCAGTCATGGTTTTCTTAATAACACGTGGGAAATGTACGTGGGAAATGTACATGGGCAATACGTTGTAGAGAATTTGGTTGGAGTAATTGCCGATAATGATCAACAGCAGTATTTGCTGAGTGACATATAATGCTCTCTTCTCACTTAACCAATGCAACTTGTATGGCTTTAGATGTATAACAATCGGCAACCTTAGTTTTGAGACTAAGTCGACTAACGCCACATTGGTATAGCTTCTGCTGTCCATGATGAGGGCACATGTCTGTCATTGCAGGTAATATAAAATAAGTTCTCTCTTTGCTCCTCCTTTCATGAGGATTCTACACTTATAATACGTCGGACAACCATGAGTAGCTGGTCCAAGTCCTCGACATATACGTCTTCCTCAATAAACTCTTTCTTGGCATTCTCCTTCTCGGCAGGAACCTCCTCCTTCTCAAGTTCCTCATCTGTATTCTCTATGTCTAACTTCGAGATGTCTCCCTTAATGTCCATCATCCTTTGGTTTGAGCATTGAGCAGCCATATGTCCGAACCCCTGGCACTTGAAGCATTTGATCTGGCTAGTCTTCTTGCCAAACCCTTGCCCTTTCTCATACGTTCAGGTTGGCACTACATCTTTAGGTTGGCTTTTCTTCTCAACTCTAACATCAACCCTTTTGTTCGGCTCGACACCCAGCAGAGTCCAGTTACTTACTTGTCCTAGTTAGCTAGTCAACATTTCGGATCATTGCTCAGCTTCCTCTTTACCTCTCTATACGATGAGTAATCCTAACAGCTTCATCCATCATGTCAAATTATTGGAGTTCCACAATGTCTTAGATGTCTCCTCTTGACCCACTAACAAATCTTGAGACTGTTCAGGCTGGTGGTTCCTCTACTTGGCATTGTATCATAAGCATTTGGAATTTTTGAATATACTCATCAATAATTCGGCCTACTTATCTAAGTTCTTGAAGCTAAGTGAAAGTATCTTGGAGATACGTTTCTAGCACTAATTTGTTTCTGAGTAGTCTCTTCATCTTGGGGCAGGTGTTAATCTCTCGGTACCCCTTTCTCTTTCTCATGGCCTGAAAGTTCTTCCACCACATGGCGGCATATTCGGAAAATTCAACAACAGTAGTCCTCACTTTCTCGTAATCCTCATATTGGTAATAATCAAACACATACTCCACCTTCTCATCCCAATCCAGATATTCGTTAGTATTCACAGATCCATTAAAACTCAAAATTTGAAGCTTCACATGGTCAGATGCTCCAGGGACTCTATATGCTCTTCATTAAAATACTCTTCTTCCTCCTCATTAAGCTCTCTCATGTCTATCCTTCGCCTTACTCGTCCGCCAACTCTTCCACCTCGAAATAGTCGAGTTGAGTTCTGACCTTTAATAGGTTGAGCAGCTTGTGAAGTGTTGTGCGCGGCTTTAATTGGTCAGCAGGACAGTATATGAACAGCTTGGGTTAGATCTACCAAGAGGTTAGCTACCTCATCGAGCCTCTTGTCAGTGCTTTTGGGAGTTTCCTGAGACTGACGCCCATGGTAGACAACTCTACTATCATCAATAGTACTAATATTCATATTTGAGTCTGTTATTTTTCCTCACAAATTCAAAATTTAAACAAATACTTTAGAAAGTGAACAGTTAATAACACAACAGTTAAATGAACTCAATAACCAACTCTGTTTCACATAGGCAAAACAAAGCATAACAGAAATTCAAAAAGAACTGATTCTAGTTCACATAAAACCTCTGCTCCGATATCAAGATAGAGTGAACTGTGATTAAAAACAGATAAGGCCAGTTACTGGATAGGTCCAAGCTTGCAGAAAGCTTGAAAAAGGATAATGGGGAAAGCTACGAAAAGAGTGACAAAGACGAATGGAGCAGTAAGCAAAAATCTACGAACAATTCTAGAGGATATGACGCACCAAAGGAACTTCGAGGACTCACGACACAATTCGATATGATGCACGAATTGGTCCGATGAGGTTACTCGCTATCTAACCTTGCTTAAGAGAAATGATAAGAGTGATGCCGAGAGTAAACAAGTAGTGTTTACGCAAGGAAGAAAGTACTCAAGTGTATTGAAGGTAATTTGATTGATGTTACAACTGCAAGTACAGGGGTATTTATACCCGAAAACTAGGGCAACTTGCCCAAAATAGAAAAGACAAAAAAGGCATTTTCTAAAGGGGCAATGTACATGTTACAAAGAGGCAAAAATGAATATACAAGGAAAATAATTATTAATGCTATAGATTCTACATGTGATACTATACACATAGCGATATGGCATTGGCGAGGTTATTAGAAGATGCAGACAAAAAGTATGGACAGATGGGCTTGTTTGAGCAAGGATGGCTTAATCAGTCCAGATTATCTCTCTCTACTTCTTGGCAAGGATGATGCTGAGTGATTGGGCAGCTTGGCAATAGAGAGTAATCGTCAACTCAGCATGCCATAGAATAAAGGGCGATCATACGGCACGAAATTAGAGGTGACTTGGTAAGTAAGTATTCGGCCTCGGCAAAGGTTGGTTGGAACATAAGGATTCATCGTGCCAATCCCTCTAATCTTTGAGCTCGGCTACGGGTCAGGGGTCTTGTAGCTTAATTTCCATTAGGGATGGTAGTGGATTTTAGGATGAATATTTGTTGATTCTCTTAGATAATCGAGAGATTAGTTCTCTCGCGAGGTTAAGGTGACTATTCCCATTTGGTTCTCCAAGGATCAATCAAGGAGTATAATCTCCTTATCACTATACTGACATAGGTATTGGTTTAGCTGAGAATTGATATTCTACGACTATTTTTTATGAAGGCTAAGGATTTTATGCAAAGTAACTTTTACACTAAATTGGATACTTGAACACTAGTGGAACAATAAATCCTTAACCCAAGGTCAAATCGGGGGGTGGGGGTAGGAATAAACCCTAAACTACACACTGAATACCAAAAGGTCACGTATATTGCTGCATATATTTGATTATTACATAGCATTTGCTTGTTTAACGAACTTACTTGAAAGGTGGTATGAGTGGGTATCTTACTAAGATGGTTATAGCTTATACCCTGATAGCTTTGATTTCATGTAGAAGCTTTACTAAGTCTATTTAGGAAGATCCAGACTATTAGTAAGAACGATAAGCTAAGAGACAGATTGGGAGAGAGCTATCGAGAAAGTGAAATTATAAATTTGGATAATAAATGTTAGGATAATTTGTAATTTGTGTTATTTTGAAAGACTTATGTTTTATTTGAAAAACTTTTAGATATATTTCAAATTGAAACTTTTATTTTAATAATAATAATTATATTTTGTTCTATTACCATTAAATCTGTGATACTCTATGAATATTCTAGTATTAATGCTTCATGTGTTTATTGGAAGTAATTGGCAAGTAATTCAAGAGTATAAACAATTTCTTTTAATTAGTACATGGTGGTCTATCACTCTTAGACCATTGTCGGGTTGTGACATATTTCTTGTCCAACTTCCTTTAGACGGACTCTCGATGTAGTTTGATAGTGTCTTCCAAGCAAATAATTTAGAGGCCCTCTCCTGGAACCCTCTAAATTGTTATGGCTCCTTCTTTACTAGTGAAGTAGGAAAAATAATCTCTAATAGGCTCATTCGACCTTTGCTTGATGAAACTAATGGTAGAGGAGTCCTTGGTAGGCATTTTGCTAGCAAGGAAATGGTTATGAAACTAAGAGGCAAGCTCCTCAATGTTGGAGATGGAGTTTAGCTTCAGGTTATTGAACTAAGTCTAAATAACTTTCTTTAGCAAGCTTGAAAATTCCGTCTAGGTGATTACATCACTAATGATTGTATAAGTTCATCATGGAGTGAAAATAAGATAAGTAGTCATTGGGGTCATTTGTCCCATTATAAAATTCTAGGACAAGAATTGTCTTGAATCTCCTTAGCAAAGGAAGATTGTCTTATAGAATATTGGCTAGTAGAGTCTATCAATTTTGAATCTGTAAGCTCAGAGAGCCTTCTAATATACTCCTTGAGCTCTTCTACGTTCTTACTGGTGAAGGAACAATGGATGACGAAGGAACAATGGAAGTAGCCTTAAAAGGCGTAAAGTCGTTGCTCCAAGCTAAGGGAGTATGACTTTGTGTAACTACTGGCATTATAAGTAGACAACCAAAGGTAGTGATGGTGGTGGGATATTGTTGTTAGGGATGTTATCCTTAAGTAGTGTAGGGAAGTCCTACTACTCTTTCATTGAGCTTTATTTTAAGCTTTTAGTTTTCTACTTGTAACTTGAGGCATAGTTCCCTAAGTGAAAAAAAAATGGCTAGGGTCAATTTGGTTGGTTGTTGGAGGTTGTTTCGGGGTTACATATTGGATGGTGTTTTTGAGTGCTTGGTTAAGTGGTTGATAAACTACAATGGTGTTTTCTTGTGAAACAAGGTGAGTGTTTTTGGATTTTCTAACCATTTGTGGCTGTAGATTCATAAACATATGATGCCAAATGTTTATACTAGTTTTTTTTGTTGAGATTAAGTTTAGAGGTAACCCACAAAAAGAACAAACGTAAGATAATAATGAAACATTGGAGGGGATTTGGTGTAGCTATTCTAATGCTTCAATTAATAAAGGGCAAGTATACAATGTAGGAAAGAGAGTAAGAGTTAAGGATCCTTTACCGCTAATCTTCACCTGATATTTATAAGCAAGGTAATCAAGCTATTTATGGAAGGTGGTTCATGATCTGAAGATCCTATACTTGACTTTAAATCTTATTGAGAGGATCTCAAGCTAGATGTGTGCTAGTTGTAGACTTTGCTTGACAAAGCTATTCCAACCTAGTTTCTTTTAAATCTATAAGCTGAACCTATACATTATAGGCTCAAGGGGCTGGGCTCTAAGTGATTGGAGAGACAATAGCTTGGGAGATATCTTTTGAAGAGATTGGTCGAGCTTTTGAGGCTCAATCTAAGCTCTAACAAGGTCGTCTTAGACTTTAGTAGCTTGATCTTGATCATGATAAGAGTAGCCAAGCTTTAGGGAGCTTAACTTGAGCTTCAAAGAGATCACTCTAAGCTAGATGGGCTCGATTCCTACTCAAAATAGATTAGCCTGGGCTTTAAGGTTGTAAACCCTACAAATTTGGCCTTTTAGATATACAGTCAAGCTCGAGTGTTGTAAATATATCCTTAAGTCAACAAGATCACATAAATTTAAAATCGATTTAGATTTTATTTCAAAATCTAAGATGAACATGAAAAAGGAAAAACGAATATATGGTTTGAAAACCATAATCGCATAAGAAATCCTTATATACTATGTACATATACTTACAAAAATTTGAATGCAAACCTAATAAAAATCCTAAATACTAAATCCTAATATTATAAAGGCCAATAAATTGCCTTAGTGTTAATAAAATCCTAAATTAACAAGATTATCGCTAAACGTACAAAATCGCGTAAAACCAATAACAAATGATTGGGGATAATTTAAATAATAGTAAATGATTAAATTAAGCCAATTAAAATAATAATTAACAAAATTACAAAATTGACCCTAATGTATATACTATGGCGTTGCATACATGTACGTATACTGTAAATAAGCATTTCCTTAAATACTTGACATAACATATTATAACATACTCTCTTTTTCTCTCTCTCTCTCTCTATATATAAAAGTATACATATCTTGTTAATGTGCTTTAGTCACAAAACTAATTTTCCTAGTCCACATACACAACCTATAATTTTAGATCAACTTGGATTTAAAAAAAAAAAGATAAAATAAAATAAAATAAATAAATAAATAATAAAATAATAATGTTAATAATAAAAGATAGGGGCTTGGTCTATTTTTATCCAATCGCTCTTGGAAACTCTCTCTTCTCTCGATATTTTGAGAAAATCTCTAACATCCCTACACAAATAGATTCTCTCTCTCCTCTGTCATCTCTCCCGTTTCCCCTCTCACACTTTTCCATCTTCTTTTCCCCCATTGTTCCCTCTCGCTATTCCTCCCTTATTCGATGTGTGAAGTCTTGGCCTCGGTGAACTCAGTTGCAGCTCTCAGGTACGCAGTATCTCCTTCTCTCAATTTGTTGCCTGCTCACTTTCCTCGAGAGTTTCTAAAATAGGCATAGAGATGAGTCCTCCACCTTATATATATATATATAAAATTTTCCTTCATCCTTGTTGCCTTTCGACTGAGAAAATCGACCCCTGTTTTAGGAAACGCGAATAGGGCAGCCTGGGACATCCTTGAAGAAACTCCGACGGAGCTACGATCACCAAGACCAAGCTAGAAACAGGTAGTTTTCAATTCTCTGATAGACTTCGCGATCCAAGAACCGAGACATCATATATCCACCTAGGTAAGTTGTTGCCCCTGTAGATTTCTTTAACTATTGTTTCATTTTGCAACTGCTAAAGAGTGTTTTGGGTAGCATTTCGTGTATAAATTTAATCTATGTCGGTAGCGATCATAGTTATATCTTTGTTCCGCGTACGAGTCAGCGAACAAGTGGTGATGGGTCGAGAACATAGCTCCTTTTTTCTGCTTCTAAAATTGCAATTACACGAACATGTTGTCGTTAACCTTCGGAGTGAATTTGCCAAAGCTAGTTGGAGCCCCTGAAGTTAATATCTTTTAGCACTGGTCCAGTCCTTTTAATGAATGTAGATGCAACTTAAAATTTGAGGAAGAAATAATTGATATGATGCAGAGTAATGAAGAACCCAAGACCATATAGCCTAATGAGTTGATTCATATCTATGTATAAATGATGATATGACTTGTAAAAGAATTTTTATTTCCCTGGAGCTGGCTGAACATTTAGCCTAGTAATGGAATGATGTTGGAAATGGCTATCCAGCAAAGATGCTTAGTCATTGGAGCCTTTCAAAAAAACGAGAGATGGGTAGCTAGCTCTGAATTAATATCAACCTTTGGTAATGAATGAAGCTAAGGACAAGTACAATATCCTCTCTGAGGAATATCTAATCGAGTAGGTAATTTTACATTTAGACCATAATAATAATATGAAGCTGTTAACCATTACATGAGGTTTTATTGATAGATGGTTGCTAAGTACAACAAGTAAAACCTTATATTAAACTAATTGACTAATTCAATATATGAATGATTGCAGTTTATAATTATTATGCGATTACCGGATATGTTTAAATAATATGAAACTTGATCGATTTTTAACTCAGACCATTTCATTTGTTGGCGACAAGAGCTACTATGAATAGGTTTATAACAAGTGTTGATATAAATGTGTTGATTTAATAGAAATAAGCAATTAATGAAACATTACTATAAATTGGACGGGAGATAAATATAAAAGCTACCCCCTAGTCTATACTGGCACTGGTGATTCCAACAAGCGTGATACCTATCTGTTGAATCAAAATTTGTCTACTGAAATTAGTGGAGAAGGAAATATTGATTTAGACTAAATAGTTAGAAGGTTGTAATAACTAAAATGGAAATAATGAGAGGAGAGGACGCATTTAATTTAGATGTAAAATGTTGATATATGGATACTAACCGGCACGGAATCCATGACGTTGAGTAACCTTGGTATGCCATGGCTAGAAAGGAAATCAAAGATCCATCGGTATATTGATAAAAATCAATCTTAAGGACAATCAATAATTTAATCGACAAGTGCTAAATATGGAGCTCCACGAAGTTTAAGTAGAGTAAATAAGGTGTAAATGGTACTGTTTTGACCACGACCCACATGATACTTCTTATCATGATAATATAAATTTTATCTAGTATCAAATTTGCAGTTAAGTGAACATGTATATTCATACACATATTAATTGTATAATAACTATAATACTAAAATAACAATTAATTCCCAATTGAAACTTTTAATTAATAGAGTCCAAACTAGACATGTCTAATAATAATCATCTCAAATGAATGTCCCTTTAGCTAGATTGTAATGGGTATAACATAGCAAGACTTCAACTTAAAAACAAAAATAATGATAGAAATATGTATATATGTACATATAATATACATATGGATAAAATAAGTAAATAATGATAGAAAAACAAATAATAAAATAATAGTATAGATAATAATAAGAATAAAATGATAAATAAATAAAACAACATAAACAATATAACTATATACTAATAAAAAATTTACTAAAAATAAGAAAAATTCGAATTTGTATAATATTTACGAAGTTGTATTTTATTACTCATATGATAAAATAATATTTTCTATTTACTGCAATAAATAAGTTAAGTAATGAGAAATATCATTAAAAGTTTCGGTTGAACTATATCAATGCAAAAGTACACCCTGACTTGATAAGGAATGACTATGGGAATGTAAAGATAAAAGGTAAAATGAAAAACTATATGCAATTCAAAATATAAGTGGAAACGGGAATCGCAAGATAGATAGTTACATTATTAGGTAGTTTAGCACTCCATTTAAGTACTCATTAGGTTTTATTATTATTTATCATGAGATATCGATCAAGAGAGCAAATTGCTCATTGATTGTTATGATCCATAGTGGTTTCGGTTAGGTGAGTACTCCTAATAATTTTATATTTGTTTGTGCTTGTAGATTAGTCTACTTAAATTATATATATTAATAAATTGATGCTTGGGGTTTAGGATGCGCATGTGATTGAATATTAGTTGTTTGTTGTGCAAAATACTATTACTTATTATAATTGAATATTTGATTGTAATATTGATTGTTATGTGATTGGGTGGCTTATGATATTGGTTGAATATGTAATGATTTGATTTAATTATATTTAACTTATCTTATTAAATTAAATGGATCATACATCAATTATGCATTATACTACTTATTCCAATTGTTACCTCATGCGAAGGTAAAGAGAGGCTATGCGGGGGTTATTTCTATATATTGGAATTGAATTGTTTTAGTACGGTATATTCGTATAACATGACTTTACCCTTCAATTGCAAGCTTACTTAGTGCTTGGAGATACTAACTATAGGCGGCTAAAGATCGTGTCTACAGCCTTTCGCTGTAGGGTGTGAGTGTGGATTGTAGAGGCTATCTCACCACTAGAATTGGGAATTTATATATTACTGTATTTTTTTAAATGGAAATATATTTTGTGAAATATGGAATTTTAATATATGGTTAAAAACCTAGGTACTAGAATTTGGTTGTAATTGGTGTTGATGAATCTTTAATCCTTATTTTGGAAAGCGTTAAATCTAAAGTTGTATACAATACCTAGTCAATTGCATATATTGTTTAGTATACTTGCTTGTTCATGCATTTATATATTTGTTAATTAATTGTTTGATAACATGCTTATCGGTATAGTAGGAAAGATATCTCAGTAAGCTTGTATAGCTTACTCCCCAACAATTATTTCTTGCAGGTCAATTGATAACAAGGATTAGGATAGGAGTCGAGTATAGATGGTAACTATTGACTAGTATAATGAAAAGTTAGAGTTAGAAAAAGATTTTTATAGTAGACTTAGAGCATTCTATTTGATAAATAATCCCTTGGTTTAATTTCAACATCTTTAATAAGTTATAGAAGTTTTAAGAATGGTATACCTTATCTTATTATTTGGTAAATGATATCAATTCTCTACAGTTTTATTGGATTATGGAATATTGGGTATCCGTAGTTATTTATATTTTATGATGAGTTGATAAATTAAAAATTGGAAGCCTTAGTGATTAATTAATTAGAATAGATTTTTAATTAATTAGAGTCTTGCAACCTTTAACTTGTAAGGCGGTTTTCATATTATGGATGCATACGTGATATGAAGATCTTAGGTAATTCTATTAGGTCTTTTTTAGGGTCCTGACAATGGCTCATGTCTAAAATAGCCTATTAATAGGGTGCCTACAATAATACAAGTTTTGGCATTACCTGCTTAGTCTTAACAGTTACCAAATGCCTCTTTAAGTGGATTTAACTTGCAACTTTGTTATATTATAAATGTGATCCTCAATGATCAATAATACAAGCGTTTGCTCTTATTAATGTTCATAAGTCCAACGATTTGAATAGCAAAATAAAGCTTACTTACACATTAGATTTTCTCTCTCAAGAGCTTAAACCAATAGTAATTTACAAGAGAAAAAGTTAGTAGTAAGGATATAAATGACAAAGTAGCAGTAGAGGTCACAGTTAATTTCAAACAAACTACAATTAAGGATTATTTATAAGCTTCTAAAAAAGTATTCCTATTAGAGCTTGTAAACCCTACAAATTTCCTAGAACAAGGGCTATAAGTTAATAAGTTTTTTTCAAAAGGATTATAAGTTGATAAGTTTTTCCGAAAGATATCTTTAGTATTGGTAAAATAACTAACCCTAAACTTAAAAAACTACTTAAAAAAAAAAAAAAAAAAAACTCAAACTCAAACTCTTAAAACCCTAAATGACAGTCCAAACCTTAGTTTGATCCCTACACTCAAAAACCCTAAAATCCTATAAACAAATATCAATAACTAATGTTAACTCCTAACATTAACTTAATTTAATGAAACAAACCCTAAACCCCAATGAGAAAGAGATTGATAGTCAAAGCTCATGAGAGCTCCTTGAAATCGATAAAGGATAAGTTAAACTAAATAGGAATATTAGTATAGATAAACCTAATAATGAATTCAAAACTTTAATACGAATACTATAGTCCTTAAATGAACTTTTAAACACTAAAATCCTAATTGGAACCTTAATACATACGAGTCTACAGTCGAAAACCTTAATCCAACTATTGTACTATAATTAAATAGTAAAACTATTCATTAATCGGAGACTAATCACTTAATTTCCCTAAAACCCTAATCTACCATCTAAAACATACTCAAACAGTAATAATTGTCTCAATTCTTTAAACTAATTAGACAAAATTACCTAATAGGCCTAACCAACTTAATTTGACACATTAAGCCTTAAAATGTGCCTAATTTGTGCCAAGTGTACTTGTAATTAAGATTAAAAAACTTAATAACACCTTAATTTGCTAATTGGATTTTATATCAAAATTAATTACAAATCAAGAACGATCAATCATATGAAACCTAAGAAATAATATGAAAACATCTCCTTAAAAATGCTAACGTTATACTTAGGGAGACAATATGAAGATCGTAAACTTTCAAATCCAAACTTAAAGTTAGATATAGGAGTTAGTAGATAATCCCTAGAACTGCTTAAGATATAATAATAAAATTCATAAATAAAACGATTTAACCCTAAATAATAAGTCACAAATGTTAAGTGTATCATTAAACTATTCGCTAATTATAAATAATTTCTCTATTCATAAATAATTTCACCAATCGTTACGAAACCCTAAATTGCCAACCTTGTACATGGTCCGAAAATACTGATTGATCTCAAATAATAAAGGACTATAATGAACAAAGTAATATAGGTTATTAAACTAAATTAAAAAGATAAAATATGGCAAAACCCTATTTACACTCTAACTTGGCATAAATTGCTTAATTAAGTACAATCGTAATTAATTAGCTTAATTACCCTTTAATCTATCTACTAACTCTCATTACATCTTAATTAGTAGCAAGTTAAACTTAATTAAGAACAAAAGATAAATGATTGATTGGGAATTAAAGGACACTTGTTTTTAAGGAGACAAAATTTCTCCTCATTTGGTAAAAAACAAATAAGGTACAATAGTACCAATAGAGGACCATATACCTTTATCCCAAAATAACCATCTCTTGTCCCTCTTGATCTATCTTCAATATCTATCATTTCACCTCTCCAAAACTCTCATTTGACACCATTCTTCACACATAAAAAAAACCCTAAGAAACCTTCTCTACAAACCTAAATAAAAATCAAGGAAAGAAGGATGGAAAACCAAGAAGTACTCTCAGATTTCCCTACATACATCAGCGCCTTTTGGCACTACCACCACCATACACTACCAAATCACAAACCATTACCACCAAAATGTCATACACACATTATAGTTTCTTGCTAACAAACTTGTACACTCAAAGAAGTACATTTTGATTTCATTTTTTAGTAGAAAAGTTAGATCTCATGCAGACTAGTTTAAAGTAAAAGTTACCCAACTTAAGTTTTCTATTTACACTAATTTTATCTATGATACCTTGAGAATTTAAAATTATAAATACTATATAAATATGTTATAATCATGTACATATCATTTTAGAGCTTTATAATTACACGTTTATTCATGTACTTAGCTAATTTGCTATTTGTATTGTAGAGGTATAGGAGATAGTTTTATATAGATAACTTAAAAAGATGTTGATAAAACTCCTTGAAACCTTAAGTGCCATTCATGTCGCCTCCTCCTTGATATGTATCTATCTTGTTTTCACCATGTTAGGTGATGTCATTAGCTTAAATCAAGTAGAAATGTGGTTAACAATAAGGAAAGTACACTAAGATAAGTATTAGATGGATGGAGTTGAAGAAACCCTAGAAAACCCTAACTTGGTTGCCACTATTGATAAGCTTAATGAGCTAATATTTTGATTAATTAGTGTAATGACATGATTGTTTAGTGTTAAGTATGATTTATGATGTAATTAATTAAGTTAAGTAAGGTAATGATAAGTTAATGGTCTAAACTAGTTAAGTTGATGATTAAGGCCTTAAGAATAATGTTAGAAACCTCATTAATGAAATGAACCAAATCTGAAACACTTAATAAAATGGGTTAATTAGTGGACCCATAAGGATATTTGGCCCATTGGAATAAGTTAAAATCATGTTTAGAGTCCTAGAATGCAAACTAGGCCAAAACTAGCTTAGTTAGCAATTAAAACTTTAGAAATATTATTAGAAGCTCAATAAATGAAAAGAACAAGATTTGAATCCTAATAAAAAATGGATTTATCTTAAGGCCTTTAGTGGGTTTAAGCCCAAAATAATAAGTGGAGTTAGGCTTAAGTCTCTAAAATGCAACACAAGCCCAAAAACTTTTAAAAGAATCGAGAATAGAGTCTAATAATTTAGAGAACAAATTTGATCCCTAAATTAAAAGACTTATAAAATAAAATATAAAAGGCACATTAAGTCTAATGCCCATTAAAGCCATCCCCTATAAGCCCTTTAGTAAGTTAAGGCCTTAAATTAGTAAAAATGGCTCATTTAAGTTCATAAGAATAACATTAAAGTCCAAAGTAAAAGTTATGGAATTTGGATAGAAATTAAAAATTAAAATACCTAAATAAATGCTCAAAAGGTCAAGTCTAAGGCTTAACACTCAAAAGTAAGCCTAAAGCCTAAAATTAGGCCTAAACTTAAAGCAGTTAAACGAGCACCATTGACCAATGGACTTGTTTGACCTAAATCGAATTATTACAAGTAAAAAAACCTAAAAAGGATCTCACTAAATGAAAGAACACTCCAAAACGATAAAAAACGATTATAAGAATACGAAATTTTGACTTAAAACGAGAAAATTATGAACAAAATGCAAAATAGGTGGAGATAGGGAAATTATAACGAGGCTAGGGAATGTATTAAGTTTAAGATGAGTTTTATTTACTTTAATTACCTTACTCAGGTGATTTAGGATACCAAGTTCGAGACTATCGAGGACTATTGGGAATATTAGACTTTAAGGTTAAGTAAGTATAGTGCTTCTTATTTGACTCTATTCTGTGCTTATAGCTAGTGCACCATTTAATTATATTTAATAATTGAACTTGTTGTATGTTGGGGTATATGGGAACTTGTATGTGCTTACTTTGGTTGACTCTTGCTTGTAAAATATCCTAAGATATTTTGAATACCCTTGTTTACTACATTAGAACCTAAGGTATTGGAGTATCTGAAATATATTTACTTAGTTACCCCATGAATCTAGATTAATAAATATTCAGCCTTTAATTAAATCGGACATGCACGACATCCTATTACACAAGTTAAAGGGTATTAGTACTACGCAGTAGAGTGGAAGATCATGCATAGATGGATCTATATTAATATTAATATTATATGTTGTGATTGTTTATCGTACGACGTATTCGTACAATATGTTCTTGCCTCGACCTTTAAGATTTATTTGGCTTTAGAGAGTACCTCCTTTTACTTAAGGCCAAGCTATATCTATTGTTGAGGGTTCTTATATTGCTAAGATAGCTCATATTGGACGTAGATACCTGAGTCCTAATGTAATTAAATACTTCCTAACCCAGACAATGGTAGGTGTAAAACCGTACTGTATGCAGTTATCAGCCAACTGTATATACCGTTTGCATTGCAAATGGTTGTACATGCATTTATATGTTTGATAAATAACTTGCTTGTTATTATTTTGTTGGTAAGGTAAGAAGGTTACTCATGTTAGATGCAACTTGCCCTTCTATAGTTTCTTTTGTAGGTTTTACAAAGCTAAGGCTAATCTAGGATTCGAGTGTAGAGTGCTCTATCGGGCTAAGAAAGTAGAACATAAGTTTATAAAAGCAAGTAGTATAGTTGAATTAAACTTTTGAGATATTTAGTAGCTTTATGATTGTTGGGATATAGATACCCTTTCTTATTTTTTGGTAGGTAATTTTGATTCTTTGCGATTTTAGTGGTTGTGGATTGCTAAATCACTTATATATATATAAAGAGAGAGAGAGAGAGAGAGTTAAGAAAATGTATGTAAAATGAATAAGTACCTTTAGAAACTCTTTAGTTAAGGCCTGCAATCTCTGATTTGCAAAGCGATCTTTATATCATGGGTGTATACGTAATATGAAGATTTTAAGTAAAATTGTTAAAACCCCTTTTAGGACATTATAAAGTTACTACAGGTAGCATTTACATGCATGTTACAAAAGTATAATGACTAAATTTTAAAAGCTCCATTCCTTGTCACACCTTGATGCCTTATTTTAATGCCCTTCATAAGTTTGGAGATGCATTCAAACACCTCAAAGGGTTACTTGAACGAAGTTCCTCAATTTGCTTTAGAGCTCCTCAAAATTTGGGGCCTACTTAAATGGTTTGAGAGTCCATTCAAATAGAGTTCAATAGAAGGTTATAAAGGCCTTCCCATTATATTTCATCTGAATGTCTCGATGGATCATCTGAATGAAATCCTATAGGAACTTCTGACACCCTTTATTTGACAATTGACCTTCAACCCTAGTGTGTATTATGAAGGTAATGCATATTTAATTTAATTTAGTGTCAAAATACGCATAGTCATGTTATGAGTTTACTAATTATATCAATATTATTCAATGGTCATATATCTCTAACCTAAGTTTTTCCCATGTGGTGGATAAATTCAAAGACATATTTGGAAAAGATTCTAACCATCATTTGTAATGGTTCATAGATTATGAACTCCTATGATAATGGTTCACAATAATTAACTTATAAAATTATAATGAATAAATATAAATTAATATTATGTTTTAAAAAATCCCAAAAATAGAGCTCTTTCAAAAAATAATCCCAATAATACTGTACTTAAAATCGGTTTTTGGAAATGCAAACTCTAGATGAATTGAAGAAAAGCTGAATTTGCTTATCTAAGATAAAATCGGCTTTTAGAAAAGCTAGTTTCTTGTATTTGCATATAATCTACTTTTGAAAAGTTGATTGTAAACACTCAATTTTTGCCTCTTTTATCTTTATTTTTATTTTTATTATTTTATTTTTCTTTCTTTTTCAATAGGCCCTAAATTAGGAAAAACACAAAAAAATAGGAAATTAAAGAAAACCTAAAAAATTAAGAAATTTAGAAAAAAATACGAATTTTAGGAAAATAAAAAAATTCAAAAATAAGAAAAAGCATAAAAAAAAAAGAAATTTGGATAAGAAACATAAAAAATTGAGAAATTCAGAAAATAAGAAAATTGAAAAATTGCAAAAAAATTGAAAAATTGAAAAAAAAAATTTTAGAAAATAACATTTTATTCGGGTAGATTTTTTAATTTTGAAATATGTTTAGAAGTTTGGCCATTGGATTGGGTTTAGATTTAAATTTAGTGTAAGCTAATTTAGTTCATATGTGTAATTTAATTGCATAAATGGATAAACTATATGTCAACGACCTAACGGATAAGCACTATAGCATTACATAAGGTTAAACTTGAGATGTTGGGTTCGAATCTTAGTAAAGACATGGAGGCCTTTTTATTTTTGTAACTAGATACACTACCATGTGTCAGGATTTAACTGCGCTATGTGTCTTAACATGTGGCAATGTCGGGTTGAATGTGCTGACATGGTACCATGTTGGTGCCATGTTAGCATTTTCTCTCTCTTCCCCTTTTCTTTCTTTCACTTTCCTTAATTTTTCTCCACTTTCCCTAGATAAGAACAATCTACTCCCTCTACTTTAGCCCTTGATTTCATGCATTTCCCTTGCTGAAACCCATCAATTAATGATACGAATTCATCCTTCTCATAGCGTATTGTAAATTAAAATCAATAATGTGTCTAAATTCAGTCAATGGAGCGTTCAAATCGAGCTCCAAAAATCGAAAAAAACTGGATTTTCGCGCATTTGCATTCAAATTCGATTTCGAGTTTCCTTGTATTCTAGGTTAAATTGATATATAAATAGGGGCTTAGGGATGTCTACGAACATACATAACCATTCACGAGCATTGGAAATTACTTACGAGCTCTCTCTCTCTTTACACCTACCGAACCCTCTCTCTCTCTTCGACTTCGACTTTCTCTCTTTAGCCATCCTCGAAGGTCGCCACCACCTTAGTTGCAATCCCCATACTCCCAGCTTTTACCCATTACCTATTTCGACCGTTGTCGTGGCCGCTAGCACCCTCTATTGCCGAACCTTAACCATCGAACCCCAAATCACAGCCGTGAATAATTAAAGAAAGCGGCCATCTACCCTTGTATCATGTCTGTGATCAGTTGAAGATAGCAACAGTTCACCCTTCGATTATGCTCATGACTCCCTCCAAGTGATTGCCTTCTTCTTCTTTAATTGGAAATCGACCTAGATCCAACGCCCGATCCGAGTTTGACCGATCGACTTGAAATTTGCTCTAGGTCTGACTCGCATGCCGACTACATCCGAAGTCCAATTTCTTTTATTTATTTATATTTATTATTTAGTTCTTGTTTTTTTTTATTATTAGTATTATTTGTGAATGTAAATGTAATAATAATAGAAAAAAGAAAAAAAATAAAGAAAGAAAATAAAAAGGGGGAAAAGAAAAAGAAAAAAAGGGTAGTTTATTTATTCATTTATTTATTTAGTTTAATAGATAAAAAATAATAAAAAATAAGATTAATATGAGAAAAATAAAAATAAGTAAATAAGGAGAAATAAAAATTTGCTTTCTTTAACACACTTAGAAAAATCAAGTTTTCAAAATAAACCAAAAATAAATTAA
This sequence comes from Lumnitzera littorea, assembly GCA_024138015.1. NCBI lineage: Eukaryota > Viridiplantae > Streptophyta > Magnoliopsida > Myrtales > Combretaceae > Lumnitzera > Lumnitzera littorea. The sequence continues at coordinate 78,961,198 of JAMXBB010000002.1, forward strand.
TCCTTTACCAATTAGGGCTACTTTTAGACTTTTCAAAAAATAAAAATTCCAATTTAGGACATTTATTAGAATTTTTTTAAATAAACCAAATTAAACTAAAAACGTAAATCCGACATGTTTTTAAGATTAAAATCAGCTTAATCCACTAAAGTTTTACAAAAAGAACTATATATATCTGATCTTGAAGAGCAGGTACGTAGGCACCTACAGGATAATAACAAAAATAAAAAACCTAATTTTTTTTTTTTTACTTCATTTATCTAATTAGAATAACTGATAACCGAGTTCTTTCTTTTAAAATTGAAAGGTGATTTTTAAGTTTAATTTTAAATTTAGAAAGTCAATGGTACTTATAAAAGTTTAAAAACTAAACCTTCGAATCTAAATCTTTAGGTTTCTAAAATTGTTTGTTTTTTTAAATCGATTTTTATCAAAAGACCAATGGCTAAGTTATAATTAATACATCTAATTAGTTATATTGGTTATAACTTAACTCTCTTTTCCCAACTTCAGTCAGATGGCAACATCCAAATGTTTTTGAAGTATAAGAAATCAGTTTTCTTTAAACCCTAATTGAAGGTCGGTATTAAATAGGTAAGGGTTTAATACTAGTCAATTTAAAGAAGATTTAATTTTTTAAAAAACTGAGAGGTAAAAAACTAAGCTCGACATTAAACTTCTTCTTTTTTTTTTCTTGCCGGTAAAAAGCCAAGTCTTACTCAAATACAAGAAATTAGCTTTCAAAAAGTTGATTTCTTGGTAATGGCCAAAATTAGCTTTTCAAAATTGACTATATCAGCTATGCACTTCTCCTTTAGACCTCCTTGCTAAGAGTTAAAACCAATTTACTTGTGTTGAGCTTGGATTTTTTATTTTATTTTCCTTAATCCAACGAATATTATATCTTATTGGTTTAATATTAATCATTGACTAAGAATTAAAAGAAATATGGTTTTTCTTGAAAAAAAGTGAAAATTTTAGACTCACCACCTCCAAGAGCTAGGTTAGATTCAATTAGGTGGAATAATCTTAACCTAACTATTGGTCCATGGAAAAAAAAAAACATTTTTTCTTAAAAAACCAAAGAAATTGAGTTTAGGGCTAACTTATTAAACTGTGAATGAATACTACTTTAACTTTTCGAATTTAAATTTATTTTTTAAAGTATCCCTTTTAGTTTTAATAATGAATTATAATTTACAAACAAAGGCAAAGAGAATTAATTTTGTTCATAAAAAAAAAGAAATTAAATTTATTTACTGAAGGGAAAATAAAATATTTTTCCTATTTTAAGTTGCCCTATAAATACCTATGTACTGTCTAGTAAGGATCAAACCCCCTGTAGTTTGATTTTTATAAAATTTTACTGTATTGTTTTTTTTTTTAAATGATCAAGTTTACGTTTTTTAGCCATTTTGTTTTTTATTTGAGAAAATTCTAAAAAGAATCCTCATTTTGATTGTTTGTTTATTCAAAGAATCCTAAAAGAAATCTTGATTTTTCTTTGAAAAAGGGTTTATTAATAGGTTTTATTCCAAAAACATTATATTTTTCTTTTCTCTTTTTTTTTTTCTTATTTTTTTTATCAAAGATACTTCTATTATATATACTTTTTTTTATCCAAAACAAAGAGTTTAGAAAAAGAAAAAAGAAAAAGGGCCAATATTAAAAAGGAGGCAAAATATTTTAAAAGTTTTGTTTTAAGTAAACTAAATAAAATTAAATGAGGAGAAAACAAAAAAAAAAATAGAAAAAGAAAAAAAGGAATCAAACATGGACCTAGGCTGGAGTTTTAAGGAACACATGGGTCAAGTGGTGTAGATCTCGAGTCAAAGTCTAGTCGGATCTAAACTTGGGTAAAAGATTCAATCGCAAGCAAGAGGTTGTGCACCAGTTGAAATGGGGGTGTTTAGGATGTTTTGGCTACAAATTCAATCATAAAAAGTCACTTCCATATGATTTTCTTTGACAAAAACTCCACTAGTGGTGTTGTCATGGTTTAATATGGAAGTTTTTAGGGTGTTGCAAAGTGGTGGTTGAGATAGAGAGAGAAAGGGTCGTGCACAACTTCTATGATGGTTGTTGAAGTTCAAAGGAGGATGGGCTTAGTGTTCGAGGGTATTGTAAGCTTAGCTATGGGATTGGTTTTTACCCATATGTGGTGGTAGTTTTCGATGGAGTAGCGAAGGTGGTTAGGGATCGGTTTGTTGCAGTTTTGAGACTATTGCAAAAGGTGAAACTAAGAGTTTAGGGATGTTTAAGGGAGTGATGGCTTAGCTTGACAATGTTTAAGTTGATAAGAATTTTAGAGAAAAGGTGAGAACTCATGGGTTGCACAATAGAGAGAGAAATTTGGAAATTGAACATATATAGATGATTTCGAGTTGTTCTTGATGATCAAATGCAATCCTTAGGCCCCTTTTTATACCAATTCGAGCTTGAACAATCATGGAAAGCATTGGAACATATTAAATTTGGAAATCTTAGTGAATGGGTTTTAATCAATTTGAAATTCAAATTCAATGAAAAAGATTGAATTTTGAATAAAATCAATGGTTGAAATGCATTCCTTAAGCTTCTTTCTTTCTTAATTTAGCATTTAGAAGTTTTGAAAATCATTAATGCACACAAATCTAGCTTGGTTTATTTTGAGCAAAATTTGTGCATCAACATTTTCTTCAATTTTCAAATACTTATTCGATCCTCTAAATGACCGTATCCAAATGTATTTATGATACCAATGCAAAGTATCTTGAGCTTACTTAACGATTTTACTATTAATTTGATGAAATCATGAAAAAAAAAGAGGGTAAAAAAGAGCTCCAAAATGGCCAGCCTAAGCTGGTTTTGTACGGGAAAGCAAAGAAAAGAATGAGAAAATGAAGGAAAAACTACATCAGCTTATTAGAGGTTGACACATAGCAAGATGGAGCAAAAACTAAGTAAAGGCACTACGCGCCTTCTACTAGTATCTAATTGAAGACCTTGAGCATGTGTACATGTATTTTCCATATGGGTTCTGGGCCTATGCCCTATCAATATATGTAAACAAATAGTGTACATTGACTAGGTTGGCTTGGGTCAGGTTTAAATTATTTGGTACAAGCCTAAACCAACCCAAAGAATACCTAATCCTTTATTATTATTTATTCTAATATAATATTTTACTCTACTTTATTCTAAATATTATTTTTTTATTCAGCACAAAATCATATATTCAAGCACATGCGTACTTAACTACTTACAACATAGTTAAATATAATCCTAAGTCTCCAAGTACTTTAAAATAGTACTCTAAAATATGATGAAGTATTAAACCCAACTTACTTGAAATCTTTAGGTCATTCACTTAACTCGTTGTTGGTCGACTTGTTTCTGCGTTTCTTATAATATAAATGCTCTATTAGATTTTATATCTTTATGATATATTTATACACTCAACTTTTCATATATTCATATTATTCATTACTGATTCATCCAAAGTTAGTTTAAAATTTAGTTTCCGAATCCGATTTCGATTTAGGTTTTAAATCAGTTCTAACTACTAGTATTATATGTAAATCCTAAAAATGCATTCCAAACCCTAATGTGAAATTAATTACATTAGAATCGAGTATCCTAGTTATCACTTTTGGTCTTAAATTAGTATTTTATTTTATCTGGTATACTTCAATCCTTATTAGTATACTGAATTTACTCCCAATATGAGAAAATTTTACATTTTTCATATAATTACCTAAATTTATGTTTAGTACTAGATTTATTACATATTAATATTATTATTATATTATTCACTTTAACCTAATATGTTATATTTATCATAATTCTAATTTCACATATTATCAAAATTATATATATTTACTGTATAATACCCTAATAATCACATCTAACACTCTAAATACCACAATTATCATACCACATTAGATATGAATATCTTAAAATCCTTAATTACATACCAAATCGGTAGTTGTTCAATTAATCATTAATTAACCCTAAAAATCCCTAATTATATACATATTTTAAAGGCCTAAAAAATCACTTAAAAATTTTGAAAATTAATTTAAAAAAAAGGGCTTTATAGCACTGTTCTATATTACTTAAATAGTCTATAAAAAAAAAAAAACCGAGCTCAAAAACTACACTCCTAAAGCTATTTAATTCTAAATTGAAACATGTTCAGTTTTACTCAGTTTTTTAAGTACCTTATATTTTTATATATAATTAAATCTAATCACTATTTTTCCTTAAATCTACATATAATAAAATGTTATAATAATAAAATTTATTAATTTTCTATATAAAATTAATAATTTTAATAATTTACACAAAACTTGTTAGAATTTGGCTCACCTGATTGTTAGACTTCCGACCACCAACAGTAGTCCAGGGGGTGTCAGTTGGTCTAGCTGGTGGGTGTGGGCTATGGTGGTGGCAGCGGTTTGGTTTTAGTTGTTGGTGGTTCGTTGGTTCGGTCTAATTGCCCCTACTATATAGATTTTTTGTAGATTTTTGAAAAATCCTAATTCTCTCTTTTTTTCGGTTCTCTCCAATTTTTGAAGATCCTAAACAAATCAAATTAGCTTCTAGTGGAGTTTGGCTATTTATAGGGCTCTTGGGGAATTTTGATGCATTAATTAGAGTCGACATCTACTCTATCCTCTTTCAAATTATCTTTTTAAGTGTGTTAATTTAATTGGTCAATTTTTTTCTTTCCTCTCTAACCTGCCACAATTCAAATCTGGATCATTCCCTACTTACCTAATTTTTTTCTATTTTTCCTTGATTTTTTTTATATTTTTCTTTAATTATTTAGCATTTTTCTAGTATTTTCAAGCTTTTTAGGTAATGTTTAGAATTACCACTTCTCGGAGTTAAAATTCCTTCTAGTGCCCTTAATTTACAGCTATTCACGTTGGCGTTCAGTTGCTGCTCCTCCTGTCTGTACTTTATCAGAGCTATAGCTTAGCTTTTGTATTAGTCTGCTCAAGTTGGCTTCATAGGAAACTCAACTGGAATTACCTGCTAGGACAGCTCGGCTTCAGTGCGAGGAGAAGCTCGGATAAGCTACTCAGCCCACTCTTCAATTCAACTTCCACTTTAAGGGCATCTTAGGTTGCATTCCGATCCCATCTAGAGTCGCATTTCCGCCACAGCCTTGGGTGTTACAAAGCCAGACTCTTCGAATAACATTTGCTGTCGCAGGTACAGTGGCCCGTGGTAAATGTATTTACTGAGGAGACACACCAGGCCTAAGGAACTGTCCGTAAAGATCCAAATCTTCAATCTCCACCTTGTTGCCCTTCTCACGTTAAAGTTACAGGCCCACGTAACCGAGCCCGGTGTGTTCAAGTTAAGGTCGATGGACTTCTCCTATATACTTAGCTCGTTGCAGAAATTGCTTGACAATTGCTGTAAAGTTACGGTTCGACTTAGCTAAACTATTTATGGACTTTTCACGTATTTTTACCTACGTGTAAATACACATGGAGTACATGTAAATATTTCTAAATATTATTTATGTTATTTTATGATTTTTAGTATGCATATAATTTATTTCTAACTATTCGTTAGTTATCGAAACTCGTTTTATGTATTTCCAATAAATAACAAATAATATAGTTAAAATTTAATAATATATTATTTTGTTACTTATTTTCCTAAATTTAAACTTGTAGGATTACTTTTACTGTATTTATAGTTTTGTTTTATAATTTAGACTTAAACAGAACCTTTAACTCCTAAACTTTACATATTAAATTCGATCCTACAGTTATAGGGCTTATATCTATCATAACACACCCCATTCTCTCTTTCCACGATATGACCATCAGTATAATAAACTACTCTCACTTCACCAATTTTCTTACATGTCTACATTTAGGAATTATATGCAAACAAATCTTGACTAGCAAGTCATTAGTACTTCCTCGATTGAAATTATAATACAATATCATATGTACATATCATCCTTCAAATTTTCACAAAACTTGAAAAATTAAAACTCAATATCGAGCTTCAAAATCCTTACTTCTATGCATGTAAAGATTGGTTATCTTTTACACTATAATGCACTATTACAAAATAATACTATACTACAATGTCAAACTTAGTATCAACCACTTGTGTAATACACTACAACACGTTATTGTAAAACCATATTACAATTCAAAACAATCATTTACAATCTTAAAAAATCGACTGAATTTGCAAAAATTTGCCCAAATTCAACTACATACTCTATGATACATGACAATTTCCCTAACAACTATATGAACAACTTTACATGTCCATAAAAACTATAGTTTACCATCTCACTGGCTTATTACAAGTTGTGATGATCATCAGTAACAACAAAGAATTAAAAAAAAAAAAATCAAAAAAGAAAACCATTCACACATTAAGTTGAGTAGAGAGAGAAACCTCTTGATAATGCCTAATCTTGCAATGGAATCCTAAAATACAACTAATAACATCCAAAAAATCTTATCATGATTTTTGCTTTCAATTTCAAGAAAAATTGGCTAGGTTATAATGTAGGATGGAGAGCGATGTAATTAACATGTAGACACTCCATTTTTGTTTTCCTTTATTTTAAAAATTTTTTAGAATAGGGTAAGGGGTCCTAATTTAGAGAAAAAAACAAAAAAGAAAAATAGAAAAAGTAAAAAAATCACAAAAAAGTGGAAAATTAAAAAAATTAAAAAATATTAATAAATAATAATTTTTTTAGATAGTTTAATAAAATAAAATTTTTAATTTACCATTAGTATTTCTAGAGGCCTTAATTAGGGGAAGGGTGTTGGGCCTAAATTTAGATTTAAATCTAACCTAAACTAACTTTATTCATATGTGCAAAGGTACAGGCTAATGACTTAATGGTAATACACTTAGATTTGTACTTGGGTTTAGCTTAGAGAGTACGGGTTCAAATCTCACCAAAGGCATAAAGTACCTTTTATTTTTCCTTTTACAATACATCACCATGTGTCAAGAAATCACTAGGTTACGTGTGTAGTCATGATATGTGGCACTTCATGATTAGACTACGTTAGCCATTAATACATATACTATGGACATGTGGCATGTCATGTGTCATTGCATCAGCATATACGCTAGCATATACGCCAGCATACATGTCATCAATCACATGTCGTTTTAGGATTGTGGCACATTCCGACTAAATTACGTAGTTGATGTGGCGCTACGCTGGTACCACATTAGCATATCCTTCCTTCTCCTTCTCCTTCTTTCCTTTTCTTTCCCTTTCCTTCTCACACAAGAACAAGCTTCATAGAATTTATTGTCGGTTATCAATGTACAAAACTTAAGAAATTTTCATAAATTTCAAATTGAATTCCTAGATAAGAAGGACTCATCAAAATTGATGGGGAGAAGAAATAAATTAAAAAAAAAAAAAAGAAAAACTCCATACGCATATGGAATCACTCACTTATTGTCCACTCCAAATATTGTCGTACCACGACCAAACCATCCACTACCCAACACTCGCAACCTTCTCTCTCGCTTTTGACTGTCATTTTAATAGTAAACAGCCTTACTCTATTGTTGTAGTAGTAGCCAACTGCTTAACTGCACGATAGCGACCAAATACACAATTCATGCGTACGTGAACCACTCCTACGCAAACCCTCATTGATGCATGGCTACCTTTGAAAATAACACCTCCACCACTCCTTGGCTAAAATCGATGCCATGGTTGAGTTCGTAGCATTCTAAAACTTAAGATGCACCCTTACCTTCACATCCAACAACTACCTTATGCGTTAGTTACCGTTGCCGCCATCGCCGCTTCTTCCTTAATAACCTACCAAATAGCCATTAACAGTCGAGGCACTTCACTAAAGCCCCAATCTCTAACAAAATTCACAAGAGAAGTTCATTACCTACGTAAAAAACCCTAAGGATCAATGTGTGTGGTTCCTCTTCGGTCGCTGCTGCCTTCTTCTTCTTCCTATTGTGCGCATAAGAAGTAGGTGGTCGAACTAACCTAACTTGTGTCTAGTTAACTGAATCCAATGCTCCATGAATCAAATTGACTTGATCCATGAGCTCCAGATCTGACCCATACGCAAAAGCTTTAGTTCGATCCTCTCTTATATACTTGTTTTGGTTTTGTTATGTTTTCTTTTTTTCTTTTAATTTATTCCTTGTAAATTCTCATGTAATTGTAACACAAAAAAAATATCTGAAAAAAAGAAGAAAAAAGAAAAAAGAAAAAAGGGAAAAAGAAAAAGAAGAAAGAAAAGAAAAAAAAAAGAGAATAAAAAATAGGAAAGAAAAAGCTTAGTTTAATTTTTATTTATTTTTATGTTGTAGTCAAAATAATAGGAAAAAATAATAATAAACAATTAAAAAAATAATAAAATAGAAAATAAAAAGAAAAAAAATAATAAAGTTCTTATTTCACCTAGAAAAACCTTTTTCCAAATAAACAAAAATAAATAGATCCTTGGTCCAAATTAGGACATTTCTATAACTTTCCAAAAATAAAACCCGAATTTAAAACTCTTTAGATCTTTTTTTAATAAAATCGAACCTATTTAAAAACCTAACACACTAAAATTTTACAAAAAAGAACTACGTATATTTGATCCCGAATAGCAGGTATGTATACACCTTCGAGGCAACATAAATAAACAAAAAAAAATTATTTTTTTCATTTTAGTTTAAATCATTCAATTTGGTCTAATTCATTATCTAATGATTGAATTTCATTTTATAAGGTAATTTTAAAATGTGATTTCAAGAAATTAAATCTAAATTAGGAAAGTTCGTGGTATCCATAAGGATTTAAAAAACCTAACCTCCCTGATTCGTTTCTCTAGTTTTCTAAAATATTTTTCTATAAAATCAGTTTTTTCTACATGGACCGGTGTTTAGATCAAAACCGAATCTACCCATTTGGTTTTAACTTAAACCATTTCCTAACCCTAGTCAGGTGGTAACTCCAAAAGCTTATAAAACTCTTTTAAAAAGCTAGTTTTCTTTAAACCTTAGTTAAGGACTCATATTAAACGGGTATGGTTTAGTATTGATCGATTTAAAGAAAATTATAAAAACAAAAAAAAAATCAAGCTCAACATGAGGTTTTTTGAAAAGAGAGAGAGAGAGGATGTTTTTGTGCAAATGAGCAAGAAGTCTCTGACTTAATTATATTTCGAAAAAATCTACTTTTTAAAAGCCGTTTTTTGTAAAAATAAAGAATTACCTTTTGGAAAGCCTACTTCTTTTAATGGTAGTAGAGTTGGCTTTTTGAAAAATCTAATTCTTTTAATTGTAATAGTTGGCCTTGAAAAGTCAATTTCATTGTGAAACAATGATATCTACCTTTGAAAAGCTAACTTTAGTCTAGAGTTCACATTTCCAAAAGCTAATGTTAAGTATAGTATTATTGGGATTTTTTTTAAAAGAGCCCTATTGATAGTTAAATCTGGGTTAAGATGAACCTAGGTTATGTGATAAGTTTCAAGCTTGCAAGAAAGAGCAAATTAGGTAATGGGGGTGCCGGGATAACTTCAGTGTAGCCACTTTGATGCTTAAGTAAGGTTTCGATTGTGAAATGTAAAGAGAAGGGAAAGGAAAATAAAGTGACTGAGATTCAAGTGTCTAAAGGAAGCTCACTACAAGTTGTCAACCTCTATTTATAGAGGATAGTTGGTAATTACCTTACAATTGTTACCTCTAGAATCTCCATGTGTGGAATTTTAAATTTTGAACCACTCCTTAAATTCTTGGAATGTAGGCTAATTGTTGGTAGGTTATAGGTGGTTATTTATGTAATGATCCCTAATCACTCATGCCCATGTTTGAATTTGGATCTCCTATAGGTTGGACTAAGTCTTCTCAAGCTCTTCGTAACCACCTCAATCTCCTTTCATATGTGTGGCTTTAATTTGAGCTCATTTACTCCCCGAGTTGTCAAACCCTTAGTAGTTATGGAGCTAATAAAAGAGGTCGGATGCAGGGCTTAACAGATCGGACATTAGCTTTTTCAAGCCACTTGAAGGTTTCTAATGCCATAGGATAAAAATCTCTATCAATATTTACCTCCCAACTCTCCTTAGTAGTGACACTAAGGAGAGTAATATTGATGCAGTCTAAAGCCAAGAATAGACAAGGCCGGTCGTTAGGGTGGGTCTAAGGTTGCTGAAAGCTTGAAGAACAAGATGGGAGCTGAGCGAAAGAACAAGACGTTAAGATAAGCAAACCTATGAACAACTCCAAAAAATATGATGTACTAATGGAACTTTTGAGGACTCACGATACAACTTAATATAGCATACGAGATGGTTTGGTGAGGTTATTCGCTACCTAGCCGTGCTTAAGGGTTATGATAAGAGTGAAAAGAGTAAATAAGCTAATGAAACAATGTTCATAAAAGGGTATATTCGACATATTAATGATGATGATTCTAATTATTATGTGGCTATATGTACCATAGGTATTTAAACCCAAGAAACAAAGGTAACTTACCTAAAATGAAAAAAAACAAAAGGGTATTGTCTAAAGACGTAATGTACAAGGAATACTATGGGTAAAAATGAATATTTAAGGAAAAATATTAATTAGGGTAGTAGATTCCCCAAGTAGGCCCGCATATGTGGCGGTAATGTATTGGTGATGCATTTGGAAGATACAGATAAAACAGTACGATCAAGATGGGAAGCCAAGTAGAGGTATTAAGCAGACTTGGGCTCATCCGAGGAGGAGTAGCTATGGATATGTGTTGGAGCTCTTGGCTTCTCGTACCAATGTTGCCAATCTAGAGGTTGGCTCAGCTATGGCTAAGTAGGTGTATGAGAGGAGCTGAGCTAACAACAGAGCATTCGATCAGTCAGCATACGACTTCTAAAAGACATCAAGTCACCTGCCTGGCATTAGGAATTGGTCGACAGCAAGGATTAGCTCGACCTCGGTATGAGTCAGCTAGAGCAAGAGAATTCGCCTTGTTAGTCGAATGCTTATCATTCCCTCTTGGTTAATTTGGATTTGAGATCAAATCCGATTGGTCTTCTTTTAATGCTCCTTTAAGGTAATAGGGATTCAGGTTGTCAATGTTGAAAGCATTAAAGACTCCATAATCTTCGAGTAATTTTAATCTATAGTCATTGTTGTTGATCTTCTAGAGGATTTTAAAGTGGCCTTCAACTCGGGCGTGCAGCTTGTTCTTCCTCTTGTTAGGGAACCTCTTGTTGCTTAAGTGCAACCACATTAGGTCTCCAGGTTGAAACTATACTAACTTCCTTCCCTTAGCCTTTTCTTGCATTTTCTTAGCAACTTAGTTGATTTGCCTAGTAACTTATTGTAAATGTGCTATAGGGATTGTGCTTGGGCTTTTGTGTCAAGGTCTTCTTGCTTAGATATGGGTACAGGGGTGTGATTAAGAGGCAGCTCGAGATTAAAGCCATAGATAAATTCAAAGGGGGCATGCTTGGTAGTGGCATGTACCGTGCAATTGTAAGCAAATTTTACCATGGGCAAATGAATGTCTCAATCAGCTAAGTTCTTATCTACTATAGCTTAAAGTAGTGATCCCAATGTAAAATTGACCACCTCTATTTGGCCATCGGTTTAGGGATGATAGGATGGTGTGCTTAAGAGCTCAGTTATCACTAGGACTTACCGGGGAAGAATTGAATTGAAATGAGTCCTTTGACATATCGAAGAAAATTAGAGGAAAACAGTCTACAATTGAACAAGAGTAGCTAACGTGAAGTTGCTCAGAGGATGTGACTCATCAACGAACACAATACGACTTGACACCTCACTTGATATGACGTACAAGTTGATGTCAAAGTCCACTCGCTATTAATCCTAAGCTACTCGGTAAGATTAGATAAGAGTGTAAGGAGTACGGACTTAGAGAGGATTGTCTCACAAGAATAGAGTATTCAGTATTAAGATATAAGTTATCTTTAGCTTACACTTCAAGAGAAAAGGACTATTTATAGTAAGTCCCTAAGGTAGCATTACAAATAAAGAAATTATAAGAAAGTTTTTATAAAAAGGGATTTTTAGTGCATATGAAAAGGATAACAAACCAAAAATGGAAAAGCAGTTAAATGGCAGATGAGGTGGATAGTTGGTAGTGCAGTATTGGTTTCGTACAAATATTCTTCAAGCACAATAGGCAGGAAGGGTAAAAATGTTATGGTACTAAAGGGGTTAAGACGAGAGAGATGGTAGTATGCTGAGAGAAAACTACTTAGCTGTTTGAGTGAGTCTCTCGTCACTCGGCAGCAATTTGTCGGAGTACTCGGCATAAGGTTCTTGACAAGAGAATGCTTGGCATCATCACTATCGAGTGTATAGATCAATGTATGACAATGTAGGGAGTTTAGGGAGTTCAACCAACTTTTTTCGATGTACAGTTTCTCGTCATCAGCAGGTTGCCGGGAGAGAATTCTTCGGAGGGGGATTGGAGGCCTTAGAGGTGTGCGCGAGTAATGGGACCGTTGAACAACAGTGCATTACAGGAAGTATTGTATAGTAGTTTAGTCCCCATCCAATGCTATAGAGTTCTCTAGAAATGGCTCAGAAACTTTGGATCTCTATCTAAGACTATACTTCTTGGCATACCGTATGTTCAAACAATTTCCTACAAAAAGAGAGAAGTAATAGCCAAAGCATTGTTAGTCTTTGAGCTAGGCACAAAGTGTGCCATCTTATTGAATCTATCTACGACGGCCATTATGGAATCTTTGCTTCGAGCAGTTTTTGGTAATTTGAGAATAAAGTATATGCTCAACTTAGTCTAGGGTCTAACTGAGACAGGTAAAGTTAGTGCTTTCCCTTGTTCAGCTCGGCATTTTGCCCTCTTGCATACACATAGCCCTCAACAATTCAGTGCATGTCTTGCCTTATTCTCAACCAAAAGAATCGTCTACTCAGCAGCTCATATGTTTTTCTCTCCCCAAAATGTCTAGAGAGTCCTCCATTGTAGGCTTCCCTAATAAACAATTCCCTTACTAAATGGGTTAGCACACATAACTTTCCATTTTGAAACAAGTAACCATCTTTCATATGATAATCATTCACTATTCTTCCACTAGCACAACGCTTAAGTATAGGTCTGAAATGTAGGTCCTTAGAATACTGCTCTTTGATACTTGCAAACCTAAACAACCTAATTTGCAATTCAGTCAACAGTACATGTTTTCTTGAAAGAGCATCTACAACTACGTTGCTCTTGCCTTATTTATACTTAATCATAAAGTTGAATCCTTTAAGGAATTCAATCCACCTTGCTTGACACTTTGATAGTTTGGTCTGACCTCTAAGATACCTCAAGGACTCATGATTAGTATAGATAACAAACTCTTTCGACAATAGATAATGCTACTACACTTGAAGTACTCGGATTAGGGCTACGAGCTCTTTGTCATATATGGAGTAGTTCGATTGAGGTCTTCTGAGCTTTTCATTATAGTAGGTAATTGGTCGACCTTATTACATTAAGATAGCACCTATACCAATGCCTAACGCATTACATTCTAGCTCAAATATCTTCTCAAAGTTAGGTAAAGCTAATACGAGCATAGAAGTCAATCTTGCTTTCACTTCGGTGAAACTTCTTTTCTCCTTTTCTCCCGATTTAAAATTGATGTTCTTCTTCATCAGCTTAGTAAAGGGTACGACTAAAAGGATATTAGTCCTTGGAAACTTCTCACCTCAACACAAGTGGTCAAAGTTAATCACTTGATAATTGCTCGGATCTTCTTAACATCTACTCGTAAGCCTCCTCCACTTACTATATATCCTAGAAATACTACTTCCTCTTGATAGAAACAACACTTCTTCAGATTACCAAATAATCTCTTGGCTTGGAGTACATCTAATACAGTATGGAGATGCTTACGATGACTCAGCATGTCGGTGTTGTATACTAGGACGTTGTCAAAGTACACTACGATAGCCTTCTTAACCACATTTCTCAACACATGGTTCATCGGTTGCATTAAAGTGCTCAGGGCATTCAATAAGCTAAAAGGCATTACCATCCGTGCGTAGAATCTATGCCAAGTTTTAAATGTAGTTTTCTACTTGTCTCTTAGCCTCATCTGAATTTGATGGTAGTCAGACTTCAGATCAATCTTGCTGAAGACCTTAACTCTACTTAGTTCGTCTAACATGTCATCCAACTTAGGGATAGGATACTAGTACTTAGTCGTGATCTTGTTCATAACTCTATTATCAATATACATTTGCCAAGTACCATCCTTTTTCAGTAGTAAGAGCGTTAAAATAGCATACGGACTAAGGCTCTCCCTCACATACCCTTTCTTTAGTAATTCATTAACTTGTCTTTGGAGTTCAGTAGCTTGTTTGGGATTTATCCGATAAGCTGATTTGTTCAATAGAGCAATTTTGGTCAGCAAAGTAGTATCAGGTATCAAGTCATTGTAGTGCTCAATGCCTCTAAATGGTGGCAAACCTTTTAACAACTATTTTGAAAAAAGGTTAGTGTATTTGTCCAGTAGTCGTCTCATCTCAATGGGTAGTTTAATCTGCTCCTTCAATTCTAAAACCTCCTGACCAACATAAAAGTTGGCATATCAGCCTTTATAGCTTCCCGAAGCTCAGCTCAGCTCAATATTAAAGCCTTCTTAGATCCTCGAGCAAGTTTAGCTTGTAATTTACTAACTTGACTTGGCATCATTTGGTTCAAAGTAACCTTCCTTATATCTTTTTTGAAAACATAGGTGTTCCAAAATCCATTATGCATAACCCTTCAATGAAAAAGCTATGGTTGGCCTAATAGCACATGTGATGTGCACATGGGTAGTACGTTACAAAAAATCTCGTTGAAGTAATTTCCAATTGAGATCAATAGCAGTACTTGCTAATTTACATGTAGTGCCCCTCTCTCGTTTAGCCAATGCAACTTGTACGGCTTCAAATGTGTTATAGTTGGTAACTTCAGCTTCTTGATTAGATCGGTAGATGCCACAGTGGTGCAGCTATCACTATTAACAATGAGTGTATACAACTGATCATTCTCTTTGTATGTGATATGGAACAAGTTCTCTCTCTGCTCCTCCTCATGTGAAAGTTCTAAACTCATTGTATGCTAGACAACTAGGGTTAATTGATCCAAATCTTCGGTAAACATATCTTCCTCAACCAATTCATTCTCCTAGATGGTTTCTTTCTCGAAAATAGTCTCTTCCTCTGGTTCCTTGTCACTATTATCCACTTTAAGCATTGAGACGTCTCCTTTAATGACCATGGTTTGTTGATTTGGACATTAAGCAGCCATATATCCAAACCTTTAGCACTTGAAGCACTTGATCTGGTTCATCTTCCTTCCAGATCTCTATCCTTTCTTGTATGTTTGAGTCGGCACGTCATTGTCAGGTTGTCCTTTCTGTTCAGCTCAGATATCCACCTTTTTGGTTGGTTCGGTACTTGATAGGGCTCGATAACTTCTCTGAGTAGGTTAGCTCAATTGACCAGGTTAGCTCATTGGGGGTCAGGTGTTGATTATATTTCTTCTCTGCCTTTCTATTCGTTGGGCTATCTATATAGCCTCATCCATTGTAGTAAATTGTTGGAGTTCCATAACGTCTCGGATTTCACTTCTCAAACCAGTAAGGAACCTAGAGACTGTTTGCGTTGATGGCTCCTCGACTTCAAAGCGAATCATAAGCATTTAGAATTCTTGAACATACTTATCAACATTTTGGCCTCCTTGTCTCAACTCTTGAAGCTGAGCTAAGGTGTCTTGTAAATAGGTATCTAGCATAAACTTATTTCTAAGTATTCTCTTCATCTTAGGCCAAGTATTAATCTCTCTGTATCCTTCTCGTCTTCTCATGACTTGAAAGTTCTTCCACCACATGATAACATATCTTAAGAACTTAACAGTAGCAATTCTCACTTTGTCGTAGTCTTCATATTGGTAATAATAAAAAACATGCTTTACTTTTTCCTTCCAATCCAAATAATCATTCGTACTTCTAAACCTATTGAAGCTCGGGTTCTAAAGCTTCATGTGGTCGGCTGCTCATGGTGCTCGACCTCGCTCTTCTTCCTCATTATACTCTTCTTCGTCATCATTATTTAGATCTCTTAAGTCAATCCTTGTTTTCGCTTGTCCACTTACTTCTCCATCTTAAACTTGTTGAGTTAGGTTCTAATCTCTAGCAGGTCAAGCAACTTGTGAGGTATTGTGTACGGCTTTAGCAAGTTGGTAGGCCAATGTATGGATAGCTCTGGTTAAATTAACTAGGAGGTTGGTTACCTCATCAAGTCTCTCATCCGTACTTTTAGAGGTGCTTTGGGATTATTAGCCATGGTGGACAACACCATTGTTATCATCCCTAATGCTAGCATTAATACTCGAGTTTATCATTTTCCAAACAAAACCTCTGCTTTGATACCAAGATGATGCGGTCCGAAGCCAAGAACAAATAAGGCCAATCGCTGGAATGGGTCCAAGGTTACCAAAAGCTTGAAGAACAAGATGGGAGTTGTGCGAAAGAACATAATAGTAAGATAGGGAAACTCATGAATAACTCTAAAGAATATGATGCACTAGTGGAACTTTTGAGGATTCACGACACAACTCGATATGATGCACGAGATGGTTCGGTGAGGTTACTCGTCATCTAGCCTTGCTTAAAGGTTAGGATAAGAGTGATAAGAGTAAATAAGCTAAGGAAGCAATGTTCACAAAAAGGGTATATTCGATATATTGATGATGATGATTCTAATTATTATGCGGCTATATGTACTATGGGTATTTATACCTAAGAAACTATGGCAACTTACCTAAAAATGGAATAGATAAAAGGGTAACGTCCAAAGAAGTAATACACAAGGAATACAAAGGGTAAAAACGAATATTCAAGGAAAAATATTGATTAGGGCAGTAGATTCTCCAAGTGGGCTTGGATACATGGCATCAATGTGTTGGTGACGCTTTTGGAAGATACAAACAAAACAGTACGATTAGGATGGGAGACTGAACAGGGGTGTCGAGTAGACTTGGGCTCATCTGAGGAGGAGTGGCTGCGAATATGTTTTAGAGCTCTCAGCTTCTTGGCACACATGTTGCCGATCTGGAGGATGGCTTGACTATAGCGGAGTAGGTGTATGAGAGGAGCTAGGCTGATAGCAGAGTATTGGACCAGTCGGCATACGACTTTTGAAAGACATGAAGTTACTTAGCTTGGCATTAGGAATTGGTTGCAATAAGGATTAGCTTAACTGGAGCAAGAGAATTTACCTTGTTAGTCCTTCAAGACCTCGGGCTCGATTACTAGTTAAAGGTCCAATAGTAGAATGCTTATCAAATATGGTATATTATGATGCTTTTCGTATTATGGTTCTTGAAACCATCATAATATAGATTGGGGGTATCTGACCTTTATTTGTCCTACGCTTGCTATCTCAACCCTGCACTTGTTGGATCACGGTTGATCTTTACCAATGACGACCTATTTTCAATTTGCATGTAAGGGAAGATTTACATTCAATTGGTGACATTTTGTATCCCATACATTAAAACTCGTGTAGATATATCAATCACTATGCACATTTTTGGTAGTGATTTTAATTATGACCATTGGATTTCTGTAAAGAGGTGTTATCATATGGCCAAAAACTGTGGATAATTGCTACAAATCCTGAGGTTCATTCCCACTTACTATACTGTTCATTTTCTTACATTTTCTCTCTTTCTCTTTGTTCTTCCTACATTGTTTTCCTCTATCACCCAATTAACTTCTTTCTTTCCTCAAAAATTAGCTTTTCATCTGCATCTTTGCTCAAGAGATCCCTCTTCTTTTCTTCATTCTTCATCTATTCCAATCACTTTTTTTTTTTAAGGTAACCATGTTTGATACTACATCTAACAATATTCAATCTATCGATTCAACAAATGCTCATAATTGAAGCTAGGACTTGCTCATAACCCTTGAAGTAGGCAGTGTTTCTCCTTTAGAGTAAGCCACTAGTACAATGAACATAGAAGATGATTGCCCTTAGGATTTATTTGACTCTACTGGATTGGCAAACGTTTGTGCCCTCAAAGCTTGGAGAATCCAAAAAATTCTATTCAACGACTATCTTTTCAACAATGAAGGTGACTCTCAAGTTGTCCCTTTGTATACAGGCATTGAATATGACCTAAGTCCCAATAGAGTCTTAAGAACACTAATAGAGGAGTTTAATGACATGCGGCTTTACTTTTTTTTTGCTCCTCGTCGCTAAAGAGTCGAACGAACCGAAGTCCATAAGCGCATCACATCCTTCGAAGAGCATGGGTTTACACTTTTCAAGAAATACTTCAAGGTCAATCTTTAATTTCCTTTTTCTGTTTTTGAGACTATCTTCGTATCTGGTCAAGCATGTTAACCCCTAATTCCTATAGATTAATGATAGCCTTTGAATGCATCTATGAGGACCTAGAGGTGAGGGCTACTTCGACCTTATTTCATTACCATTTTACAATTAAACAAGGTAAGGGGTGGTTCTATAATTGTACCCAGCTTAAGAGGAAGATTTTGATTGAGATTAAATCTTCGATTTGTGATTGGAAGAAAAAGTGAGTTGTGGTTAGGTTAGAGACCAATCTTAACTTCCTTATACTCTAATCCCAGTTGATTAGAAGGTCTAACATAGAGAAACTACTCCCGAATGACTAAGTTGCCTATGACACAATCATGAAAGCATACAATAAGCATTGGTTCATTTGGGATGTGGACACGATTATTGATAAATATAATTATTGAGCTCCAATCTTCCTTAAAGATGAGGTCGGGGGCCTAGAGGGCGTAAATGCAGTATAAGGGGATGAGAATATTTTGTAGGGCATAAACGAAGGTATAGTTGTGGACCAAGAAGGTACATATTGCTTGAGATTTGTTGCCTTAAGTAGACCTGCTAGTAGAGGGACCTATGCTAACTACTTCAAAGGTTGGGTGGTTTTCCTTGCCTATGCTTGGTGTGGTGTTTGTAAGTTATTTTTTTTTTCATCTTTATATTTTTCCGACCTGACCTACCCTTGATTTTATTGCAAACATATAGCTTAAGATCCTAGATTCTAAGAGCTTGTTTCCCCATTTGAAGGCCGGTATTACTCCTATAAGGGATAGAGAGACAAAGGAAGCCCTACCCAAGACCACAATTACTAAAAGATCTCAATAGGTGCAATCTCCCTAAAGGGGAGTTACTCAAAAGAGAAAGGTTGTGGAGCTTGATTCGCTGAGGAAGCAGCCTAATGTTGAGCTCACGTAGCCTCTTATTTGTGATCCTACCAAGGGAAAGGCTCCAATGGAGGTCGGGAAAAGGTGATAAGAAAGATGCTGGTCAACTTGATGAGGGTTTTGTGAACCTACAAACAAAGTAACCCTCAGTAGCAATCCTTAGTCCCATGACTCCCTTTGGGAAGGAAAATAAGGAAATATATCAGTTTTTCCCTCTCTAGCAGGTTAATACAGATGACTACGCCCTTAGCAATGGCAAGATTGCTCTTGAGTTGTTGGAAGGGATCCGTCATTTAGAGTTATTTCCTTATTTAATGTTTGTACTGGCTCAATTTTTATAAACCCTACAGTGTTTTGTAAAAACTTTTTAGTATATGTTAAACTTTCTTTATAATTTTTATAAACCATAAACTTTTTAGGTAGTGTTCTATTTTTAAGACAATTCCTTCTATTTTATGTATATTTATTTTTTACTTGTGATATTTCTTCTAATTTAGTTGATACTTTTTTCTAATTTTATGGTCTTTTCTTCTAAAATCCTATTTCTATTTTCTAGCTTTATAAACTTTTCTTCTAATTTTTTAAGAATTACCTTTTGGGAATTTTGAAGTTCTAACTTTTGGCACTTTTTAATTTCTCTGTCTCTTGAAACTTTCTTTCTATTTTATTATTTTGATCTTTTATAAAATCTAAATTTTTTGCCAATTCTAATATAACAGTATTTTTACTCTTTATATATTCTAATACTCTTTCCTAAATATTATAATTTTTCTTATATTGGGTTTCTAAAGATGACATAGTACTAATATAAAGATCTATTAAACTATTAAGTTGTCTACTATTACTATGCAAACAATGTTGGTAAATATTAGCAAAATAACAATTATATTTAAAATCGGAGTTTCTAACTGTATGTCTTTTTCTATATATTTCTAAATTAAGATATTCAAACTATTCTATGATTAAAACTAAAATATTACAACTACTCAAAATAAATAATAAAAACCAAACTTAATAAACCTTGCTCTAGTACTAAAGTGGGTGGGGGGTTGCCTCTTTGCTCCTTAAGTTACAAGCGAAGTTGTTAATGCTAGAGAAAAGAGACAAAGAAAGTGTATGGAGTGTTTTCACTAATAACTAATATGGTACTTCTTTTACTTATAATTTTCATTTCAGGGAAGATTGTTTTGGACAATATTGGATCTTTTCAGTAAAGCGGTTTGGTCTTAATCGTTGTTACCTTATCGAGTTTTTTTTTTTTTTTATAATTTTAAGGAATGCCCAAGGGGGTTAGTGTCTGGTCGGACAATTTATCTATCTTCCTTACCTCTTATCCCTCACCTACTTCCCCTAAAATGGCCTACATAATCTCTCAATTTGGCTTATTAGAAGGGTACTTTGTTTATTGGGAGGGTACTTAGTTTAATGGGATGTATGTGTTTGGAAGATAAAATTCCTAGTTCAAAAGATAGATTTTGGAATATTTACATGGAAAGAAAGAAGGATATATAGAAATAATCCTGTTATAATATGGAAGATCCTCATGATGAGGCAATCCTAAAGCATACTTTAGATGATGAAAGAAGAAAAGAAAATATTTTTGTTATTTAGAATTTCCCCTTAGCTACTCATTCTTTTTGGATTTTCCTTAAGCCTTAAGAGTGTTTAAAGAGAGAGAGGGAGTTTGAAAGGAGAATTTTATTATCATAAGAGGAATCGTATATAATTCATGCATGTCCTTTGCTTATGAGGTTTCATGCTTATTTATAATGCTTACAAAATTTCCAATGAACCAGGTATTTCCCTACATTAGATTCTATAAGAGGGGAAAACTTGTCTAAAACAAAATTGTACAAATAAATGTTACACCTATTGTCCTTTAGAGAATAAAGTCGTACAATAATTTCTTAAAAAGAATAATGATTGTGCAATTATTGTTTGGTATTCTGATAGATTCTTTAATAATGTCTCGACAAGTCTCCATCTGTCCAATGCTTTCTTTAAAAAGAAGATTCCCATGGTTCAAAATCTTTTTTGTCAACTAATGCATAGTAATCTTCATCATCTTGAGATGTATAAGGAGCCTCTTTATCTTTAAGTTTTTCCTAATGTCTAGTCTTCTTCCTTTCTTCCATAAGAATGGTTCCAGGCACTTGGGTAAATATTTTGGAAATAATGTTTTCTCCCATAAGAATAAAGGGATTTTCCTCATCAAAGAAGAAATTTTTATAAAAACTATAACTTCTATGTTTTTGGAATTGTTTAATAAAAGGCTTTGTACAATATAAGTAAGAGTTTTCATCATCCATATTATCTAAACTTTCTACTGGATTAGTCATATTATGTTTAATAATTTATATGTGACATTTACTTGGTATAATTAATAATTGGGTTGGTTCTAGTGGAGTTGAAATAAATTCAATATCTACAATACTAATTGCATCTCGATGTCTCGTATATTCAAAAATCGTAGTTTGAAGCTTTCTACTCTAAAAGAGTATATATGGACTATCAATTTCAAAAATAACTTTTTTTACCATTCCATAATCTATTAATTCTTAGATGGTATATCTTGTTTCTTCTAGAACTTTTTGAGGAGAAATTATGGGTAAGGAAATATTAGCTACATAAAATGTAAATTGACACTCTTTATTCTTTTCCAAAAATTGTCCTCTTTCTACCAATTATACTTATAATTTTCATATTCTTTCTAACAGATTTTGAACCTTTTGTAAAAACTTTCTATAAAATATTTTCTAATTAGATCCATGGACTCATGAGGAACATTAGAGACAATTCATTAGGCTTAAAAAACATTCTCCTTTGAAAATATTTACCAATTCTTTCTGAAGGTTTGTAATTTTTTCCATAATATTCTAAAAGTCTTTCTAAATGACAAATTCTCTTTTTAAATGCTTGTGCCATACCTTCATATTTTTCTTTTGTAATGGATTTATTATCTTCTAATCCAATATTTATACTTTGTCTAAATTTAAATGTCATTAATTCTTTTCGTGTTTCCTATAATTTTTCATTAAACATTCTACAAGCCTAAGTTAGTTCTTTATTCTTTTCTTCCTTTGCTTGAATTTGTTCATTTAAGTTTGCAATGGTTTTCATGTTTATTTCACAATATTTACAAAATTGTAAAGAATGTGTAATATCTTTTTTTAACTATATGAGAGTAACTTTCTAAATTACTAGCAGTTGTAAGATATCCTTGTTACCAAGGAGTTTATTGTTCACACCTAGCTTTTCTCTCTACTAATGATGTAGATGCAATTTGTCTAAATATAGGTTCTACATAATAAGTATAACCGATATATTGCATAGCAAAATTAAATTCACTTTCTAAAGTTATAAAACCTTTGTACAATGGATTAGGAAAATTTTAGGTTACTCTATGAACTTTACTCCAAGATTTGTAAATTCTATTTTGTCTACTATTATATACAACAAAATAATTAAATCTACTAGGTTTTCTACTTTAACTTAAACAGTATACTAATGCATTAATACTTTTAACTTTTTGTTGAGTGTTAGCTACCGTCCATAAATTGTCTACTATAACATTTTCTATTTCATTTATTTCTGCATTATCGAGCTTTCTAAATTTTAAGTTAGACCCTATGAGAAGGCTTTCAACTTTATGGGTCTAATATAGGCTTCTTCCATATTACCTGCAAGAAATATTAAACTATTAGTCTACTCAATACATTTGCTATACTATTATCATTTCTTTTAATATGCTCAATATAACTATATACCCACTATTTATTATCTTGCCTAAAAATCTACACCATCTTTTAATACTACTCTTTTTGTTATTCATATTGTTGTGAAACTTAACAATGCTTCACAATCTATTTTGACTAAAATCTCTTTTATATTTATTATAAATAATCTAAAATTGTGTAATCTATAAGTTACTGCTAGTAACTCTACATCTATACTACTTATAAATCCTTTTTCTTTAAAACTACCATGGCCAATCTACATATCTATTCTGTATTTTTTGGTGAATATTTGTGGGGTTTTGATTTTAAAATTGAACCCCATACTTTCTCATACCCATTAGTTTTTATCGGTAAATAATCAGTGTCTAAAAGTAGTTTCAATGGTGGTAATCTTTCTACTCTTGCTTTTATTTCTTTAACTAATTTCTTGTCTTCTAAATTAAAATATTTCTGTCCTTTTATACTAGTCTTATTATCTAAAGATCATACTAATTTGCTCAAATAATTTATAAGAGGCCTGGCATAATTTAGTAACCCTAAAAATTGTTGTAATTTCTTTGTTTCTTCTATTATATTAGGGAATTCTAAAATTTTCTTGCTAATATGTTCTTGTAATTTTTTCCTACCTTCTCTTATTTTTGAGTCTAAAAATTCTATGTTTCTTTTAAACATGATTGCTTTCTTTTTATTTATTATAATTCCATTTTTAATAAATTTTGATAAGGAAAACCTTAAATGACTTATGTGTCCTCTCCTAGTTTTATAATGTACAAGTATATCATCTATGTACACATAAAAAAAAAACTTTATATTTATTAAAAATCATATCCATTTTCCTTTCGAAAACGGACAGGGCATTCTTAAACCTAAAAGACATAACGAGCCATTCGTAATGGCCCAATGGATACATAAAAGCAATTCATTTAATGCTTTCAAGTGCCATTCTTACCTGCAAAATCTACTTTTACAATCAAATTTACTAAACTACTGACTACCTTGTATACTATTTTTTAATTGAGTTTTATCTGGTATATCATAAGAATTATCTTCTATATTATCGTTTAATCTTTTATACCTCGCTGTATAAACTAACTTGAGCTAGAAGCTAGTCACTTTAGCGGCTAATGTAGATATAGCTTACATAAGACATTTATCACTCTACTACTTTGAGCCATCTAATTTTGAGTAATATATATCAACTTATAGTGGAATATTTCAAAATAGCTTCTAAAACTAATGTTGTAGTTCAAATGACCAAGAAAATCAAGCTTTATAAATCATATGGAGTGCACCATCTCAATTTTTACAGTCAATTCCAATAATTAAATTGGTATGAGGAAATGAAGCGATTAATAAATTATATAAGTTCATAAGTTTACAAATCTTAGTAGCAATATTAATAGTGGAAAACTGAAGGGTTACCAGTGGAGACCCCATTAGTTTTCTTATAAGTTAGTAAAATCGACATATAAATAATAATTCATCCAATTAGTTGCAAATCTCACTCCTTGACCTCGCTCTCTAGTCTTTGGGAACTTGGAGTGGTAATGGTGAATCTATTAGGAAACCTGCAAAATAGCTATAGGGGGATGAGCTATAACTTGCTCAATAAGTAAGATAGAGACAATTGCACATTTTTGACATAAAGCAACTAGGGTTATCAAGCAAGTTTAGTTAGATGTTGTGCATATATAAGTGAGTACCATCACATGATGTTATCCAATCTTTTGTAAGATTAGAGAAATTATGCCTGCTCTAATCCTGGTTAAGAAGTTTAATGTCGCGTACTTCATAGATTGAAACCAAACTGAGACTTATGCAATGGAGAACATGCTTCGCTGGAAACTTTACTTCGAACCATAGTCTTCAATCTTGCCATGACCCCTTCTACTATCACTTAGTTTGACTAAGAGTAGGGAAAAGACATTCTTATTTATCCTTATAAAAGAGTCTGTGTTTTGGCTGGAGAATCCTAGTCATTTCCCTTAGAAGGTTTTGAAGCAGGTCCAGTAAGCGGTTAAGCCGAGTTTGTATTAGATTACTTTTGAGGTGGTCAAGTAATTTCAGACAATCCAAAGTATGTGATATCATGAAATAATCAACACATAAGTCCAGCATTCAAAATAGCATAACCATATTTAAGTACAAACGTCACATACGTAGAGGCAACTAACTTACAATCACAAACAAGACATATACTAAGGTCTTTAAATATTCTTAAACAATACTTCAAAGTATAGTGAAACATTGATCCCACTTACCTAAAGCTTAGTTGCTTGCTAACTAAGCTTGTTGACTTGTCCTTTTTGGTGATTCCTTGATATTTATCTTGATGTAATACTTTATTCTGTATATAAATTATGAAATATTATTAATTTACTTGTCTATATAAGAATTAAGTTAGTTTGTCATTAGTTTATTATCCTATGCTCTATGAATTGGAAGTTTAGAATGATGATATAGGTTTATTTTACTTTTGTTATCTTCTGAGTTATGTCTTGAGTCAACATACCTTTGATGTGTTCAACCAGAGAAGCTTTTGAGCTACCCTTTAGACCTCATAGGTGTTGAAGTTCACCATAGATTTAGCCTCTGAGTCACTCTTTGAGATTGGTAAATACCTTAGATTTTTAGATAAACACCCTTTGATATGGCTTTTGAGTGTTCATATATCTTTAGTTGCCCCAAATACTTCCTTTGAGTTACCTTTTGAAATGAGTTGTTGAGTCTATTGGAATTTAAACTTCTTAACAGAAGACCCTTTAAGCTAAGTTCTAAGTTAGGTTACCCTTAAAGTTCCTAAACTGGAACGCTTCTGAGTTATCCCCTAAGTTATATCAGAGTTAAGGTTTTAACAAGATTAAACTTTGAATCATCCTCTAAGTATGATAAATATAAACGATTTCCTACATATTACCCTTTGAGGCAACCTTTGAGTGTTCATACTCATGTATTTTCACTTTAAGTATCTTCTAAAGCACGTTTTGAACCATTCGTATAGCCTACTCAATTTTAGAACTTTTGGCAAAATATCCTCTAAGCCTAGCCAACTTCAAATTTCCTAAGAGTTTGCCCTCTAGCTCAACCTCTGAGCCTCCCCTTACTACACTTCTCTTCAATTTTTGCCTCTAAATGAACTTTTGAGTTAATACCTAATAAAATACTTACTTTCTATTTCCTCTTAGTTATCCTCTACCCTTAATCGGATTCTTGAAATCAATTGAATTGCTCACTTTTCTCCTAAGTTTTAGTTTGAGAAACGAATTGAATGCTTTATTTAACACTTCACAATGGAGTTAGTCCTCAAACATCTCATTCAACATATCATCCTTCTCTAGTCCTCAACTTCACGTATTATCAATATACTCATATAAGTGGCAATACCATGATACATGCAATTTCTATTTGTAAAATTTAATTTAACACCATCAGTAGACGATAATTTACAATAATACTCAGCTTACCACAAATTTCAAGTGAGGTTTATAGGAAGAATATATTAATTTTTTCTAAAATTACCATTTTATGCGCAATGTAGGGGTAAAAAATTAATTAAAAATATAGAAAATAGTTTTGTTGAAAAACTCTTTATATCTTTTTAGTATAAGTAGAGAAAAGCTTATAGAAAAATTTTGGACTTGAAACTATGTCAATAAGGTAATTTACTTTGATTTCAAAAATTGTTTGGTTTTTCTAATTTCTTAATGACGTATATCATAAATACCAAATTTATACACAATAACATTTTTCCTAGATTCTATACATGAAAATATAGGGAAATAAATTTTTTCATAATTTTCTGGGTATTTTTAATATTTTTCCTAATTAATAAAAAATTAGACTAAATTGAACCCTCACCAGAAAATGGAACTATGGTCACCATCAATGGCCAGCTCCTTGTCGGAACACCTAGACGTTAAGAGTGGCTTCTAGTAGTAGTAGTGGTTGGACTTTAGCAACCTCCTAAGTTCACAAACACTCCTAAGCTTATATTGCATACTAATTTTGCGATATTTCCTAAATTTATTTCCTCTAGCTTTCAAGTACAATCCTATTTTTTCCAAATCCAACTTTGCATGTAGATTGTTGGTTGAGTATTTGTTAGAATTTGTGAGATTCTTCTAATTTGCAAAATGAAGGAATTTCTCTCTCCCCTTGGATTCATCTTTTTTATACTTGTCCCATTGGCATGCTAGCTCATTTCAATTCCTTTACACCTTTCCACAGGGAAGCTACGCTTAAGATAGGAATTCTAAGTTGTTACCAAGTGTTTTTCATAATTTTTATTAATTTTTTATAATTTCCTAAGATTACTTCAGTTGAAATTATAATTTAGCGGATATTTTAGATAATTACTGGTATATAATTATGTGTAATAATTACACATGGTATATATATATATATATATATATTATATTATTTTATGTCATATAATAACTTTATTATATATATTTATCTCCAAAAATTTACAAACTAACGGAGTGTATATAATTTTGATAAATAGTAGACATTATAGTAAAATTACACTATTTTAACTATATTATTATTTTATTATATTTTTGAGATCCGAGACCATGAAGGCTCATCGACTGATATCTCAAGTCTACTTATAAATTTTTAGGTCAATTGGGTTAGTTTTATCGATACCTTAAATTACTTGCTTTGTTCCTAATTGCAAAAGTGTGAGGCCATTTTGAGTCTCCTTCAGAAAATTTTTACTCTCAAAACTTTTATTCGATCATCATATAATAACTAATCATTCGTATTTTCATAGTATGTTATTATTAATCTCTCAATAACTAACTTAGAGACTAATTCAAAGGTTACAGATAATTAAGAATTTACTTAGAAAAGCAAACTTAACTTTATAGACTTATCAATGCGAAGGTGAACTAGATAGCAACCATGAATTTATTATATCTTTGTAGCATAGGTGAGTATAGAGAGACATTAAGTATACCTTGACCATTAATAATATAAAGACAATACTAGAAGATCCCCTTAAAAAGAGCACTGTAGGAAACTTCACCTAAAGGGGATATTAACTTATCTAACCAAGGGATAGAAAGTTGAATGTATCATGTTGACTCATTTTGCCTTTGAGCTTAGTAAGGAAACCATGAAGTATCTTATATACCAGTAATAAGTAAATTCATGAGGAGTCAAAAGTGAGTATTGGGGGTTAAATTAATAGTTCCTTAATAGGATTATACAATAGATAAATAACCTATATAGAAGCAAAATGAATAGATTTTTAGGGTTAAGAAACCGAAACATAAAGTATGTAGAAAGTATAGTGAGGAGTTGGTTACAAGTGGAACTGATTTGGAAACCTAAGGTTGCAATAGAGAAACGGTACCCATTGTTATATTAGCAATTAGGTTAGTCAGTACTTTCATTTTCTTGAAAAGTGGTGGATGATATTGGAACATTAAAATTGGTGATAAATGTAATTGATCATTGAAGTTTTTAGGACAAAACTTTTTTTAAGGGGATGGAAACGTAAGACTTAAAATTTCCCCTAGTTGATTCAAGTGGATAATTGACGGTATTGGTGAACTTAGCACGATTAAGTTAGAAATTTACAAGTAGACTTAAAACATTTATCTAGGATATCTTGTGGACTTGGATATTAAAAATATAATAAAATAAAAATGATATAGTTAAAATAGTGTAATTTAATTATATTACATAATATTTATCATAATTGTGTAAAATAGGCTCCGATAACTAGTAAGTATTTATAGATAAATTATATATGTAATAAAAATATTATGTGATATAAAATAATATGTAGAGTATATATGTATACACCATATGTCATTTTTATGCAATAATATTTACCTTATAATTAATTAAAATACTCGAATAATTATATTTTAAGGTAGATTAAGTCAAAGAAATTAATAAAAATTTAGAAACAAAAAATCATACACAACTAAATTAAGATCAAAATGGGCATGTGGAGTGAGTGGTTAGGTGTGAGGGATTTACCTAACCAAAACATGCAATATATATGCCTAATATCAAGAAGAGAGAAAAAAAAAAAAAACAAAATCTCAAACCAACCCAAAAGTTTCAGAAAAATTCCAAGAAGCTCTCAACCATAATCCACATGCAAAATAGAATTTGGAGAAAATAAGATTCGATGTGGAAAAGGGAAGAAAGAAATTTAAGAAATTATACAAATTAGGTGCTTAATCTAGGTTCTACAAAGTTTGTGGGTCTAAAGGATGACTAAGGACCAATCATCACCACTAATAGAAGTAGTAACCACCGCCTAGCCATTCAGACAAGGGTGAAGTCACTATTGGTGGCTAGAGCTCAACATTTTGGTAGGTATCTTTCATCATCTGATTTTTCAAAGAAATAGTAAAAATATAAAGAATACTTAGAAAATTATGAAAAAAATTATTCCTATATATTTTCACGTATAGAATTTAGGAAAAATAATATTTTGTACATATTTGGTAGTTATAGTATAGGTCTTTAAAAAATCGAATAATTTTTTATATTGAAATAAATAGGTCTTACAATGTAGTTTCGACTTCAAAATTTTTCTATAAACTTTCCTATATTTATATCAAAATGCTATGAAAAGAGTTTTCACAAAATTGTTTTCTATAATTTTTTTTATTAATTTTTAAGCCCTAAATTACGGTTAAAATGATGTTTTTTTTTTTTTTGTAAAACTAGTGTATTTCTCTTGAGAACGCTACTTGAATTATGAGTTTGGGTGATTACTGAAGTATTTATTACATACTGGAGCTATTGAATTGGGTTTTGTAAGAAGGAGTATAAAAAATCAACAAGGTTTCCTTAAATGTATAGTTTAGTAGATACCTCTAACTATTTCACTATGTTTTCTAACTTTAAATGAGGGATTTCTATGTTTAGATTCTGATTTTCTAATTACTCCTAACTGTTTTAAATCTTTAATATGCATTTGAAATTCTTGTATTTCATCATTAGTTGCTTCTATTTTCTAACTCTTTATAATGATATTTGGATTTTTAATTCTAAGCTTACATTATACTTTATTTTTACCCAATGTTTTTAAGGATTTTTCCTAATTATTTTGATAGGCCTTTTCTTCAAAGGCCTAACCCATTTTGTGCAAATATCTAAGTACAACAATACTTAGGGTTTTATCTTGGTTACAAATTGATTAAACTATCTCTCTCTCTCTCTACTTCTAAACTATTCTAAGATAAGTTTGAAAACCTTAGCTTGCTCTCTTCTCTCTTCTTTGTGTTTAATCAATATCAGATATTAGCGTCAAATGGATACTAATCTTGTTCTTAGCCTTGTGTAGGCGTAGAAAATGGTCACTTCGAGTGGACCAAGACTTCAAGAGAGGAAAATCTCTCAATTTCAGTGATAGTAACTTGTTTCTTTATTACTGTCATCTTTCTTTTTATATGTATTTATACAGGTCTATTAGTTAGACTTAGATCTGTTATGATTCTGGTACTTCTAGTTATGATATGTTACATCTGCTATTATTTGAGTACAAATTAATTACTTGTTATAACTGCTACTGCTCGTTTTATAATCTATGCTTTTCCCATTATGAAATCCCTAAACTTTTTGGGTCTCTTTGATATTCTCTGTCTATTGGTCATAACATATTTCTTCTTTTTCTAGTTTACTAAGTGGTCTATCTATTTTTGGTTCTCTTACTTCTAACATACTATAGATTATTTTCTATAATTAATAATTCTTTTTCTTAAAGCACATGCCCCTCTTATATCTAAATCAATGTTTGAAAAATGTTCTAGATTTCCACTATTAGAAAAGTCTTCCATATATTAAAAAATTTCTTGTTCTAAATTAAGTTTTGATATTGATTCTATAAATTCATTTACACTTTCGTTGTCACTGTTTGAGTCTTCTACTTGATTTTCATAACTTACTGCACTATAGATAGATTTTGTTTCACTTATATCATTACCTACTTCTACTAAATCTTCATTTATACATTCAACTAAAGTTGAATTTTTATTGTGTAAAGAATTTTTTTCGTACAATCCTTTCAAAGATGTCCTACTTCTCCACAAGTATAATGGGTTATTTTATTTTTATAATTTCTATTTATATTGAATTTTCTAGCCTGTCTATCTTTATTAGGGAAAGTTTTTCTAGCTAAAGTTTTTCTATGATAGTACTTCTTTGTTTTTCTTTTATTTGTGGTATCTCTTCTAGGAGTTCTTTTTCTTGGTTTATGTTTATATTGTTGGAGTATATATATATTTTTACAAAAAGAATAATCTCCCTTTAATTTTTTTTTGTATTTACATTTATGTACATTTTTCTACTAGTCTATCTATGACAAATCTTATGGCTATAGCTATATTATATGTATGACTATCTTCTGACATTTCCATTTAGCTATCCCATTTTTCTTTTATCTCTTTACCTAAGAGACTTGGCAATTTTAACATCAATTTTTATATAATTGCCTTGTTAGAGAAACATGCTAATTCTAAATAATAATAATAATAATATCTGAAAAAGAATATAACATTTATCTAATCTTTTAATTGTAATAGTTTTAGTCTTTTAATGCCATCTTATTGTTGTGTAATTGCTCTTTTATTTGGACTCATTCCTATTAACAATTCTTCTATTATATTTATAAAATTGTATGGGTTAGCTCCATATTTCCTAAGTTCTTGAAATTTCTAAAGGAATTGTTTTTTATATCTTTCTCATGCTACTCTATCAGCTGGTCTTAAATATGTTTCTAGATATCTAAACATTTCATTTGCATTGTGATCAAAATCTTGCCTAAGATAATCTTGTATTACTAAATTTTTCCATTTTGCTAGTTCTTCTAGTCACAATTGAGAGTCATGTGCTAGAAGATTTATCATTCTACCATTTTAACGCTTTTTATTTTTAGCGAAGTATTGTGATGTGTTTAAGATTATGTCGAATTCCTTTTGATTATTTATTGTCAACTCATGAATGAAAAATCTTTAATGTATCTTACACTTTTTGTATTTCCTGTGCATAGATGAAAGGAAGATAGATAAAAATGCCATTTATGAAAACAAATGTTTCTTTATTTTTAAGCACATGCAATATGGGTGCCTGTCTATTAGTATAATATGAACTAAATAAAAAAATTTTATATTTTACCTTCATAAGAGAAATTAATAAAAGAAATTACTTTATTAAAAAAATATCCTGATTATAGAGCACCATGGAAGAAGGGTATTCCTTTCTAATCCTTATTTTGGTGAATGGAATTTGTCCTCTGTATTTTTCTCTCGCTTGATGAGAGCTTTTTTCTCCTCTATAGAGAATCATTACCCTATTGGGAGGGGTCTTCCAATGCCCAATCATCTATCACAACTACAAAATTAGAGAGCTTACCTTAATCTCCCTTTCAACTTAGGCATTAGGTTGCGGCCCTCAATAAAAAAAAACTAATTACTCCCTCATGATCGATCCCCTACCATTATGAAACACCTCGCATTAACCCACATTCGGAAACTTTAATCTAACTTACAAGACAAACTTGACATTTGACTCAAACACAAATCTACCACATGACTTATCGAAACCTTGCAATAGTAACCTCACCAACCCCTTAACCAATGAAACCTTAACCTTTGAAGATTAAATGCAGTAGGATTTTAACAGATAAGTCTTGGTCTCCTTTGTGCTTTCTTTAAGTTTGATTATGTTTGCTAAGGCACTCCTTCTTTACTACAATATGTCTTGATTGAGTCTATTTTTGTCTTTATCTCGTTGGTAACACTTTACTTGTGATATACCCTTATATAATCTCATATATTAAGTATCTAGTGTTCGCATCTACTTTATTAGCATTTCTTATCTCTTGTTTTTACTCCTCAATTTGTTCTTCCTATTGATGCAGATGAAACACAACAGCAGATCTCGGAAGGAAGATGATGCAATCTAAGTTCGAGTGAGAATGAGAATAGGGGGTTTTTGAGTATAAATGTGGATGGATATTACATACCAAGATACAAACACAATTAAGGGTTTGAGCTCGAAATAGGGTTCGATGCAACTCACAAACACTAAATGTTGCTCAAGATTCAAATGAGAGTTAGATGTAACTCACTAATTGGCTAAAATGAGGGTTCACCACAATCATAGGGTCAAGATTGATAAGAACGCAGGAGAGTTTAGTCAACACTTAATAATCCAGCAAATACTAGCTCAAGTATAGCTTTGCTCAAAAGAGGAAAGTTCACTCTATATAGGAATATTCTTCATTATGTCTTTGTATTGTTTGTTTTTTTTTTTATGATTACAAATGTTGTTATTTATAGCAAGTCCTAAACTCTAGTGGCAAAACTCTAAATAGTGTATAAGGCCTTAGACCCTAAAGAACTGGGCTCATAAATAAAATAAAGAAAAACATATATAAGAATATAAAACTATACGTTTAATAGAAGTGAGCATGCAGTCACTTAGCTTGTCTTGGAAGGAGTAGGATCCAAATTGGGCAGAGTCGGCAGTTGGATGTTCAGGTCCGAAGAGGAGCTTCTGAAGTCTTGCAGTGCTTAGCCAAGACACTAGAAAGGTTGGCCCATAATTGCTAAGTGATAGAATTAATCAGCACCAGTCTCTCGGTGTCATGTCAAGTGGATCTTTGGCCTTGAGTCCTCGATCGTGTGGTCTCTTGGCTTCTCGACAGATGACAAACTTGGTGCTGAGTGTCTCCTTTTCTTTTTCCTTTGGTCTTCTGTTATTAGATTGGCTTTTGCAAAACTTGATCAATCTTGGCTTGGGATTGGTCAGCCTCGGCTTAGATATGGTCAAAGGTTGATTCCCATCATTACCACAGGTCCGAAAAGAAGTCGTTCTCTACGTTAAACATTGAGCACGACTTGGGTTACTGAACAAACTCTTCTTCTCCTTTCGCTTCATCATGGGTGTCAAGTGCCTCTAGATTTCCTCAATGCTCATGGGGGTCAAGCAATAACTTTTCCTATCTTTTCGAACAGTGTAAGTGTTGAGGAAACTGTTATGGATCACTTTCCGATTATACTCCCATGGTCTCCTAAGAAGCAAATTTGCAGCATTCATAGGCACCACATTGAATTCAATCTCATCCTTATACTGTTAAACCTTGAATGATATCCAAGCTCTCTTATGCATATGGACCATACTCTTGTCATCAAATCATTTTAATCCATAGGGTTAGAAGTGCGAATATGTCGACAATTTCATCTTTTCCACTAAACTGGTAGAGACGATGTTAGTGTAGCTTCCCCCATCAACAACTAGGGAATAGGTCTTCCTATTCACCAAACATCTCATATGAAATAAATTTTGCCTTTGTCTAAGATTTGCCTTCAGGTAGGTTCATGTCGCCATAGCTAAGAGTTTATCCAAATCCTTGGCATAGACATCTTCTTCTATGAACTGGTCTTCTGAACTCATGTCAGTCTAACTTTTGATTTAAGCCTCGAGCCATTTGCCCTTTAAGACCATGACCCTCTTATTCGGGCATTGGGACGCAATGTATCCGTAGCCTAAGCATTTGAAACATTTCACATCTTGTCATCAAGGTCTTAAACTCTTGCAAATACTTTTCAATAGTATTTTGACCTTATCTCAAGTGCTGGAACGCATGGAGCATCTCTTGCTTAAAGTAGTTTGGCATAAAGTATTGATTCATCAATTGCTTCATAAGGCTTTAAGTTCTGATCGGCTTCTCTCCTTTAGTATCTCGCTTAGCAACTAACTTATCTCACTAAAAACTTGCATATTCAATAAGGGGTAATGAATCCAACTTAACCTTTGTTCAATCATCACACTTGTAGTACTCAAACAACTTCTTGATGCGGGGAACCCGGTCAAGGAATTCTTCAGGTCGATTACTTCTATTGAAGGTTGACAACTTAAGCTTTATATTATCAAGTCCTTGGTTAGATACTCGAGGTACATCCCTTGCATTTTGAGTTAGTTGGTTTACCTTGGATCGGCCACTTCTGTTGGAGATCTGCTCAGCTATATCCCTTTTCAGCATTGGTACTCTTCTTCGAGCTTCTTGATTTGCTTCAAGGTTAACATTCCTTTCATTTCTTTTTCTTAGCTTAGGTTGGTTTTCTCTCCTTCTCGGCTCAGTAGCTCTTCTCGACCGTTGCTCATTGTTGTTAAGTTCATTGGAACCACTTCTACTAGCGGGTGTTTGCTCCCTTCTTTCTTCTTAGCTATTATTTCTGCGACCTTTAACTAATCTAATAAGTTCTTGGATAGAGTCAGTGAGATTTTGAATTTAATATTCTAAGTTATCAATACGTCGTCTCAAACTTTCGTGAAGATTATCACTAGTGTTGTTGATACTAGCCTCCGACATTCTTGTCTGTATAGTAATTTTCCAAAAAATTGAACAAACAACAAAACACAATTACAGTAACTTAGAAACAACCACTAGTCAGCTTCTGTAGCTACTACTACTAACAAACACTTCCACAATAACTAGAATCAATTATTGAAATTAATGATATTGGACTCAACTACAACATTAATACCACAACTACTAAAAACACGAACAACACACTAACTACGAAATGATGATTATTAGAAATGTTTAAACTACGAATCAACTTTGAAGAACACTATTACGTGTGTCTCCCCAAAGCTTTGATACTAAGATAATGTGGATGACACATGGTAATGGATCTTGAAAGGAAGATGATGTAATCTAGGTTTGAGTGAGAATGAGAATAGGGGGTTTTTGAGTGTGAACGTGATAGATATCACACATGAAGACATAAACACAATTAGGGATTTGAGCTTGAAATATGGTTCAATACAACTTACGAACACTAAATATTGCTCAGGATTCAAATGAGGGTTAAATGCAACTCACTAACTCGCTCAAATGAAGGTTTACCATAATCATAAGGTCAAGATTAATAAGAACGTAGGAGACTTTTATCAACACTCAATAATCCGATAAATGCTAGCTCAAGTGTAGCTTTGCTCAAAAGAGGAAAGTTTCACTCTGTATGGGAATATTCTTTACTATGTCTCTGTACTGTTTGTTTTGTTTATGATTACAAATGTTGCTATTAACAACAAGTCTTAAACCCTAGTGGTAAAATTGTAAATAATGTACAAAGCCTTAAACTTTAAAGAATTGAGCTCATAAATAAAATAAAGAAAAACATGTATTAAATACAAAACTGTGCATTTAGTAGAAGTTGGTATGCAATTACTTGGCCTATCTTGGGAGGAGCAAGATTCGAACTAAGCAAGGTTGGTAGTTAGATGCTCGGGTTTAAAGAGGAGCTTCTAAAGTATGGTAGTACTTGGCTAAGACACTTGAAAAGTCGACCTATAATTGCTGAGTGATAGAACTGGTTGGCATTAGTCTCTTGGTGCCGTACTGAGTGGATCTTTGGCTTCAAGTCCTTAGTCATGTGATCTTTTGGCTTCTCAGCAGACGATAGACTTAGTACCGAGTGTCTCCTTTTCTTTCCCTCGATCTTCTATTATTAGATTAGCTTTAGCAAAACTTGATCGATCTCAGCTTAGGATTGGTTGGCCTTGGCTTGGATATGGTCGGAGGTTGATTCCCATAAAGAATGGCCACAACTACTAATGTGGATGCCTTAGGTGTACTAGTAATGCTGAGGACAACACACCTTTTGTGCTTGACCTTAAAACCCAATCGGAAGCCATAGGTGCAACCAAGGTCATTGTGATTTGCAACATAGTTTTAAAAAAGATTGAAAATAAAGTTGCTGTTATCTTTATTCTAAAAAAGGTATGGAAGAGTTACGATAATTGTGAAATTATAGCAATGAAGGCAAATCACTATGTATGCACTCTTAGTGATAAACAACAAGCTATTAAGATCATCAAAGATATACCATGGCTGTTCATGGGAAAGTTGATTGTGTTGGATATGTGGAATCTCACTAGAATTTTGAAGATGTCAATCTGGGCAAATTCCCTTTCTAAGTTCAACTACATGGGCTAAAGTTAGATTAGATGATGGAAGCTAATGCAGTCAAGACAGGGGCCCTGGTGGGTGAAGTATTAGAATGTGAACCAATTTACCTTAGAGGAAGAGCTTTGAGAGTAAAAGTTAACATGGATTGGTCTACTCCAATTAAAATAGGCACTTGGGTTAGTCGAAATATTACAAAAAGATACTTTGTAAAGCTCAAATGCGAGAAACTTCTCGATATATGTTTCAAGTGTAGAAGAATGGGGCACTTCACAACAAGCTATAGTGAGGAAAAAGGTTAGCAAAACTTTAGGGCATGGCTAAGAACTTCATCTATAAGGCCTTTATCTAATGGGGATAGTTCTCCCACTAACGTTTCACTAGTATAGTCATCTTTTGTGGGGGTTGACTCTAGTGAATCCGACCCTATGAGCCCCATTACTGGGAGGGGGAACAACATAAGAGTAGAGGAAGCAAGCTTGTCTAAAATCTTAACACCAAAAAACATACACAACCATCTATACCCCTCCTTTTGAGAGAGCTAACTCGTCTTATCTCTCAGCTTTAAGGCAACCCAAGGATAGCCTTTTTCCATTAGATTTTTGCCTACCTCATAGTCCTATGAAGTCTCATACCCCTGTTATTCCTAGCTTTAATGTCCCCTGTTTAACAAACATGAAGAAGTAACCAACCCATCTAAGGACTCCATGCCTCGCCAACCTATACACCAAACCTTCATACAATAACCAATGACACCTTACATCCCACTACAATCACCTTAACCTTCATATACATAGTACCCTAAACCTACATACTACTCTTCCAATATCTACACTATTGAACTCCTCGATTCCAATCCCTCCCCCTTTCCCCCAAACTCCAACTACCTTACCCATGTTAAAGGCATCATCATCACAACTCATTCTTGCTCTAAAAACTTTAGCTATTAAGAGAACTACAAAGACTTGAATGATGGCCTTATCAAGAGATTGAAGTTTAATGATAATAAGAAAGGAAAATCCCCTTAAGCTAACAAATCACCAACTAAGAGAGGGAGAAAGTTAAGGAAAGGGGCTATAAAGACTAAAAAAGTTGATAAGCAGCTAGAGCATATGAATTTGGATTTGGACTCCTTAGTGTATGTGCTTATTGCAATTTTTGACAATGTGAAAGATGGCTATAGTAGTTGGCTAGAAGTAGCTATGGGCTCAATGATTCTTCTTAATTGGAACTTATCAAGGTTTAGGATCTGACTTGATAGTATAACTTCTACGGGATTTCATTGTTAAACATAACCTTAGTCTTATGTTCCTTATGGAGACAAAAAATAAGAGTAAGAAGTTATCCAAAATTAGACATCGATTGAGGTACAGTAAGGAATCCTATGTTCCTCAAATAGGCCATCTAGTAGTTTAGCCTTACGATGGAATGATGAGATTGGGATTGAAATACATAGTTAAAAGAATCACATCGGATCTTAAATGTATTTACAAGATGGTTTGCTATTTTTTGCTCTCTCTTAGATATATGCCAATCTTGATCCTAATTATAGGCATGTTTTATGGAATGATTTAGAGTCAATAGGTGCCCATTGTAATTACCCGTGGTTATGTATTGGTGATTTTAATGACATCTTATTTCACCATAAGAAAGAAGGAGGCAATCCTTAGTATTGTAGACTGATGGAACGGTTTGGATCAATGGTTTTAAATGCTAACCTTAAGGATTTGGGGTTCAAAGGATTAAGTTGTAAGCCCTAAAGTTAAGTCAAGAGATCGTAGGATTGAACTTAGAACACAAGATTTAAAACGATCGGTTAAAGGATCCGATTAAACCTAAATTATAAACTATTCAGAGAAATATTAGTAAAAATGACTCCCATAAACTTGAATTTAAGAAAATAAGTAATAAAATAGGAAACTATAAAAATTTTCAAATTTTAAGTATAATAATTGCTAATTACCGAAAAGGCGAAAAGTATAATCTAATAACTAATAAATTACTAGAGATAGATTATATGTATACTAAAAATTATAGAATGACCTAAATAATAATTAGGAATATTCACATGTACTCTACATGTATTTACGTGTAGATAAAAATACACAAAATTACCTAAATTAACTAAAAACTTAGTAAATAATTAAAGAAAATTATTAATTAATTGTGGAAAAATAAAAAAAAAATCAGAAGGGTATGGAATGATCCAAATCTGGTCGTGGTAGGTCAGGATCTGAAAAAAAAAAAAATTACCCAATTAGAATTAGGCAACATAAAAGTCAAAAATCAAGGAAATGGGGGTAATGTTATGTCTAATTAATGCATATTAATTACTAAAAAAACGTCTATAAATAGGGGAAAAATTCACAGAACACCTTTGGGCAGTGAGGAATTAGAGAAAAATAGAGAGACTTGAAAATTCAAGGAAAAATCCAGAAAACAAAAAAAGAAAAGGAAACTGTGCAGTTAGGGCTAGTGAGCCAAAACCACTTCTCACCATCACCTGGGATCGAGCCACCACTTGGGACCGAGCCACCACCACCACCCCACTCCAGACCCACCGTTTAGGCCGGCCGACATACTTGGACCAGGTTTGGACAGCCAAAAAGTATCGAATCAGGTAAGTCCCATAATTGCCCCGATTTTGTATAATTTTGTAAAATTAGTTATTTTGCCCAAAAAATTATGAAACTTGTTATTATGAAGTTTTATTGTATGTAGATTTAGGGAAAAATAGTGATTTAGTTTAATCACGTCTAAAAATATAGGGTTCTTAACAAATTGAGTAAAACCGAGCATGATTAGAATTAGAAATAAATAGGCTTAGGAGTGTAGTTTGAAGCTTAATTTTTTTCTATAGAATGCTTATGTGATATAGAACAGTGCTATGAAACCATTTTTATAAAATTAATTTTTGAAATTTTTAAGTTAATTTTTAGCCCTAAAATGATGGAAAAATTGGGTAATTTTGGATTAATTAGGTGATTAAGATACTAATTACTGATTTAGATAGTAATTAGATGTTTAGGGATTTTAATCTCTGATATGGAAACCTAATCCTAACCTTTAGAGTATTAAGTATAGTTAATTTAGGAAATTAGGTAGTTATTGTAAGAAATTAGTAATACGTGAAATTGAAAATTAATAAATCTAAAAAAATTAGGGTTATTTAGATAATATTGTAATAAAAATTAGAATAATACTAAATCTGAAATAAAATTTAATTTTAGATAAATGTATAAAAATGTAAGATTTTCTTACATGGGAAATAAATCTGATACCCCAATTAGGAATAGCGTGTACCAAATAGTTTAAAATGCTAAATTAAGACTCAATAGGATATTTGAATACTCGAGCTTAATGTGATTAATTTCACATTAGGATTCAAGCATATTTAAGAATTAGGAATCAAAACTAAAATCTAATTTAGGGTCTGAACCTCGAAATAAAGTAGAAAGAATTATTAGTATATAATAGGTATATATGGAAAAAGGAGTTAAATTATAACTTAGAATATGAATCCTGAAAGTATAAGTACTAAAAAGACCTATTTGTATTATAGGACACCCAGAGACAAATCGGCTTGCAACTAAGTGATTGGGTAATTGAGAAATTCCAAGTAAGTTGGGTTATTACTTATTGTAATAGAGTACTATTTGTAATAGAGTACTATTTGTATGGTACTCGGAGACTTAGGATTGTATATGGTTGCGATTGTAAGTAGTTTATGCATGTGTTTGATGTATCTGAATTCGTACTGAAATTATGGTATGATGGATTTTGTGTTACGATTGAATTGGTGTGAATTGTTTGAAAACCCTAAATGAAATTTAATCTTATTCGACTTTAATGACTAAAAAATGCCATGCATTGCAACTCGTTAGGGGATCATTAGGATTCTCCAACCAAATACCAATCCCTTCGAAAGGGATAGCACAGGATTGCATAATGGTTCATTCTTCATCCTCAGTCGAACTAAGTGATAGGAGAGGAGGTCACGGCGAAGGTGAAGTCAATGGTTCGAAGGTAGTCGCAGGAGGAGCGAGGTCTCTATTGCACAAGCCTGGATTTGGTTGTGAGTTACTACATAACATGGAACTCCTCAACCCAGATTAGAGCGGGCGAAATTTCTCTGATTTCACAACGGACTGGACTACGTTGTACGATGAAACTTGATTGTTGCATTGCATGAAAATAATTGGTTGATAATCTTGTTTGTGCTTGTATGCATTTATGAGTCTCCAATTCAACTTACTGAGCTGTAGTTACTCATACCCTTATAGATCCTTTTGCAAGTCCTGATTTCTGAACTCTTCAAGTAATATGCTGCCTTACAATTACCTAGAGGTTAGTCCTTTTTGAAGCCGGGGGTGTGAGGATCAATCTATTTAGTAATGATGTGTAGCTAAAGTATCCTTGTAGTTAAGGATGAAAGACTGATAGTTATTATGTAATTTAGTGAACTGTTGTGTTTATGTAAAACTTCTTGGGAAGCTCTGTGGACTTACATATAATTATACATGTTTATTAGAAATTTGTAATATTTATCATAATTGTAGTTTAACTGTTAATCGGACTGTTTACTTCAAAGCGAGGAGTCGTCGATGCCTTATGTAGATCATGTCTATGGTAAGCACTGTGAGGCCAGTTACTATCATAGAATGGTTTATACGGCGGGACTATTGCGACTCTGTGACTTCGGGGCGTAACATAAGTTTCACTTGGTCAAATAAAAGAGAGGATACAGGCCGGTTAAAGAAAGAATTAATAGAGCACTTACTTGTTATGATTGACAGGCTAGTTAGAGAAAGAGTCGACAGAGCACTTGGTTCCTATGAGTGGCTCCTTAAATATCTAAGAACTTAAATCTTAAACAGTTAAATGGCAAGGTCGGATCATGCGGCACTCATAGTTGACTCTTGCTTTAGTGAAAAAAAAAGTGGAATAAGGTATTGAGATTCGAGAGTATGTAGACCACTTCCGAGAATTGTAGAGTAACCATCGAGAATGCTTGAGTGAGAATCTACTTGATATATACCCTTTCCCTTTGGGGTTTAGGCTTAAAAGGTGTATAGTGAAATTGAAAAATTGGAGTAAAAATTTCCTCCCTAATAACAAGCTTGAGATAAGATGCATACAAAATGATCTCTTATAGATTCAAAATGATGGAAATCAAGTAGACAAAGAGAAGGAAAGTAGGTTTATTGAAAAATTACATGTGTTGTGGAAAAGAGAGGAGATGTATTGGCAACAATAATCAAGAGTGAGTTGGCTAAAAGAGTGCGATAGGAACACTAAGTTTTTTCATCAATCTACATTAATGCAATGCTAGGGAAATAAAATTCTAAGACTAAAAAATTCTAATGGTAACTAGGTTGATGAAGAGAAAGAAGTTATGTCTACTTTTCATAATTTCTACGTAGATTTATTCAAAATTGAAGGATGTAGGTAGTGGGGTAACATGCTTCAATCAATTCCTGTATCAGTTATCCTTGAAATGAATGGAAGTCATGGTAAGCCTATTTCAGTGGGGGAAATAAAAATGCAACTTCTTAGCTGGGCACCTTAAAAGCCCTTAGTTTGGATGGGTTCTTGGAAGCCTTTAGCCAGCGTTACTAGCATATTGTGGGCGGTATTGTAGTAGAAATGGTCTAATCTTTCTTTAGAACATGTATTATTCCCTTATCCCTTAATCTTACAAATGTTGTGCTTATCTAGAAAGTTGCTCCTCTTGAGGAAGTAAGGTACTTTAGACTCATTAATCTTTGCAACTTTGTCTAAAATGTTACCTCTTAGGTGTTGGTCAATAAGCTGAAACCAATTATGTAAAATATCATCTCAGAGTCTTAGAGTGCATTTGTTTTTACTTGAGTCATCCATGATAATAACATAGAAGCCTACAAAGTACTCCACTTTCTAAGAACCAAACAATCAAAGAAAAATTTCTTATGGCTCGAAGCTTGATATGAATAAGGCCTATGACCAAGTTATGCGAGACTTCCTTAGAGTAGTCCTTTCTAGGGTTGGTTTTTGTGACAAATGGATTGGGTGGGTTGTGGAGTATGTCCCTTCGGTTTCATATATTATAATGGTTAATGGAAAGAATATGGGACATGTTATACCAACTAGAGGACTTAGAGAGGGTGACCTTCTCTCTCCTTACTTGTTCGTTATTATGGTTGATGTACTTTCCCTTAACATTAAAAGAGCAATCCAAGATAGGAGACTAAATGGAATGATGATTAGGCCCTCTTGTCCAGTTTTATCTTACTTACTTTTCGCTGATGATTCATTATTCTTCTTTGAAGCTTATGTAGATAATGTGAGTTTTTTGAAAGACATTTTACAGGGCTATTGCAGAGTATTTGGTTAGAGAATAAATTTTAGGAAATTGAGTATATTTTTCAGTAAGCATGCTCCTATAAATAGGATATCTAAGATTTGCATGATTTTTGGGAGTCCCTGTATCCACTAATCTAGGTAAGTATTTAGGCTTACTACCATCTAGGGATGAGATAAAACTGAAGCTTTACGTTTTGTTAATGGAAAGATTTAGTCAGAACTTAAAAGTTGGAAAAGAAGTATATTGTCAAGTGCAGGTGGGGAAGTGCTTATCAAGGCTATTGTAGGAAGAATCCTGACATACTTCATGAGTTGCTTCAAGTCCACTTCTAAGTGGTGTTGTGAAGTCAATTCTTTTGTAGTGTAATATTGGTGGGGACAAAAATGAGGAAAGGAAGATACATTGGCAGAGTTGGGATAAGATAACTCTTCCTAAGATGAGTGGAGGCCTAAGGTTCAAAGACTTGAATGATTTCAATTTGGCCTTGCTCACCATGTTGGCTTGGAGAGTGATTAATAATCCCGATCCCTTTGGGTGCGAATTCTCAAAAGCTCTTCCTTCTTGCAGGCATTAAGAGGATTTAGAGATTCTTGGAGGTGGGCTAGCATATTACAGGGCAAGGACTATCTCTTGAGACGGGCGTTGTGGCAAGTGGGAAATGGACTTTCAATTTGCGCTGGGCGACA
Source organism: Lumnitzera littorea (assembly GCA_024138015.1). Classification (NCBI taxonomy): domain Eukaryota; kingdom Viridiplantae; phylum Streptophyta; class Magnoliopsida; order Myrtales; family Combretaceae; genus Lumnitzera; species Lumnitzera littorea. Next base: position 79,005,144 of record JAMXBB010000002.1, read on the forward strand.
TAGGTGGGTGCTGAGCTTAAACGGAAATGTACCATCATTCAGGTGATGTAGCTCTAACCCAGATTTGTAAGTTGCTGGTCTTATTAATTCGAAGTCTAGATCATGGGATGTGCAAGAAGTTCAAAGGTGGTTTGATGAGCAAACAGTAAGAGTCATTAAAAAAAAACACCCCTCTCATCTACATATTGGTAGGATTGGTTAATTTGGCTGCATGAAAAGTCTGGAAAATGCAGCGTAAGGTCCACTTACAGCTTTATCAGATGCAACTCTATTCAAAACACACCAAGAGCCTTCTAATCCCATCAATTTGAAAGAGTTGTGTGGAATTAGGTTTGTTACAATCTTTACTAACCTAAAGTGAAACATTTCATACGGAGAGCACTAAACAATGCAATGCCAATGCAACATAACCATGTGTGAAGGGGACAGTTGAGCATGCTCTGTTGTGTTGTCCCTAGACTGAGCTGGTTTGGTTTGCAGTTTTGGTCATTTAGATTGTTCTTGAGCAAGTGTTGTCCCTTGAAGATTGGTTGAAACATTTCATTGAGGGGGTAACACAAACTAAGAAGGAAAAAGTTAAATGCTTTGCTAAAATCTGCACGGTTATGTGGAATATATGGAAGGGTAAATGTAAGAAAGTGTTTGAAAGCCAAAACTCGAATGTTCAGGTTGTTACACGTGATGTACAATTAGCTACGTTAGGAGTCGATATCATAAAAAACAAAGACTTTGGTAAGTAGCAACTAATAGCAGAATCTCCTGTTCTTTGTTCAAATCCAGCTAGCTATTATAATGATAGAGTTTATAGGTTGAATCTTGCTTTGTTGGATGTAGGAAACCAAATTGAAGTGCAAAATGATGACATAGCGCAACAGATGCAACAGGGAGTGGTTTCTCACAATAATAGCGATCTAAGTTCATCTACTAGCCGCACCACACTTGTCCATGTAATTTTTACAGCAACAAAGAGACTCAACAATAGCTTGGGTATCTCCGTATTAGCGTTTATGATGTACGCAGAAAATAGGCGGGTTGTGCAATAGTAGATGTGTGTTGGTTTGGAATAAGAACAATAGTTGGCGAGAGATGTCTCTACTTGGATTATGCCTCTAGTTTGATTTAGATGGCACTTTTGATTCAATTACTAGTGTTGCTTGCGGCTATCGGTTTATTAGCAAGAAACAGTTTTGGCTTCGTTTGTGAGGGAGGATCTAAAATTTGTCATGCCAATTCTCCGAAAGTGACGGAAGCCTTAGCCACACTTGAAGCGACAAAGCATGCTAAAGAAAGAGGATTGGGAAAATATCATTATAGAGGTTGATAATGGCACGATTTACAATGCTTTTACCTAACCTGCAGATCCTTCCTGATAGCTTTTTGCTTTAGAACGAGACTTTATTCTTTAAAGGCCCCACTTCAGATCCCTATCCTTCAACCTGATTAGAAGACAAGCAAATCGAGTCACAGATTGGGTTATGAAGCAAACGAGACAGGCGATATGCCTGTAGGGTTAGATGCATGTGTTACGGACCTCTCGAAGTGGGCCATACTTAGGAGGTTCCTAAGGCCCAAAGACGANTGTTACGGACCTCTCGAAGTGGGCCATACTTAGGAGGTTCCTAAGGCCCAAAGACGAAAGCCCAAGCCCACTAAAAGCTTCTAGATGATGAAATGTTCTAGAAGGTTCTGGAGAAGACTAGAATATTGTAGTTGGTAAAGGTAGGTGAATGTAGTAGTTGGGAATCAATTGTAACCATTAGATCGAATTGATCCTGACCATTAGATTGTAAAGGCTTTCTGTATATATAGGGGTATTCCCCTCAGATGTACAACACAAGTTATTTGAGTGAATACAGTATACTATCAGAGTTTCTCTCTCTACTTTCTCTCTCTAACATTGTGAGCGTATTACAGGCTGACTTAGCCTTCCTTAGTGAGGTCAGGAGCGCTAAGTGCCGCACGGGGTCGAGCGACGGAATCCGCCCGTGACACATGCACCTCCATCTTCTCTTGAGTCACTTTTACTGTTTGATGCTAGATATATTGATGTTCATTTTTGTATAGAGGAGATCTCTGATGTATTGAACTCCATTAATATTTAATATTAATTATCTCTTCTTGGGAAAAAAAAAAAAAAAAAAATTATTCTACTTTAGTGAAGTTAAAAGTATATTCAAGCGGATTTGCACTTTTGAAACACACAATAATGACCTTGTAGCAAAAGTAGGATAAGAAGTACTAATCTTGAAAAGGTGTACAATTCGATGATATTTCAATGCATCCTACAACTTTCCATCCCACATCCACACCTAAGACCATGAATATTCATGTGACTTCTCACGTTTCCCTAAGATGAAGCAATGAGAATGGAGTTTTTACTCCAATAAAACCCATTGAGCTGGTGTATTATTCCAAATGTTAGGTTGCTCTGATAAGTAATCAGCAAGTTACAATTTTCTTTTTCTTAAATTTTTATTGGCTAAAAATTATAGTTTTGGAACCTTAAAAAAAAAAAGAAGTTAAGAAAATTTATTGAAACAATTTTCCATAAAATGGAGAGTTATTTAAAAAAGAAAGTGTTTTTTTAATATGTTAATGTTGCGGTTAGAAACAATATTCATATTCTGAGGAGTAAAAAAGCTGTGTAATTCTCCATTCTCCCTCTCACTTGCCGCTCAAACTGACTTCCATCAACCCTTGTCTCGTATCTCCGCCCACACCGACTCAACCGACGGGGTCTTCAGAATGTGTGGAAGGGGTCGTTGCACTCTCCTCTGCGACGACATCCCAAGGGCTTGTCATCGCTCCTCTCCACCTTCGCGCACCATTAACATGGATAGGTCTCTCTCTCTCTCTCTCTCTGTGCGCAATCTGCACACTACATGTCTTTCAAATTGATGGAGTGTATATGCATATGTGTGTGTAGGTACCGACCGTCGTATAATGTCTCGCCAGGACGTGACTTGCCGGTGGTCCGAAGAGAAGAGGGTTCTTTCTCCGATGCCAACGGTGGATATCTGATTCACTGTATGAAATGGGGACTAGTCCCTAGCTTCACCAACAAGAATGAAAAACCTGATCATTTTAAAATGGTAATACTATTATTGTTATATTAGAAAACATATTAATGGCCGCCAGGAACTTGTCAAGAGGCCGAAGAGAGAAGATTTTGACATTTCCAGGCACTTGTTCTGTATAATCTGACTTTGGATAGAAAAGTTTCTTTCTAATTGCCTTTGACTACCGTTAAAGGGACCCTTTTTATTGTTCTCATGTTATTGTGCTCTTGGTTACTTAAATTCGAGCTTAGTCTATTCAATTATAAGGCTTTAGTAACTCACTTAAAACCCAATTTCTCTTTAACTTTGTTGGGCATAGATGAGTACTAGTGATGTTTCACTCTAAGATAGAATTTCTGCTTCATGGAAAATGATTTCTGCGTTCTTCCGATATTCTTCAGGATTTAGTGTTCAAATTAAATGGATCACGCTGTCCAGGGTTGGGGTGGCGGGAATCCATTAGATTGGCGGTGTTAACGAAAATTGACTGTCAAGGGTCAGAGGTGTTTGTTCATTAAACTTAACAAGTAATATTCCTTAATTCTAGTAGGACAATTTAACTTGATTAGAAGAGTATATTTCATTTCGGGAAACTGTCACATTGGATACTTAATGTTGTCCATTTTTGCTATTAACTACTAAAGTTTAAGAATATCAATTTACTTTTTACAAACTCTTCAAGGTTATTTACAATTCTTGGACTAGGTAGTTAATTGCAAAATGCTGTTAATTACATAAAAGAAAAAGGGAAAAGTTCCAAGTAGTTTAATGCAAAAACAGACAAAATTCAGGTACCAAATGGATACTTTTAAATTTCAGGCAGTTAATTACAAAAAATGGTAAAATTTGGGTATCAAATGTGACATTAGCTCTTTAATTTCATTTGTTATCTCGGGAAACAATTCCTTGAGGCAAACACGGTCTACAAGTTTGTTGTTTGCGCTTTGCATGGAGTCTTAAATATAATCAGTTTGATTTTCTGTGCTTTTGACCATATATGTGACATGTTACCTCGAAGCATTTCTGAGAGGGCTTCATTTGAATGCATTTCAAACTGCAGTTCAATGCTCGGTCCGAGTCAATTACTGAGAAGGCTTCTTTTCGTCATCTTATTCCTAAAAGCCGGTGTCTTGTGGCATTTGAAGGGTATGTAATGGATACTTGCTGTCTTTGCTATGAAATTAATTTTCAGATAAAATTGTTTGTAATTGCGAGAATGTGAAGCCAGCTGATTTGCTTAAGAAGAACTTTAACTTTCATTGATTGTGAAAAAAGTAAATGTTTGGAACCAGTAGATTCTTTTCATTGTGTTGTACCCCCCTTCTTAGTCCTTTATCTCTTTGTTCAAATATTACACATTATCCAAAGGGTTCCATAACTAAACAGGATGCAATAAATATTCAGATTCTATGAGTGGAAAAAAGATGGTTCAAAGAAGCAGCCATATTATATCCACTTCAAGGATGGTCACCCTCTTGTTTTTGCTGGTTTGTATGACTCATGGAAGAATGCTGAGGGTATGCCACTTTCATTGATTTACGTTTGCTAGAAAAAGGGTACCAGAATGATTGAGAGTTGATATACAGTTTTCATCGTTGTAACTACATCTCTCTCTCTCATTTGTATTTTTTTTTTTTTTAATATATATCGTGCTTTGGATCCTGAGTCTACTATCTTCTCTAAAGCTGGAAAATTTGGATTTTTTTGGTGGTATTGTGTAGTAATACCATGATTACTTCTTGATCCATAACTATAAATGCTGATATTCTTGGTTGGGACTTGGGAGTTTTCCTGGTACTACCGGTCCTTACCTAAATTGGCTGAGGAAGCTGATATTATCTTGCAGGTGAGCTTCTATACACCTTTACTATTCTCACAACTTCATCATCACCATCTCTTGAGTGGTTGCATGGTAAGCACTCTTTTCATCAGTTATATCCTATATATATGAAACTTAATATTTATTTATTTAATTTCTTTTTCCTATTGTAAATATTGGTATATGATTATATCCCCTTATTATATAAGAGATTTGCACATCTAGTATTGGAAACAGACCTTTTGGCTTCATATGTTCTGAAGCTTGATCTTGATAACATGCTTAATCTCAACACTATGGAGTTGTCTATCTGCATAGCATGATCTACTCTATATTTTGTGAAAGGCAATCATGCAGAGGTTTGAATGCAAATATTTATGCTATCACATTATTTTAGTAAGTTTGAATTCATTTTCCTATCAGAGGACTTTGCTTTCAAAAGATGCCTGTATACATGCCCCTTTCCTGCCATACTTTCTTTTGATGCTGTGGGAACTCATCACTGCCTCGATGATTTTCTTACTTCTTCTGATTTGAGGGGTTTATATTTGAAACAGATTTTGGGACTAGACATATGTGATTGTTCACAGTATGATACTTGGATTTAACATGAGCAGCGGTTAATGTACCCAATAACAACATCCTGATTTTGCGCAATCTGCCTATTGTTGTCTTTGCCTACTTCATTACTGCTGAAGGAATTCTTAATGCTGAATATCCTCAATCTTCTTATGGTTGATTGATTATTTCATCATGTTTAGAATGTCAGTATCAGGATGTTTGTGGGATGTAGGTTCTAATGATGAAATAAGGAACGAGGCACATAGTTTTGTTTCTAGTTTTCAATACATTACTGGTCTTTTTGATGGTTTCAGCTGAATTTCAGATCATGTAAATTTATCTTCTAAATTGACTTCTGATGTTTGAGTTAAATCCTACCTATATGTGAATCGGATTAGAAGTAGCATCATGTTTGTAGTTTTACTCATCTGTTATTACAGACAGGATGCCGGTGATCTTGGGAGACAAGGAATCAATGGATATATGGCTGATTGGTTCAGCTTCTTCCAAATTTGATTCAGTACTTAAACCATACGAAGAAAAAGATCTGGTAAGACATCTACTAGTACAAGAAGTGTCAAGTGATATTTCCATTGAGCAAGGATATATCAGATACTTTTGTTTCCAGGTGTGGTACCTAGTTACACCAGCAATGGGTAAGCCATCGTTTGATGGCCCAGAATGCATTGAGGAGGTAAACAATTATTATTTCTTTTTCTTTTATTAGTGTTGTGCAATTTGGTTGAGTTGAGGTTAAATGGAATTTGTTGGTGGTTGTGATATATGCATCATGGGGTAGCTATATCACAACCATCGAAAATTTCCATGGTTGTGATATATGCATCATGGTAATATTCTAATATTGGTAGTTGCTACTAAGTTACTCTCTTCCATGGTAAGGAAGAGTAACTTATTCAAGGCAGGGATCAGCAGGAGGCTTGCATTTTATTTCTTCGTCTGCCTTTTTATGAAAATTTCCTACCCCTAAAAGGCGTTCCTGCTGCTTCTATTTGCGTGCAACCACTCTGTGGTTATGATAGTTACATGTTTCTATATGCTGTCTCCGTCACACTTATCTATATTGCTAATGCCAAAAGCGATTATTCAACTCACAGCATACAATATATAGCCTCTTTTTCTTTTTTCCTGCCTATCATATAATGTATAATTTTGAAATGCCAAAATATAGGGAATGTGGGGTAGTGGTGGTTTCTTTCTAACCACATTTTCCAACAATGTGAGTAACCAAATTCGACAAAGACATCTTGCAAATATTACTTGAATGTGATGGGCCAAAATGTTCCGTTTTTCACTTGCATGCACAGACAGCAAAAAGAAAATGGAGTTACATTTTTTTTTTAAAGCTATATTGTCTGTAGCAAAATTAATTAATCATTTCATATTTCACATTTAGTAGCGTAGATCATTTCTGTTTTGAGCTATATGCTTACCGGTATGCCTTCTTGTAATCAAGTGTTTGCATGTCCTCTAAGCAGAGACATAGCTTGCTTATGCTTGTTGACTTATTGTAGATCAAGTTGAAAACTGAGGACAAGAATATGATATCAAAGTTTTTCTTGAAAAAGGAACAAGTAGTGAAGCAAGAAGAGCAGTGCCCTGATCAATTTGGTCAGAATAATCTGAAAATAGATTTGAAAGAAGAAAGTAAATCTGAAGTTTGCGATAAACATCAATGTGCTATTGGACAGGGAGAAGGTGTAAACTCCAATGTAGCTGGCCTCACTAATGATGCTGCTGAGAAGCGCTCAGTTAAACGGGAAAATGAAGAGTTGTCGGTTGATCCGGACCATGTGAAAGGTAGCATTGATAAATATCATTCTAGTTCAGCGAAAAGGAAAAGAGAAGGTAGCAGTATTGGTGGTAAACAGCCAACTTTGCTTTCATATTTTCGGAAGAGGTAGTTCTACTTCGTTTCATGCTTAGCTGCATGTATATATGCCGTGTTTTCAGTGTTAACCTTAAAGCCTTAGGGTGTTGCAGCAGGATGGGAGATCTTCTCTCAGCAAGCTGACATGTTTGTTGTAGCATGTATTTGAAAAGAACATTTTGTAGACTGGAACTCTGGAAGTGTATGAAGTGGTGTGCGGACTTTATAATATAAGTGGAAGTGGTGATTAAGCTTTTGAGGCACCGCTGGTGTTATAATTTTCAGCAAGCATGAGAAGTTTTATTTTGTTACAACGTGTTCTTTTCGGTACATATAATGTACATAAAACATGGCGAAGTGGTATTAGATAAGATCCACATCGTATTCTCAGGCTTGCATGATTGCGTCTGTATGTGCACTCAACAATACTAACGTTTGAATGAACCTAACTCACAAATCGTGGGTAGTTCCCTGATTTGTCATGTTCTTTTGCTTGCTCTCGACTAGAATCAGCGTCACACGGAAGTGATAATTTCTATTTCTGAATTTCAATTATTACACCAATTTACAACGTCGTCTGCCTCCCAGCCACCGCAGCTATCTTAACAAATCCAACAAAATAGCAACATAATAAGAAATAGGGGGTGGAAATTGGGCGATGTACAAAATAGTACTTATTATAAACCCTAGCATTTATGCATTATTAAATGATGGAAATAAACAAAGCATAAATAGAAAAATTCACATAACTTAGTCTTTAACATTCTCCTTCATATTCTTGGAATTTAGCCATCTCACACCACCTCTATTCTCCTTGCAAAACATAGAAAAACCAATAAGAATTAGTATCCTAACATAAAGAATGTAAAGTGAGCTATTAGTCCACCTCATAATCCATCCTTGATATAAATGTGTAAGGTTCAATTCTACCCTCTCTGGATCCTTATGTCCAATATTTGAAGAAATTTGGAGAAAATAAAATTAATTATTCATCATGTTGTTGCAAGAGAGGCACCAACTGATGATGCAAAAAGAAGAAGAAGAATAACTGATCATATTTAATCAAAAAATCTTGATATGCTCTATTTGATAAATACATCTAATAATAAAATAAAAAATAAATATCATCTAGATATTCTAATACTCCTCGTCAAGTTCAAGAACATATATTAACCCTAACTTGTTGATAATGTCTTTGGAAAGTTGCTTAGGCAAGGATTTTGTAAAAATGTCGGCCTCTAGATTCTTGAATGACACATATAGTTTGATGTCACCATCTTCAATTTCAAACCATTTAAAATTACAATCGAGGCACACATGCTTCATTTGATCATGTTGGATTGGATTTTTTACAATACTCAAAGCAAATTTGCTATGGAAAAAAACTTGCAATTGATTCACTTGTATATATAGCTCCTATAGTAATATTTGAACCCAAATAACCTTGCAAATTCCTTGTATAATGACTTTACATTTTGCTTCAGCACTACTTCTAGCTATAACATATTGCTTTTTTACTTCTCTAGGTCACCAAATTTCCCTAGAGCTTGGTACAAAACCCTGAAGTTGACTTTCCATCCATTACATCTCCTCTCCAATCAACATCCGTAAATGCTTCAAGATCTCTACATGTGGTATTTTTTATGAACAACCCTTTACTAAGGTTTCCTTTCAAGTGTTTTAGAATGCGATTTACCCCATCCATGTGGTGTTTAGTTGGTAGATGCATAGCTTGGTTGACCAAATTGATGGAGTGAGCTAGATTTGGTTGTCTCAGAGATAAATAAATTAGCTTGCCAATTGATTGTTGATACTAACCTCTATTTACTAGAGTGTCATTCATTGGTGCATAACACTTCTAATTTTGAGGGATAGGAGTACTCATTGGCTTGTACCCTAATTTACTTGTCTTATTTAATAGATGTAGTACATATTTTCTTTCACTAATAATAATCCCCTTTTTACTCACTATTTCCATTCCATAAAGAACTTCAAATCACTAAGTTCTTTAATTTCAAATTCCTTCTTTATCTCATGTTTTAACTTTTCAATCTTAGAGTAATCATCACCAATGATGATCATATCATCTATAGAAACTATTAGAATGTATTTCAAACCATACTCACTAAATTTCACAAACAAATTGGGATCAACTTAACTTTATGTTTATCCTAAGTGAATCATTGTGTCACTAAATTTCTCAAACCACACCTTTAGGGGATTGTTTCAAGCCATATAAGGATTTTGTTTAACTTACATACCTTGCCCTTATTGGCTTCTAAATTAAATCAAGGTGGAAGTTGCATGTAGATTTCCTCCTTTAGATCTCCATTGAGGAATGCATTCTTCACATTTAGCTAATGCAAAGGCCAATCAAGGTTAGCTGTTAAGGATAAAATGACCTTAATTGAATTCAATTTAACTATTAGTGCGGACATCTCTTCATAGTTTATCCCAAAAGTCTAGGTGTATCCTTAGGCAATCAACCTTTCTTTACATCTTTTGATGCTTCCATCTACTTTGTGCTTGATATTAAATACCTATTTACTTCCAACAGGTTTCCTCTTAGCCAATAGATCCACTATTTCCCTTGTTTTATTTCGATGCAAGGCTTTCATTTCCTTAAGGATAACTTCCCTTCAATTCTGAATGTCTAAAGCTTCATATATATTCTTGGAAATTACACATTTATCTACTTGAGCTACAAAACTCTTGAATTGAGGTGAGAGCTTTAAGTAATTCACATAGTTAGAAACAAGATACCTTTCACATGTTCTCCTTTCTTTTCTTAAGGCTATGGGTAAGTCTATCTCGTCACTTAAAGATAATTCTTCATCAACTTTCTAGACTAATTGCATTGGTTTGGATAATTGGCTTTGTTGAGAAGTTTTATGCCTTCTTAAGTAGACATGGAGTTGTTCAAGTTCTGGAATACAATCTGACACATGAGAATCATCACTAAAAGGATGATTAGGTATAGGAGAGTCATGGTTTGAAGACTAATTTAACTGATTTGACATGACATTTAGATCATACTTCAAGCATTTCGATGACTTGGATACAAAATTTGGATTTTCTAGACATTTTGGCTTACCTTATGGACATTTTGCCTTGGACTCTTTTGGACATTCTAACATGGGTTGCCTTAACTTAGGTGATGTTAAAGATGGAAATGGAGTAGAATTTTTAGAATCTTTTGACTTTTTAGAGGACAAATTCCTTTGTACTTTTGATGACAACAAGAGGTTAGAGCTTAATAATGGTGGCAGGCAATATTGCTCTTCTAAGGATGTCTCCCCTTGAATAGAAATGTCATTGAACGGCTACTCTTTGAGAAAAATAATGTCAAATGTGGTGAAGAACCGCTCTGTAGGAGGGTAGTAACATTTATACCCCTTTTACATAGGAGAATATCCAAAAAATATATACTTTAGAACCTTAGCTTCCAGTTTATTTTTATGAAGGGAATTATTAAGTATAAAAGTTGTACATCTAAAAACTTTAGGAGGAAGTGTATTAAATATGCAAATATTGAGTTAAAATTTGAATAGGACAATAATGGGAGTTTGGAATTGAAGAACTTTAGATGGAATTTGGTTAATAAGATAGGCTGCAGTCAATATAGCAACCACATGGAAATGGTTAGGTACATAAGTTGTAAGCATCATTGACCTAGCTATTTCAAGTAAGTGTCTATTTTTTTCCTGTTTAGATTCTCCATTCATTGAGGAGTATAGACACAAGAGCTTTGGCAAACAGTTCCATTATCACTAAGATAATTTTCAAGTTCACTTGAAAAACATTCCCTCCCATTGTCAGTTTGAACTACTTGGATATTTGTTTAGAAAACATTCATAACAAATTTATGAAACATTTTGAACATAGTGCATATTTTAGATTTTTCCTTAAGAAAATATACCCAACAAACTTGAGTATGATCATTTATGAGGGTAGCAAACCATTTATGTTTAAATTGAGTTATTACATGAGTAGGACCCCAAATATCATTGTACATAAGATGGAATGGTTTTAATGGTTGATATAGATGTGTATAAGAGGAATTCTTTGAGAATTTAGCAAGTATGCAATACTCATATTTAAAACTATTAATATCTTTATTATCGAACAATTTAGGATACAAATGTCTCATGTATACAAAACTTAGGTGACACAAACATTCATGCCAAAGCATGATCTTAGATTTATTTCTAATGGAATAAAAACACTGACACTTAGACACATGACAAGACTTAAATTAAACTTTAGACAAATAGTAGAGGTTATTAAACTCCTCAACATTGCCAATTGTCTCCCTAAAGCTAGGTCTTCTACAATGAAGGAAAGAAAGTCACTTGACAATTCAAGTCTTTTGTCTGCTTGCTCACAGATAGTAAATTGTATCTTAACCCAGGCATAAATAATGTGTCAACTAATTTCAAATCCTCTAACGAAAACTGTTCTTTTACCCTTAGCCGTAGAACTTTCACCATGGGCTACCAATATTTACTAAAGTTTTCACAATTCCTTAATTTTTCAAAGTAATGCAAAGAATTGCACATATGGTTAGATGCCCTAGTATCAATGATCTAACCATCCTTTTTAAAGCCTTGAGTAAGGTTTAGAAAAATACAATTTTGAGCAATAGCAGTAGTGGTGATGAACTTGTTAGTATTACCATAATTGAGTTGAGTTTGGCTAAGAATTTATTGTAACAGAGTAAGCTGTTTTGAGGAAAGACCGACCTTAACATTGGAATTTGATTGCACTTTAGTCTCAACACCTTGAGCAATCCTGATTCCCATGACATCCTTTTGGCATTTTGATTTCCAATAATTCGGTCTTCCTTGTAGCTTCTAGCATGTATTCTTGGTATGATTTGGTCTTTGACAAACATTACACCACATTTTTTCTTTTCCTAATGTATTTGGAATTGTTCCTTTCTTTGTTACCAGGACAGAACTCGATCAAGTTGATAAAGAGGTGTTTAGGTTAGTTAAAGATTCGAAATGCACTTTGTTGGTAGGTGTGGTTTCTATTTTTTGACTCATAATGTTGATCAATCTGGTTGATTTAAGATTGACTATAGCTTTGATACTATGAAGAAATTTGGAGAAAATAGAATCAATTGTTCATCATGTTGATGAGTCCAACACTAAATGGAAAATATATACAAGAGAGGCATTGACCAACAAGGACAATGATGATGCAAAAAAGAAAAAAAAAAAAGAATAATTGATCAAATTTGATTTGATCCTAAAAAAAAATCTTGATAGACTGTATCCTTTGATAGATAAATACAACTAATAATAAAATAAAAATTAAATATCATCTAGATATTCTAACAGTATTAATTACCTAAGAAAAAGATCCTAAAACAGGATAAGTAAAAACCCAGTGTATACTATATTGCAACATGCACAATTTCAAATTAAATTAATCAATTGCAAATGGTTTTTCCCTTAGTACTTCCTTTTATGCTCAATTTCAACACTTCTTGCTTTTGCGTGTGATATTCTAAATCCCTTTTGTAATAGTTATAATACACCTAAGCACCTATTCTTAAAGTACCTAACTATATTCTTTAAGCCTTCCAATGCTCTAGCCGCTATGAACAATCTCTATGATTTAGACCAACTGCGCCTATGATCTTATCTCTCTATTTCAATATCTTGGATTAATTTGTACATAAAAGCATTCTCATGAGTTTAATCCTTTGGTTTGTACTAAAAAAACCTAAAATTGGTGGGATCATGCAATGAATATGGACTTCTAAGTTATTTATCCCCAACCAAGTGCTTAACATATGAAATCATCAGTTGGAAGATGAAATAATCCAATCTTGACTTGTCTACTATTACTCACGAGTGCTTGAGGCTATACCTAATGATTGGCTTTATAATTACTTATGGATATATCACATTTTACCATCACCAATGTATAATAATTTTTACATTAAGAATAGGCAAAAGAATTGGTTGAATTTTGAACCAAATCAGGCTGATTGAATTTAACCAAAAGTTCATTTTTTTTCCTAGCTTGATTTAGTGTGAAGTTTAGTTTAGAGTTTGCAGTTTGGTTTGAGTGGAATGAATTGACCAATTCTCCCTATTAGATGAAGAAACCTTACTCTTCCCTTCTTGTGCATAGTATAAACCTAAAGTCAATCATTGAAATAAAATTTTTTATACTATCTCGATGGGATTTATGTATATAATCAGGAGCATGGTAATCCTAGCAAGTGGATTAGATTGATTATGTGTCACCTTATATAGAAGTCAAGTGTAATCTTATCACGTCTACCTTTGCTGGAGAAAAAAACAAGGATTTTATCCAAAATCAATGTATGCTAATTACCAATACAATTGATGAACATTTATAGAATCATCTAGTGCTTGTTTTTTCATTGTTTTTTTTTTTTTGAGCATACAACTATAGTAAACGATATATACTTTGAATAATGGTACATAGTTTTATGTTGGTTTTTAAAGGGGTACCACATCACTACGGAGACTCAAAATATGAATTCCATGTCATTAGCAAAGTAGACTTCAAACATTGATAATTCCTTGTTAAATTTAAAACTTGAACAAAAAGAAAAATAAAGAAATATAATAAGGGGAAATAGATAAGTAAGTGTTGAATTTTTTTCATTAAGGACATAAGACGGTATTAACTAAAAGTAGTAGGGGTAGTTTGCCAATAGAAAATTCCTATAACCCTAAGTGTAAAAGCCCGACAAAGCTCATTGGAAACCCTTTTTGTGAACTCTCTCACGTATTGCACTTGTTGGTTGGGGTTTCCTTGTGAATCTTAAAGCAAGGAGGAGATTACAATGAGTTTAAACAAGATTAGGATAATAAGAACCAAGGTAAAGATTAAGGATGTCTTTTTATTAAAGAATTTTAATGGAATTTCGATAAAAATTTGTTTTTATTCATAGGGTGTCATGCCCCAACTCTAAGAGTTATAACAGTTTTACCGTGTAAACCAACCTAGGTTAGAAGCTATCTCTTTAGCTACTAACATAGGTATAGACTACACCTATGTTAGTAGTTATATAAGGTGAACGATGACTTAACCAGCTTTGAAGCAGTCAGATGGACACCTTTAGTATATAAGACCTATGGAGTAATATTTAGTAAAATACATTTCCTTATACTTATAGATAGATTAGTTTATTATACAATCTTAGGTACATCCACAGGAGTATTTCATTACATATATAATGATAATAGTGAGCTAACGAAGACTTTAAGGCCTCTAGGAAGGCCTTATAATCTTCTTACAAAAGAAACTTTAGCTTCATTCTATTTGTTAAACTCCTTTACTTTACTCCCCATCCCATCAAAACTAACCTATGGACAAGCATAACAAGGCATCTTCTTGTACTACTCTGTACCTGCAAAACAATCTATAAGGATGTGAGCTCAACCAGCTTAATAAGGAGGGGCGACTAGCTTAGTAAGGAGGGGCGGAGTCATAAGAAAACATTAACAAACAAGGTTATTTAACTATTAATTATATGCAAATGCAACAGATAAATGATATAGCATCTCACAATGTTTAATCGGTTCATTGTGAAGTTAGAGTAATTTCGTCCACTATAACCTGGATTTCGAGGAGTTTCAATGTGAAATTACTAGACTAAATTTAGGCTTATGCAATGGAGAACCCCCTCTTCCCTAGATAACATTATAACCATTGATTCTAACCTTGCTGCGACCCCTTCTCCTATCACTTAGTTCAACTAAGGGTAGGAAAAGGACAATTTCTGCTATCCTTAATGAATGGGTTGGTATTTTGTTTGATAAACTAATTGTTACCCCTATTGGATTATTGTGAATGTCAGGCTAGACGTTTAGTTACCTTAAGTTTAGTCCAGATTATTAGGTGACCAACCAATTTATGCACGCAAGATATGATATATGTTCAAGCAAAAAGTAGCACTTGGAGTTCAACTCCCAATCAGCAATCAGTATACTAAGCACATACATTGTACATGCACAAACAATCTAACTGCAATTGCAAACAAACATTCTTACTCATCCAAGTATCCTAATTTGATACTTCAATATGCCATTAAGCATTGATCCTAACTTACCTGGATGTATTGTTACGTACTCCTATACGTCATGTTTGTGATCTTCGTTAATAATCCCTAAACAGTAATACACAACTTCAATTTTAGATTCACATATGAAGTAAGAACTTATTTTCTTTATTAAGTAGGTGTACATTCTGACATAAGTAAGTTCTTTACTTATTTGTGTAACTTTTAATTGACTTGAGATAGGTTTTGACGAAGTTTCTGACTAAGGTTCTAACTAAATTTTTGATTCATTACTATAAGTTAGGTTTTTACTTAAAAAGTTTGTAATTTACATTCTAACTCTAATATAGTTATAAAGTTTTAGTATCAATTACATTATGATCCAAAGTCCATTTTTAGCATAATCAAATTATTCACTCTTAATATACATTCTGATCTTCTTTCTGACATAGTTTCTGACTCTTTAGCCACTATCACAACTTACTATTTAGCTTGTGTACAAGCTTCTCCTACATTTTCTATAATTTTCACACTTTGTAACATCAGCAAATATCTATTAAGAACTTCAATTATATATATATATATATATATGAATTCTTAATATACTAAATACTCATTTACACTATAATTTTTTACAAAGAATCACTAAGCTCTCTTGGAAACACTTATCTAGCACACTGTTTTGATGAAAATGAATTTTTTCCCAAAATCTGACAACATTACTTTTGCAATCCAACTACATAACATCAAATTCATTATCTTAGGAGTACAACCACAAAATTTTAGATCAAAACTATATCAATAGGTCTTTTAATTACTCATTTGAAATTCAGTGCGTAGGATGTTTTTCTTAAGGACCTTATATGTACAATAAAAAATATGATTAGATATTTGAATTCCACATGCAAAAATACGTAGAGAAACCAAATTTCATAATTTTTGGTGATTGTTTGTTATTTTTCCCTAATTTTTAACGAAATCAAAAGAATTTAGCAATTTACTGGAAATCCATGCTCCAACTACCATGGGGAGGGGAGGGTGTATTGGCCTACTTTTTTGCTGGCCACTCCTTTAGACCACCACTTGGTTTCACGCTAAGTTAGTCTTTTTCCTTAGGATCACATATAACTCTGAATTCGCGACTAAATTTTCCAAATGATCAAAGTTTGCTGTAGATTGCAGGATGTGATTTTATATCTTCAATGGAGTTGCCTTTGATTTTTTTCTTGCTAACTTAACATGTGTAAAAGGCATGATGAGGTGTAAAAGAAAAATAATGTCTAATCTATGCATTCTAAATCCTATTGCCAAACCTCCTATAGCATCCTAAATGTCCTTGGTAATTTTCTATTAATTTTCTTGTATTTTATTAATTTATTTAGTGATTGATACATAATTTCTGGTATTTATAATAATTACGGGTATATATATTTATATAATTATGATACTCGATGTATATACATGTCTTTTATATAATATTTTATGCCCATTATTATTTATATTACTCCTATAATATATCTCTAAGTGTTTGCTAATTTTTGGAATTTACACAACGCGTATCTAATAATATAATAATGATATAATAAGTTCTTACTATTTTAGCTATATTCCTAATAATTTAATATATTTTTAAATTCTGAGTTTACAAGATTTCCTCAACTAATGTCTCGAGCTTATACATAAGTTTTTACGTTAATCTAGTTAGTTTCACCAACACCCTAAATTTACTTACTTGCTTCATATTCACTAAGTGTAGGGCTCACATAGGGCACCATAAAAAACAAATAAATGGAGCCTAGGCTATTTGTGTTGTTTCATTAATGTGTTATTGGATCTTAGAGTATTGGGTGAGATTTAATTGTAACATTAAGTATGGTGGATATTTTAAGAGATATAGGGTTGGGTCATTGGTTAGAAAACACAAAGGAAAGGTGGTTTTTGAGATTGGATAGAAGGGGGTTGAAGGAGTGGGGGTGAAACATTATTATGGCATGTAGAATTCTATAGTCTGTAGCTTGGCATCTAGATACTACCCTCATCAGTGTTCGGACGCCAGGGAGCAAACTGCTCCCAGATCTTTGGTGTTTGGACACCACATGATGTAGCATCTGAATGCCAAGTACCCCGACACGTGTAGTGACATTTCCCCTTGTTTGTTGGTATTTTTTGAGCATGTCTTTTCATTCCTAAACCTTTCTAAATGTTTTCTAAACTTGTCTCAAGAATCAAACAACTTTAAAAACAATCTTTTATCCTCTTATCCTAGTATCTCTTAGTGACTTAAGTTGAAGAGAGGGAAGTTGGGAGGCTAAGAGTAGAGGACGATGTTAGATTGAGTGTTTTGAGATTGAGTTGAATTACATGTCATGTTTATAGTGGTCCATAGGGAGTCCACAATTCACTTTTCCTTGGTTTTCTAAAACTCATTTATGATTCTTGATTTTTTGTTACGTATTTCTACATTGATTTTATCTAACATAAACAGTTTTAAACATCTTACCACAAGAATAGATCCTTGTTTTCCTTAAGGGCCTAAGTTGAAAGAGAGAGTGATTAGGGGTGTTAAGAGTGAGTGAAGATGTGGTAGAAGAAAGATGGGGGAATGAGTTTGGTGTTTGTTTTGAAGATCAGGTTTTAATAGTGTTAGAGTTAGATCATAAAGTTGTAGTTCAAATAGGTATAGGATACTTGGTTGTATTATGTGTTTACCAAACTTAATAAATTACTTGACATTAAATTATTTTGTGCCACGTGTGCTTAGATGGGCCTAAGGGATTGAGAGAAGCAGTGATCTTACGGTAGTATAGTGGAGATTTCAATAAAAGTCTACGCTTGATGTATCAATAGATGATAGGGACATGTAGCGAGTTGTAACATTCTAAGTTCTAAGATGTTACAGTTAAAGTGGTATAAGAGCTTAGGTTATGGATCATAGAAAAGTTAAGACTAGTGAATTTTAGAACAACTTAGTCTGATTAATCATAAAGAATCATAGGTTATGAATCTTTAGGAAATAATTTGTTGAATGGTGAGATGGTAATGGGGGTATCTGTTTTGAGCCAAAGTAAATAGTTACTTTAGCTTTTTTATCTTACATATATAATTTGATTTCTATATCTTCCTTTTATGTTTTTTTTTTTTCGCTTTATTACTATGTTTCGCATATGTATTTAAATATATTGACTTGGTTTGATTACACTTTCCTTTTGGGATTGCTTTTCTTTTCTTTTTGTTTATCTTCTTGGATGGTCAATTGTTGAATGTATGGAGTTGGAGGAGCTTGTAAGATAGAGGGAGATGGTGTAGCTTGGTTAAGATTGCCCTTGATAAGCTTAGCATAATAATTTAAAGCCAAGTGTAGACATAAAATAATTTTAACTATAAATAATAACGAGTGAAAAAGGATTTAATCTGTAGTAGTAATAGAGAAAAGATTTGAGATGCCACCAACTAATTTATGTTTAGGTATACAAATAATATAATCAAATATATAGTAATTTACATACCAATAATTACATCTATGACTCACAACCTTTAGTAACGATAGAGACTAGATAGACACAGAAATTGATCATGATGCTCATTAGGTCAATCAAGCACATCCTTGGTTGACCAAAACATTTATTACAATAATATTAGTAAGTATACCAGTACAAAAGACGAAGATGTTTGCAAATCTAAAATAAATAAGACAAAGTATTGATCTAAGAGGCAAATAAGTAGGATATGGAAATGTTTTCAATCATAAATACCCTACAAATTAATAATAAATAAATAAATAAATAGCAAAACTCTTATAGATATACAAAAGTCCTAAATACTAAATTGTTTTACTAGATCATACAAGTGAATGGTTATGCATCGAAGTTAATTACAACATAAAGTGATATAATGCAAACACAGTTCATTGTAAACTAATGAAAAAAAAAAAATTTGATAACTAGAATGTGGAACATAAAACTAATATAAAATGGGGTTGAATAAAAAACTTATGGAAACTTAGCATATGTATAGTTGTACTAGAGCCGATGAATATTTCTTCCTTCTAATGCCATGGCATGTCGTGTCAATTTTGTTGAGTTGGTACAAGTTTGGTTAATTTGTCAATTAGTGTCAAGTTTGAGTGTTGGTATAGTTTTCATGAGTCAATTTAGCATCATGTTGATATTCATTAGTCTAGTTCATATGTGTACTTATGTTGATTTGTAAAAGATACAAACTTCCCAATGCTAATTAAAGACAATAAAAGTAAGAAATGTACTTTAACAAGTAATAGGGTTAGGTTGAACAAATAAAGAATTTAATCAAGTCATGAAACCACCCCTTCCCCCTTCCTTCCCTTTCCTTTCCCCTCTCTAAAAAATTAAATGTATTAACGATAATAAGAAGGAATAATAAAACTATTAAAATATAACAAGATAATGTTAAACTTAATAAAGTTTATTGAACTCAATGAAATTGTACAAAGAGTACAAAAGCTTTTAGTGAACACAAAATTACATTGACGATAGATGTTACAGCAACAACATAACCCCTAAGTCTAATGAACAAATTAAAACAATTAATACAACTATAAAAATATGTATATAAGGACAACAATAATAATTCATTAATAATAATGAGCTTGGGACAAGTAAAGGAGATGAATGGTAGAGTGACCTTTAACAATGATGTTGTTGGTGATGATTATCGAGCAAAGAAGGAATGAGTACGTGTTCACCACCTTTAAGTCTAAAAGTCACTTCAGAACTTGCAAGACTTAGTAAATGGTTTCCCCTTGATAGAGAAACATGCTATTGACATGTTAAAGTGGAAGGTTAGAGATGGAAAGGAAGTGAATGAGAGGATGCTATTGTTAGTTATATTGCTACACTGTAGTGATGAGGGGTTAAAACTTGAGGTAATGGAGTGAAGTGTATTGACATTTGAATGATAAAGTAGAGGCTAATAGTGTTGTAATTAGTTGTAAGTAGATGAGAAGTGGAATAAATAAGAATTCTATAAATGGGTATGAGAGTACTTTAATGCAGTAAGGAGAAGGGATAGAGTCATATGGATTAATAGAACTAAAAAGTAATTATAATGGAAGTGTTTGTAGACTAGTAAGTGGAGTTGTTGCCTAAGTGTGTATATATGGGAAGAGTTTACTTTTGGGTATTTAGTTATGAGAGAAAAATTTTGGAAGTAGTGTGGAGAAAAATTTAAGGTTCATAACTAGAGATCAAAAGGTTGTATGGTGAAGGAAATTTGGAGAGTTGAACTTCAATTAGAGGATTGTAAACAAATGAAATAAAGAGAGCAAAGGAAAATTTTATAGATGAAGGATGCTTAGAGACAACTTTATTATTTTGGAAGATTTAGTCATAATTTGATGGTATTGTGATAGTAATCCAAGCTTAAATACTAAAGTTAAAGTAGACTAAGGAATGAATATAATAGTATTTTTGATATTGGATATTAGTAGAAATTTACTATTAAAATGGAGACAGATGCATCTTTAAGGTTGTACACATGGATAAGCATCACAATGGGTAAAGTGGACAGAAAAAATAGATGGGTTTGACAAACCCAAATAGCTACTAATTGGAGATGACACACCAACTAATCCTACTTAGCTTAACCTTCAATTGATATAACACACAAGCGACAATTAGGGTCGCTCATCATGACTCCTTGTTAAAGGGAACAAATAAGAGTTAGGGAAGAGAAGATATAATGAGTACTCTCGAAAGGAATGTCTATATTAGTAATGTAGAAGTGATGTCTACGCTACAAGTAAGTGAGGCTTTTATATGGCCTGGTAAGGGTTACATTTCAAAGAAAAGACAAAAGTGGGTAAATTACTTATTAGATATAAAGATTCCTAATACAAATGTTAATAAGGGTAAAAACATCACTATATGATTCATCATATGGAAGGGGAAATCATTCTGGGACGCTATACCAGAAAGCATGTGTCAAATTATGGATGGCGTGCCTAATATTGTGTATGTTCGATTGTCCCTACAAGTGGTAGATCTTTGGTTGCTTGACAATTGATGGTATCAGCTTGGAAAAGGTTAGAAAGGGCATGGATGGACTAGTTGACCTAATTAGGGTCAGATCAGAGCTTGAACACTAGGCGTTGTTCTAAGGTCTTAGCTGGTTAGATAGCTGTCTACTCGGATTTGGAAAACCTATGGTGTTTGCTTGTTTGGAAATTTTTCCTATCATGACCATAGCATGACTGATACGAGGCAAGCGCACCTATCAATTTTAATATAGTCGGATATGAGTCCGAGTCGATCCCTCAGAGATTTTGAGTACTAATATTAACTTTAGCTTTATTATCTAACCGGAAAATTATGTCGAGTTGAATGTATTAAAAATACTGAAATTAATAAACTAAACTACTTATGAGACTTAATTACGCAAATTAGAAAGTAATAAACTATTAACGACTTCAAATATGCAATGATGTATTTAGGAATTATTTCCTCTAGTGTTTAACATGTAACCTTTTTAAAATATATTCAATTTAGTTTCTATGATTCTTGACCGGAGGGGTTCACAATTAAAGCTAATATCTTTCTCAAGCATATTAACCCTAATTCTAAATTATTTACCGGAATCTCTTCACTTAGTAATATAACTTAGAATTGCATTAATGTTTAATGAATTCCCACACAAACAATCAACTTTCCCGAAAGAATCATGTATCTTATCTCTAAGTATACATGTAATTCTCTTCAATTATGTTAAGATCTAATTACACATGCAATTTCTCAATCAACATGCATAATATCATATATTGATACTCTAGAATTATCAATCCATATCTAAACGACATAATTGAATCAAGAAAAGATAGAAACTTTCTTGAAATTATAATTCAATCCAAGGGTTACATGAAACCCTAGGTTCCATAATCCTAAATACTTGAATTCTAAGCTATCATAATGAATCTAAAAACGAGTTCCATCAAAAATATAAAATAAAACATGAAAACCCCTCTTGATTTGATGAACAATCTTTAATCTTGAAATCGATGTCGTTATCGCTTCTTGATTGATGTTCTCCTTAAGTCTCTTCTCTTCTCTTGTTTCTCTCCGTTTCTGTAATGTCTCTTCTCCTTTTGAACCCTAAGATCCCCTTATATATGTGTATTACACGGATTTTATTTTCGTCACCAGACACGGCCTGGGACATGGCCGTGTCCCCAGGTCGTGTAACTTTCTGCACAAAGGCAAAATTTCTGCACAACTTCAAAATTTCATAACTTCTTCGTTTGAACTCGGAATTGAGTGAAACTTGATTCGTTTTCTTCGTTTTCGAGCCTAGAACGTGTTTAAACCCTGAAATCAACATTTTACTCAATTAAGTATCAATTTCTTTAAAGAAAACCAAAAATGTACGGGAAATGCTATAAAATCACCATATGAAATATGTTTAAAATCAGAGTTATCAATGACACTTAAGGTAGATGAAGTGTAACATGCCTTGGTTGATGTTGGAATCCTCATCCTTGGAGAGTCCTTAAGTTGGTACTTGTCGGGCGAGTCTTTATAATCCCTTAGCTTGACTTTTGGTAATGGGTTTGTGGGGTTAATTCCTATTAGAGAGTTTTGGGAAAACCTAAAAATATTTAATTTAAGAGATTAATGGAGACTTAGGAATTAAAACTTGTAAAAGAACAAATGCTTAAGTGAGCAAAAGTAGATTTCAAGGGTAAGAATAATCTAGTATGTAAAGGTCCAAAGGAGTAAGGAATGGTGAAAGAAAGTTACATGCAAGTCATAAGCCAGGGAGCTTATAGGGAATTGAGAAAACCTAGCTATTAGCAAGTTGGAATGATTATGAAAATCATATGATGGAAAGAAGGAATTCCGCTATTTAGATAAACAAGAAGTAGTTGTAAAGGCAAAAAATTCAAAGGTTGTACTTTGAAGTCTAAGTCTGTATAGAGAAGTAAATATGGAGATGTAAATTTTAATTCAAGGATTGTAAAACAAGAGAAATGGGGAGGGCAAGAAAGTTTTGTAGATAAAAGTTGTATGAATGCGAATTTATAAATGTTATTGTAGGAGTACTAATTAAATCTTGGTGAAATTAGGAAAAATGAACCAAGCTTGAGTTTCTCAAATCAAAGTGCACCAAGTGATAAAAGAAATAAAAATCTTGATATTGAAGTGATAGGAATCAATCCCTTAGACCGATTATACACAGCTAAGCTAGAGGACTTTGAGGACTCAAAGGACTCACTTGGAGAATACTAGCTCAAAACCCTATCCAAGATAGGAATTCCTATCCCGACCTCCATGTTTCCCTTTACTACCGATTTGACTATCGAATTGTCATGTGTGCCAAACCTATCGAACAATTGTGCCATGATATGGACAACATCTAAGTAGACAGTCTTAAGCGACTATCTAAGCCGATCCCTTGAGTTGACCACCGACGTCCAACCTTAGCCTAAGATGAGTACTCTCTAATAGCTGACTGATTGAGCTCAACTTGATCTAGATTGGGTTAACTTTGACTGCAGACCTTCTTTTCTTCATTTTGCTCGATTTGTACTATATTTTAGGATGTCTAACTACCATGCGACACATGTCTTCTAACATAATATTCTAGAAGGATTGTTTACTATTCCGTAATGAATATTCTTGCCCCTTTTGGTATGTTTTATTTATCATCTTTGTAGATTACCTTTTTGTCTTTTCATGTATGTAAGGTAACCTTAGTGAGATATGTATATAAACCCCCACTTAATATATGTAGATAATCAATCAATTATCAAAATTAGTATAAGTCTCCTTTGTGAGCAACCCTAATATTCTCCTTAGCTTTAACTCTTAGCTATTCCCTTTAGCAAGGAGTAGTGGCAAGTGACCTTATAGTTTGGATAAGTAAGTCATATCCCGGCAGATTGTAGGCTAAGTAGGTTAATTAGTGCATCATATCCAGTTGGTAATTGCTTGGACTTTGCAAGCTTTTCTTTATTTCCTCTTGATTCTTTTTGTTGTGGTGCTCTTCCGTATGTTCGACCCAGTATACGCATCATGAAGATTGATAGAGTTTATGATTAAATGAGGGACCTTATGGAGAACCCTAAAATTATTTGATTTTAGAGTCTAATAGGGGATTTGAGGATATAATCTTATAATGGGAGAGTTACACGAAAATGGAAAGGAAGATTTCAAGAATCATGAGTGAGCAACTATGGTGAGATATAGCAAAGTAATCAATCGGAACAAGAAGGTACAAGGAAGCTGCAAGAAGAGATAAGAAGGAAGTCTTAAGAGTATTTCATCTTAGAAATTCGAGCAAACTTTTGAGGATGAAAGTTTTTGTAAGGGAAAAGAATTGTAAAACCTAAACAAAAAGAAAAATAAAGAAACATAATAAGGGGAAATAGATAAATTAGTGTTGATTTTTTTCATTAAGGACATAAGATTGTATTAAGTAAAAGTAGTAGGGACAGTTCGGGCATAGGAAAATTTCTATAACCTTAAGTATAAGAGTCTAGCAAAGCTTATTGGAAACCCTTTTCGCAAACTCTCTCACATGTTGCACTTGTTGGTTAGGGTTTCCACGCAAATCTTGTAAGAAGGAGGAGATTACAACAAGTTTAAATAAGATTAAGATAGTAAAAACGAAGATAAGGATTAAGGATGTCTTTTTATTAAAGAATTTTAATGGAATTCCAATAAAAATTCGTTTTTCTCTATAGGGAACCATGAATTGAGAGTCATATAATGGATTCTTGGTCGTAAAAACAAGGATTTTGAATCCTAAAAGAAAGAATCCTAGCCTGGACTATTTGTATGTTGTTGTTTCATTAATGCGTTGTTGGATCTTAGAGTTTTGGTGAGATTTGATTGTAACATTGAGTTTGGTAGATGTTCTAAGAGGTGTGGGGCTGGGCTATCAGTTAGAAAATAAAAAGGAAGGGTGGTTTTTGAGATTGGGTAGAAGGGGGTTGAAGGAGTGGGGGTAAAAATTCGTTGTAGCTTGGAAAATTTTGCAAACTGTAGCATAGCGCCACCCCCATCAATGTTCGAATGCTAGGGAGCAAACTGCTCCCAGATCCTAGGCGTTTGAATGCCGCATGATGTTGTATTTAGACTTCAAGTACTCTAACATGTACAATGACGTTTCCCTTTGTTTATTGGTATTTTCTGAATGTGTCTTTCATTCTTAAGCCTTTCTAAATGTTTTCCAAACTTGTTTCAATAATCAAACAACTCTTAGGACAATCTTTTATCCTCTTATCCTAGCATCTCTTAGTGACTTAAGTTGAAGAGAGGGAAGTTAGGAGGCTAAGAATAGAGGATGACATTAGATTGAGTGTTTCGAGATTGAGTTGAGTTACATGTCATGTTTACAATGGTTGATAGGAGTCCACAATTCGCTTTTCCTTGGTTTTCTAAAACTTGTTTTTGATTCTTGATTTCTTATTACATATTTCTACATTGATTTTATCCAACATAAACAGTTTTAAATGTCTTACCACAAGAATAGATCCTTGTTTTCCTTAAGGGCCTAAGTTGAAAGAAAGAGATTAGGGGTGTTACGAGTGAGTGAAGATGTAGTATATGAAAGATGGGGATTGAGTTTGGTGTTTGTTTTGATTGTTAGGTTCTAGGAGTGTGATAGAGTTGGATCCCATAGCTACAGTTGAATCAGGTATGGGATACTTGCTTGTGTTGTGTGTTTGTTAAGTTAGAAAAATTAACTGGACTTAACAAATTACTTGACATTAAATTGTTTTATGTCATGCGTGGTTAGTTAGACCTAAGTTATTGGGAAGATCGATGATCTTGGGGTAATACCCTAATAATCATTGCGTGATGTTATCTCTAATGGAGTCTCTCTTGGAAATGATTCGGATAGATTTAGGTTGATCTTTGTATATTTGGTTCCTAGGGTATTGCAGAGGAACCAACACCGATACCGTATGTGTTATATATATGTGTGCTAGGCTTGCAAGTATCCCTATGTTATTGTCTGAGTAAAAACAAAGATAATAAACTAGTGCGTATTGCATTTATGTTTCCTTAATGCATGTGAATTGGTGAATGCCTACACATGCGCATGTGATTATGTATTCCGTACTAGGCTTTAGCTCACTCTCTCTTAGATTTTTCAAGTACAGATACTTGAGTAGAAGTTTTGAAGTTAGATGGCTATGGATTCAATCCTTGAGTTATTAGGTTAGAGAGTAGCAATTAGAATAATGATGATAATTGATAGACTGGTTAAAATTTTATTGTATAAATTAATAATTTCTTATTTAGGATTTATTTACTTTTACTTGGTGGTTTTGTTATTTTATTTGGAGATTAAATTTATTGTTAACATTTGGAGATTGCAGTAAGTATTATGGAGATTTTAGTAAAAGTTTATGCTTAACATGTCAACAGATGATAGGGAGACGTAGAGAGCTATAACATCCCAAGTTCTAGGGCATTATATAAAATGTTTGGAGGCATTTGATTTAATAAAGGAGGAAGAAAATTCATTGACATGTGATGAAAAGGAATAAAAGAAATTTCAGTAAGAATGAGCATTATGAAACTCAACAGCTAGTTTATAGTTCACTTTCAATGAGCTTCTCATTTATTTCCTCCAACTATATGGGTATCGTCCTTTACCTTATGCGCAATACATTTACTTGCCTTTACAATATCATGCTTTTTAGTATAAGCAATGACTACAAGTAATTGAAGTCTGGAGTTTTCTGTATGGGAAAAGAAAAAACAAATGAAAAAGCTAGATTGTTCAACTTGTTAATCAACAAGATATAGACTTTAATAATCTTTAAATGAGTGATTATCCTTCGCATTGTGAACTGATCGTGGTTAAAAAGGATGTAAACCAAATTAGCTTGAGTTGTTAAAAAGGTGAACCAAAATATACAATTTGATTCAATTTTTTTCATTTTTTTTTTTGGGTGAGGATTTTGCTTGCAAACTGTATCTGATTGAACTATACCTACCCTTAGTATACATTGTGAGCACAACAATTCTAAGTCTAGATATTAATCGTTCTAGCTTACCGGAAAGAAGCTATTGACTTTTGAATGCGGTATCCAAAATTGTAGATCTTATCCAATATCACCTTAATTTGGTTCCCCCATATTTGTTTCTTAAACCTAGTTGCATGATTAATGAATATCTATAAATTAAGTTAATATATACAATGATCTCGTGATGCACCCTTTAGACACTCATTCATCATAGTCGCTCATGAGATTAATGTAATTGTTAGCAAATCCTCATAAATGGTCTAACTACAATCAAATGCCAATATCATATTCTCATCTTATAGGACTTTATTATAGATTGTGCTAATTGAGCACACATAATAAATAACAAACATGCCTTTATGAATTAAACTTTAGATAAGTCATTGTTTGATGTCTCAAGAGTATTGGAAAAGGGAAAAAACCTAATTAGTATAAAGATATTTCTAAATGTTGGTTTGCAAATCCATTTAATTGCAAAATAACATCAAATTTTAGGAAAATAAAATAGAGCGGCAATACATACTTTGATACAAATTGTCAATCTATGTTAAACACAACTACTCATAAGAATCTTAGCATTTATGTGACCATTTTCATGTACTAAATCACAAATACAAGCAAGTAGAAATAAAGAAACAAAGGGATATCAAGCTTTCACCTACAACTTTATCATTTTATCTCTTGAAGACTGGCCATCTTCAGTTGGTTGTGTGCCCTTAACCACCATCATAAAACCTCACAAAAACTCATAATCAACAAAAGTTAGTGAAATTTATAGAAATTACTAAGATATGATAATGGGAAAGAATGAGTGTAAATTTACATTCAAAAGCTGAGGTTTCGGTCTTATACCTAGACATGAACCTAAAATCAATTCAAGTGAAGTAGTTCATTGGTGTTTATAGAGTTAAGTAAGTTATGGGTTGGATCTTGTATTGTTTGGGCTAGAGGGTTGGGCGTAATAGTTTGGACCAAGTAGTTCAACTTGAGATGCCAAATTGAACTATCTTTTAGGAGACTAACTAATTCAGAAGTAAATTTTATTGTAAAAGAATCATATTTTATGGTTAGGAAATTGTTGAGTGATTTTGGGATTGATTTAGAAAATAAAATTGTGAATGATAAGACTAAGAATAAAGATTTTCGTATCTTCACTTTATAAAATATTTAAAGAAATGGAAGAGACGTGGACCAAGTATTGAGTGGAATCAAGAGCAGTGCCCTAAAGAAAAAAAAAAAAAGTGTCAAGGCTAAACGAGTAAAACGTCCAATTATTCAACTTGCTGAGTATGATTAATAGTTTTCTCTACTCTTTAATATCCTAATTAGTTGTAGTACTGCCTTTTACGTTTGGATTCATACTTTACTTTAACGACGTAAGTTTTATATACTATGATCTTGTACTTTTGTTGGTTTCGTAAAAATATTGTCTTTATTGCTTATGAAAAGAATACGTTACATCTTAATCAACAACCCTAATTATCAATAGGATAGGCCATCATGCTTGAATTCTATTAACCAAAGATTGGTTGGATATGGTAATTGGATTCGCTAAATATTTTGGGCGGGTGCTTGGTTTAGTGTCAATATTCTCTTTTCTACTTTGCTTTTCTTTCGTTTGGTATATGCGAGTAAATTCCTTAATGGTTAACATTTCTTTTCGATCTATTGATGTTTTCAATCTCTTACCTTTATTTATTTATTTTTTTAAAAAGTCATTTTCAAATATGGAGTCAGGTTACATTTATAGGAACTCACTCTGTTCTGATTATCCACAAGATATGCTCTATAAATCCATTCTTCTCTCTTAAATTCTTGGGAAGTCTTTGCTAAGCTTTGAAGGGGAACAACCAAAAAAAAAGAGATAAACCAAAATTGAAAAGGAAGGCCTTATTATTCGAATTTCTAACAAGCGGTGAGAGGAATGAATAACAATGATAGGGAATTAAAAGTCACAAATCTTACACCATATGCTATAGCTTCATGCCTGACATTCGTATCAACAATTCCAGAAATCGTAAAACAGAAGATTATCCCTTCAAGTCAATAGGAACGTTACTGTAGAATGTTTATCTGTTTCGAGCATAGATATGTAGAAGCCAGCCCTTTTTCTACCGTTGCGTGTCTGTTTCTCACCAATATAACATGTTAATCCATTATTCATAAAATGACAGAAAGAAACAGGAGCAGCTCAAGATTGCAAATATGTCAAATATTATCGCTTCATTCTTCATTAGATTAGTCATGCTATCTGACTGTTCACATTACACGAAATGCAATCCTGATAGGCATTTTCTTGCACTTTCTGTTAGAAGGAAGGATTGAAATTTCAGACTATTGAAATTACATGCACAAGGCATAAAGATTGCTTAATTATGCAATATATTTTAGCTACAGCTATTCGTATACCATGTGCATACAAATGTTACTTAAGTTTTAATGTGCGGTGACATTTATAAAATATAAATGGTATTTTTTTTTTTTTTTTTTTTTTTAAATTCTGTTTATTGTCACCATCATTTGCAATACCTATTCATCGGGTATTTATATACATTTTTGGTTATATAGACTCAAATCGAATTGAATGAATCAGGCTAATTGTTCAATCAGTAACCTGCTCCGGATGGTGCAGATAGTTAAATCACATGTATAAATCAGTCAACACAGGATATTAGTTTTACTTTTTCCTTCCTGCCAATGGATTTTGCAAGTCGTTCTTACACACACAAACCAGGAAAAAAAGAAGAAATCACTTCTCAAGGAAAATGCAGCTAACATAAGGGAAATATTTGTGGACGTAAAATGGGTAACGGCCAAAAGTAATTATCTATCAATTTCCCATTATTCCATGCTATTTTCACAATTAACTTCTTCAATGTTCTTAACGGTACCGCCACCGCCACCGCACCCCATCGGACCACCGGCCGTAATTCAAGAAATAAACCTCGGCGCCTTTTCCCTAGCCTTATGGTGCTGCCCCTGCGCCTCCTTGGCCGCCTTCGTGACCTGCACCAGCCGACCACTACCGTCGAATTGGGAGACAAAGTTATGGGGATGTGATCTTTCCTCTCCATAAGGAAAATCTTCGGTGAGAAATGCTCTAGTGTTTTGATGACTAAGCCACATTACAGCATTTTTATAGTACATTGCGATGAATGGACCATGATATTAATCATTTTGATCATAATGGCAGCAATAATGACTGTACAGCTACTAGTGCTAAAGTAAAAGTAATTTATACCTTTGAAGAACATTCTTCAATCGTACTCCCCACCCTGGACCCTAGGCCAATGGTTGGCATGATTAAAAGAGTTCAAAGGGTGTGGCCCAACTAAAGTGAAGAGTAACTTGCACTTGAGATGTATCAATCACTGTGGAATCCTTTTATATTGTGCCTTGTATATGATTATAAAATTAAAATGTCCAGAATATTATGTGGGTGTTTGATCATTCATTATTATTTTATCTCCTCTGGCTTTTCAAGAAGAGTTAAAAAGCCATTTTGGTCTTTTTCATGTGCATAAGTCATATGTGGAATCATGATATTCAATCTACTCCGCTTTTTTTCGACAATAAGTTAAAGTGGCGTGTGATAAAAAGAAATCGCAAAAGGTGAATTTAAGCAGCAAAGTCACCTCTTTTCTCTCTCTCTCTCTCTCTTTCTTTCTTTCTTACGCAGAGGGAGTGGCTTTATTGTTTAGATTCAATTTAATTGCCCGAATCCAATAATTAAAAAAGTTCAGGAGAGAAAAAGAAAAAAAAAAAAAAAACTATTCATGCTTTTAATGTTGATTACATGTTTAAAAGAAAAAATTTATGGCAATAAGTAAAGTTTTTATCCATTAGGATCTACACTATATTTGGATGGAAGAAAACAATAGATAGAGAAGGTTTTGAATGGAATTTTCCCATATTTGGAAAAGAAGGAAAAGAGCGTGGAATGAATTTAAGGAAAACATTCTCTTTTGGCCTATAAAAGTAATTCTCTTCAATGTTATAGGATTTTTGTGAGAATTTAATAAAATAAAATATATTATCTATTATCACTCATGGGTTTTTTCTTCCTCATATCCAAAACAAGATAACTTATATATATATATATATATTTGTTTTCTTTCCTTTTAATTCATTGTCTTTACATTTCTTTCCTCTCGATTCCTTTTTGTAGAGAGCTAAAATTGCTATTTTAATATTTGATTTAAGCCCATAATTTATTTGGAATTAACTCCTTAGATTAGGTAACAAGGTTTAAGAAGTTCGGTATATATTTAGAATGAATAAGAAAGAGTTTACTTAGAGGAATTGAAATAAGCATCATTCAACTAATTTGTTTGGCTTCAACTTTTTTCAGACAGGATTATGTACTCATGAAGAAGGGTATTGACCTTTAACCCCATGCTAACTTATTTAGAATAACTATGAAATAAATAAGCTTCATCTCATCTATTGATAATCAAGATGATGAGACAGATGTCATAGGTTGATGATTATATAAATACTTGGTCATTTCTTCTCATTTGAAACTTATTAGAGAGACTAGAGAAACTATGATCGAATGTGAAACTTTTACCCTCTATGATCAAATAAACAATTTAAGTAAAAGATGGTCTCAATTTCTCAAACTGTAAGGTCAATGCCTAAGATTCCTTAAGTTTTCTTATCTATCACTAATATATTTGAGCTTCTGAAATTGCCTATTTTTCCTCATTGTCATTCTCTCATAGTCATCCCACGATGTATCATTATTGAAATTGCTTTGTCTAAGACTGATGCAATACCAACATGATCACTTTATAATGCTTTGCATCTTCTCAAACATAGTGTTAACAAATATTTGAAACATTTATTGACATTTTGGATCGATAAGCTTT
The DNA here is from genome assembly GCA_024138015.1 of Lumnitzera littorea. Classification (NCBI taxonomy): domain Eukaryota; kingdom Viridiplantae; phylum Streptophyta; class Magnoliopsida; order Myrtales; family Combretaceae; genus Lumnitzera; species Lumnitzera littorea. The sequence goes on from JAMXBB010000002.1 coordinate 79,037,402, forward strand.
AAACAGGATAGTACTTATGTTTTTTATTTTATTTTTATATTTATTTATTTATTTTAGTTAAACCATACTACATATGTTATAGTTTGAAAATGGGATGAATGTTTGAATAGGATTATCCCCTAAAAATGACCCTAATCACCTATAAGCATATGAATAAAAAGGTTAAATTTGTAGAGATCTATGTTGTTGATAAAGCTTTTTAGACATGAGCTCATCAGGCTTGTCTCGACCTTATAAGGCTCACGGCCTATGACGAGGCTTAGAATATGGCCTATCCAACTATAAGAGGCCTATAACGGCTAGAAGACTTTGTATAAGGTTGAAAAACTAAATTAAACAACTAACTCCTATACTTGCAGATCACATCAGATGTTGTGACCCTCCTCTCCAATGCTTGTGGTTGTGGCTTGGTTTATTAACTCCTCTCCAATTGTCGACTTTACTTGTTTATAAATACAAGGCTATTACCTAACAGTAACCCACTTAATCCTTTGTGTACTTAAGCATACATATTACTCTCTCTAAACATGTACTTAACTTAAGTATTAGAGTAATCATACCGGATAACCCCCCGGCGTCCTCTCATTGTGCTCTCTTTTGCAGGCTCATTTGGTCCGACGAAGCTCAATTTCTCTTAAATCTATATTGGCAAATATTCTAAAATGACCTTTAGCATTATCTGTAGGAATTTGATCCAATTTCTTACCCAAACATACTAAACACTATTGCAAACACCATCTTTGATAGACATGTCTTACATTAACAACCTTAAGAACTACCAGTTGGTGAATAACCAAGTTGTTGAGAACCAGCCCCAATTAAGAGAAACATTAGAGGAACACCTGGCTGAGGAGTTCCTTGCCTAAAACAGGTTGCTCCACACTCTCCTTGAGGAAGCCAAGAGACACAATGCGCAAATCCACCCACCAAAAGCTTCTAATGCTCGCATTAGGCTAAATAACCACCACCAGTAGTAGTAGAATGCTAGGGATCAACAACCTAATCCCATAATATAGAAATAGTCGGCAAAGTTTGTAGCCACCTATGATTGAGCCCTAGTTGGCAATAAGTAGGTGGTTAACTCCCATAGAGCATTAGCATACTCTAGAACGCGTCAAGCTCATTTGGTAAACAATGCTGATCTTAAAGAGCTCCATACAATTGTAAGAAATCTCTTTGAGTAGAAGGGGAGCAAGGCAACTGGTGATGCTAGGCTTGTCGTTAGCAACAAAATCCCCTTTACTAGGGGTATCCAAGATAGCAAACTTCCTACCTTGGACCAATATGACAACATGGGTGACCCTGATGATCACCTCCTTTACTTCTACATCCTCATGAACCTCCATGGTTATGGGGATGCCATTTTGTGTAAGACATTCCCAGGTACATTGAGGAAAGTAACTTAGATGTGGTTTAACCACTTACTCGAGCACTCCATTGGCTCCTTTGATGAGTTGGCATGGGGGTTTAGCCTCCACTTTAGGGTTAGCAAGCCCCTATCCAAGGATACATCATCCTTGTACTTGATAAGGTAGAGTGAAGGCTAGACTCTATGCAAATTTGTGGCTTGGTTCAATAGTACCATAGTCGAGATCCCTTAGTTAGATGAAGGAGTAGTTATGTATGCCACATAGCTTGACATTCGACTTTTGGGAGATTTCTTTCGATCTCTTATGAATAGTAAGTTGAAGACCTTGGTCAATTTCTAGAACAAGGCCTAAAAATACATGGACTAGGAGGACAATATTTGCGCCAGGTACGATGTTGACCAAGAGAGGTTAAGTTGCAAGGATAAGGAGAGATTATCTATAAAAGATCACCTCGGTAGTAGGGTGCCGAGCAGGGTAAAGGGGGAAGGATAGAGTAGTAAGAAGCACCGAATTGAGCATAAGCCCCTCCCTTTTCCCATCTATACATAGCACACCCCTTTTAACCAGCTTATTGCCTAGGTTTATTTCAAGGTATGGCACAAAGGCTTGTTGCAAAAGCTTACTAAGATGAAGGGTAACCCTAATTGTCAGAATTCGGATAAGTACTGTTAGTTCCATGATGACCATAGCTACACCACCGATAAATGCTTCTAGTTGAAGAATGCAATCGAGTATTGTATTCAACAGGGCTTCTTTGGTGAATACATGGCCTAGTGGAGGAACAATGATTGTTTCGACGATGATGAAGATAGGGTGCTTTGGAGGCATCGAACTGAAGGCGCTTGAGTCAAGTAGAATGATGATCACTGTAAAGACCAAGCCCCCAATGGTGTCATTAAAGTAATCGTTGGGGGGCTACACTTAGGGAGTTAGCTAAGCACCAGCAGCTCGGTTAATCCCCTGTCCGAGATATTGGCTATTAGAGAGAAGTGATAGAAGATTGACACTTCCATAACTTTCTCAAATGAAGATTTAGAGGAGGTAGACACCCTTCATCAAGATGCCTTTGTTATAGGGGTGAATATCACAAATTTTGGGGTCTTCAAGATTATGGTGGACACTAGTAGCTCCACTAACATCCTCTTTCTACATACGTTTGAAAGGATGGAGAGCAAATTGCCCATTAAGATGAAGCCTTACAACCATAATCTAATTAGCTTTAGTGGGAGCATTGTCTTAATCAAGGGAATCATTAATCTTGACATGGAACTTAGTGATGATTACAACGTTGCATGAAGACTAGTGGAGTTTGTTGTGATCGATTACCCATCCTCCTACAACACTCTCTTGGAAGACCAAGTTTGAATTCATTTGGGGTCATCACTTCGTCTCTCCACTTGTAGACCAAATTCTTAACCCCCATTAGGGTGGGAATTTGTAGATGTGACAAGAAGCTCTCTCGAGAGCTTTATGTTAAGGTTGTTAGAGTAGACGGGATTTTTGGTCTAGAGACTGGCTCGTAGGAGAAGCTGATTGAGAGAGGCAAGTTGAGCGAAAAAACTGAAGAGGTTCAGATCGGCCCCTCTCTTGATCAGACAACTAAGGTTGGGATTGAGACCCGTTCTGAAGTGAAGGATGAGATAATTGTTCTCCTGTAGGCCAACTTAGATAGGTTTGCTTGGTCGGCATCGGACATGCCTAGGATCTCCCTTGACCTGGCAACCCATAGCCTTAACATTAGCACCATTGCATTGCCTGTTAAATAGAAGAAGAGGAACTTTACCTTAAAAAGGTAGGTTGTAATTGAGGAAGAAGTGAAGAAGCTGCTTAAGGTCGACATCGTAAAGGAAGAGAAGTATTTGACTTGGTTAAATAAGGTAGTGCTAGTTAAGAAGAAGTCAAGGAAGTAGCACATGTGTAGTGATTATATTGACCTCAATAAAGCTTACCTGAAGGATTGCTTCCCTCTTCCTAGGATCAACTAGCTAGTTAACTCCGCATCAGGATATGCCCTGCTAAGCTTTATGGATATCGTCTCGAGCTACAACCAGATAAAGATAGACTCGAAGGATGAAGTCTATACCTACTTTGTCACTGATTTTGGTACATACTATTAAACCATCATGCCCTTTAACCTTAAAAATACCGAGGCAACATATCGGTGAATGGTGATAAAGTTATTCAAGCACTAGCTCAAGTGCAACATGGAGGTGTACGATGACATAATAGTCAAGAGTAAGCAACTTGGCAATCATGTTAAGGACTTATAGGAAGGCTTTGACCAGATAAGGAAACATGACTTGAAGTTGAACCCCTAGAAGTTTGTATTTAGGGTCAGTTTCAACAAATTCCTTGGCTTCCTTGTCACTTAGAGAGGTATTGAGGCAAACCTTGACAAGATTCATACCATTAGGGATATGAAGCCCTTAACCTCGGTTCGAGACATATAGAAGCTCATTGGCATGGTGGCTATGCTGGGTAGGTTCATTTCCAAGAGCATAGATAGATGCGCTAAGTTCTCCAAAATCCTCAAGAATCCTAAGGGTTTTGAATGGACTCCTCAGTATGTGGTAGCCTTTAAGTAATTATAGGTAAGGCTAGGCAAAAAAACTGCAAATCATGGATCAAACCGTAAACCTAACCATACTGAATCAAAAAATTAGTTTTTTTGCAAACTGTTTGGTTATATATAAACGGTTTGCAGTTTAGTTTGAGAAAGCAAATTGAGCCGTATTGTTTTAAACCAAACCAAACTGTTCAATTGAATAAAAAGAAAATTATACAATTATTTTGTACTTTTTTATATTTTTTTTCCATCAATCTTCATAAATTTCGTCAAAATTTTCATATCTTACTATTTTTTATCTTAATTTTTGTGTCAATTATTGAGATTAAGTTAAGTGAATTCCATTTGAAATTTCATATTTATTGGAGATAAAAATGCTTAGTGAAAATTTGACACAAATAGTTCGAATCGTAGATTAAACTGAATTGAACCCAATCGAATAGATTTTAATTAGGTTTGAAAAATTTATGAATCGAATCGAATGGTTAGGTTCACCTTCCAAAAAGACCAAACCATTATATTAGGTTTAGTTCGATAAGAAGGGGGGGTGAACTATACTGAACTGAACCGTGCCTACCCTTAGTTTTAGGACTTTCTCATAAGCCCTCTAGTCCTCTCTAAGCCTATTTTAGGGGAGGACTTATATCTGTATCTAATCGTAAGTGACTGGGCACTCTCATTTGTACTTGTTAGAGTAGAAGGGAGAGAGCATGGGCCCACATACTATGTCAGCCATATACTCTAGGGGCATGAGGTCAATACATCAGAATAGGAATGTTTGCCTTAGCTGTCGTCGTCTTGATACGTTGGCTAAGGCCCTATTTCTAAGCATACTGAATCATTGTGCTCATAGACCAGTCACTACGCATAATGCTGTAGAAGCTAGATGCATTTGGATAGATGGTGAAGCATGCGATGGAGCTGAGTGTGGGCGGAATCTAATACCAACGATGAATGGCCTACAAGGCATTAGTGTTGGCCAACTTTGTGGTTGAATATACAGGAGAGGAGGAAGCACTATTAGGGGATGAAAAACTGATGTGGACTCTTTGCATTGATGGATCATCCACATCAGGGGGTGTAGGTGTAGGTCTTGTTCTGACCGGACCACAAAAGATCACAGTTTGCTACACTCTCAAGTTCAGGTTCAATACCAGCAACAATGAATCTGAATATGAGGCACTAATAGCTAGTCTTAAACTGGCTAAGGGGATTGGCGTTAAACATTTGTAAGTTTTCTCGGACTCTATGCTTGTTTTTCAATAAGTCCAAGGTGAATATGAGGTTAAGAATGACACTATAGCAAAGTACTTAGAGAAGGTGAAGAGCCTTCTAGCTGAGTTTCTTTTGTGGACCATCATGAAGATCCCCTAACTTGAAAACTCAATAGCAAATTGGTTATCCAAGTTCGCCTCAATAGGGATATAGAAGCCCAAGGTAAAAAATAGGAAGATCTTCAATGAGTATTTGCTAGAGAAGAGCATAACTTTGGCTTTGGCAAAGTTCTTAAATTTGATAGCATTAACATCAGAGTTGAGCTAGATGGATCCCATCCGAAGCTATTTGGAGTAACATATGCTCCTCAAAGATAGGAAGGAAGCAAAGAAGCTGAGATACCATGTCACCAACTACACGTTGGTTAATGGCGTTTTATACCATAGAAGTGTTAGCCTCTCCTTGCTTAGATGCCTCTAAGAAATCGAAGGCCTGTGCATCATGGAAGAGCTACATGCTATAGCGTGCAGCAAATACATTCAATCCTAAGCCTTCTACATTTAGGCTATATGGCTCGGATATTATTGGTCGACTATGAGGTAAGATACTAAGGCCGTAGCCTAAAAGGGCCCTTAATGCTAGAAGCATGCCTCTATTAGTTGCCCCTGTAGCAATAGTCTATAGCCCTTGACTAGCTTGTGGTGATTCGCCCAATACAGTATAGACATTTCCGATGATTTCCCTAAAGCCTCAAGAGATAAGGAGTTCATTATTGTCATCATTGACTACTTTACCAAGTGAGTCAAGGTCGAGGCCATGGTGAAGGTTACTGAAAGGAGCATTGAATCCTTTCTTTGGAACAACATCCTCTCTTAATTTGGTGTCCCCTATGCCCTCATCATAGACAATGGGTGGTAGTTTGATAATCCCTAATTCAAGTAATTCTATGCTAAGCACCACATCACATCGTACTTTACATTAGTTTCTTACCCTCAATTGAAAGGTCATGTCAAAGAAGCCAATCGGGTCATCCTTGAAAGCCTGAAGAAGAGAGTAGATCAAGCCTTGGGTACTTGGGCAAACGAGCGGCCTAACATTTTGTAGGGGTACAAGACCGCCCATTACACCTCCATAGGCAAAACCTCTTTTTGCTTGGCGTTTGGGTTGGAGGTAATCTTACCCATCGAGTTAGAGCTTCCCAACATTCGGACTTAAAGGTTCAATGCCATCTTGAATGAGTCCTTACTACAAGCTAATGTTGACACAATCGAAGAAATCGAAGAATTAAAAGTCTGTGACTTGGTCTATTGAAAGTTAGAAGCCACAGGTTCATAAGAAGGACAGGGCAAATTAGCCTTCAACTGGGAAGACTTGGTTAGAGTTAGAGAGAACTTGGGGAATAGAGTATATGGATTAAAACGACTGGACAATGAGCTCATCCTACATACATAGAATGTCAATAACCTTTGGCTTTATTTTGATTAATGTACAATCATTTTGTAAATCATTTCATAAATTATGAATGAAAGTTCCATTACTCATATGAGTTGTCTACATTTACTTCTTTCTCTCTTACTCTCACATTGTTTCTTAACTCCTAAAGGGTGAACGGACCCATTAACTGGGTAAGTCGAAATGTCACCGACTTGACCCCCCTTGGGTATCCTTAGTAAGGGGAAACACCCCTTACCTAAGGAACTCCTATTAACTGGGCAAGTAAGAATGCAATCAACCTGACCCCCTTCGTGTAACCTTAGTAAGGGGAAACACCCCTTACTTGAGGAACTCCCATTAACTAAGCAGGTTGGAATGCTACCGATCTGACCCCCCCTTCGGTAACCTCTGTAAGGGGAAATACCCCATACTTGAGGAACTCCTACTAACTTGGTAGGTTGTAACACCATCGATCTTAGGTAACCTCTGTATGGGGAAACACCCCTTACCCAATGAACTCTCACTAATTGAGCAAGTCGGAACGCCATTGACCTGACCCCCCTAAAGTAGCCTCGGTAAGGGATAACACACGTGAATAACTTCAAATGTCAGGTTATGTTACAAAGAATCGAGCAAAAAAGTGAAAAGTAATGAACAAGAGTTGAAGCACGTATATTAAGCAAAGAAGTTTGAAATTTCATTAATAAAAAGGGGGATATACAAAATTAAGATTGTTATCTTGACTTGAATTACAAAGCGAAGGGAAGAGGGATAACTACTACTACTTCGAATTAGTAAACTTTAGTACTTTAGAAAGTCTAGCGCTTTAATTTGCTTGGAGAGCTGATCCATTGATGGCTCGTGAAATGGCTAGCCTTGGGCTATAGGAGGGGCTGAAACTTGCCAACTTAGGTCAATAGGAGGATCACCCTGACCTTGATCATCTTGAGAAACATTCTTGGGGTGATCTCCTGTTGAATTGCCGAGGCAAAGGTAGATGTGGAAGTGTCTTGATTGACCCCAGCCACAGAAGGGACACCTCAAGCCTTTGCAGCTGCTTATGTAGCTTCTCTTTCTTGTGCTTGAGTTGCCCTCTTCTCCTGATAAGTTGGTGAGTCTAGCTAATCAAGGAATCTTAGGTCAAGCTCGAGATGATGGGAGAGCACCTCCTTCCTCATGAACCAAGTGTACGTAGTAGAGATGTCCTCCAGCTCTTTTAACTACTGGTCCATCATCTGAAAGTCTTTGATGGACTTCTTAGCAGTGGCGCCGTTGAGCACTTCCCTACTTTCCAGTTTGGAGATGATCTCCTTTATCTCCAAAGATCGTTTTTAGACTTCCTAGATTTGCTGCTTTAAGCTAACCTTCTGATTGGCTAGCTTTAGCAACATAGCTTTGGTGTTATTACACTTAGATGCCTTCATTGCCAACTCGGTTCATAGCTTGGAGATTGATGCCTTTAGCTCAGCGTTCTCCTTTTCGAGCTCTTCCTTGGCTCTCATCTCTTCGTCTAGCTTCTGAGAAAGTTGAGCCTTCATTCTTTGCTCATTGTTTAGCTGAGTCTTGAGGCTACTGACCTGCTCAACATTCTTCTTAGTATGGGCTTAGCCCTGTTCTATCTCCTATAACTTTGCCTTAAGCCTAACCATCTACACATAAGAGTGACGCATGCGTTGGTTAGCTTTGATAAATTTGTCCATGTATTTACTAGAGGAAGATTCTACCTCCCTTAAGCCCTTTTTGGTGCTAGACAACACCACTCGAAATTCCTTTACTTCTTTTTACAGGGTGCTGTAATTATTAAGTTGTAGCAATACTTTGCCATGGTACTCCAAAGAAACACAAACTGAGATTAAATTAGTGATGATAAGGAAGGGCATCAATTGAAAAAGACCAAGGCTTACCTAATAGATGAGTGAGCTCAAATGACCTGCTATCTCCATTGGATCACCTCCTCCTACCCTTGATAGATCTTTGAAGATGGCTTAGTTGCCAGGAGTATAAGACCCCATTGAGGCTTGATAGCTAGGAGTTCAATGGTGTAATGTGATATCATTGCCTTGGACATCCCACTTCATCCTTGGGAGCTTTTACCTAGCCCTCTTGGTCTATGGCTTAAACTTGTAAAGGCGAAGCTCCTCATTTTAGGACATGTATGACATATCCTTAAACGAGTCTAGCACTATCCCTAAAAATTGAAACTTGTTGAGGACTTCAAAAAACTCATTGCCAACCTCGTCAACACACTTATATGGATAAGTTGGAGGCTACTCATATTAGGTTACGTAGTTGAGGGGTGCCTTCCTTGTCGTCATCATCTTCTTCTTCTCCTTAAGGGCTGCTTCCCCAGCAGTCTTGGAGACCTTTCTCTTTTGCCTAGTAGCCTCGGATGAGGCACTAGCCTTAGTTACCTCCTCCTCACCTCGGTCGAAGGGGCTAAGCATCACCATGTCCATATCCTTAGCATCACTAGGCTCATCCTCCATAGTTATAAGTGCAAAGGTGGAGACAGGTCCACTGGAGGGAATTACCATGCCTATAGGATTGGCAGCTAATAACTCTATGCGAGGACCAATGAGAGGAATCCCTTAGGGCAAAGCAGTTAGCTCAATCTTGTTGGTCTCCCCTACCCCTAATCTCGGCCCCACGGCTTTACCTTTAGGTCAGAGGCTTTGGAGGTTGGCTTTACCCTAGTTTGATGATGCTTTAATAGCTTGTTTGTAGAAGGGTGGGGAATCTCCCTGGCTAATTACTTGCTTACAAAGAATTAAACAAGTGATTAGGAAGAAAAAAACAAAAGAAGTATAAAGCACCACCATTCACCAACTTCACTGTGGCCAGCATAGACTACGGACAAGGAAGATCCCTCCCCCCCACTATTTCTCTTAAGGAGGGTGTCGGATGAAGCATAACTTCACGAACATGTTAGCATGATAGATGAAGTTGTTTGTGAAAAAACGAATAAGCCTTCTTCATGCTGAGAAAGAGCTTGAAGATTGGATACTTGAAGTATCTCTCTACTGTCTCTACGACATTTATTTCATTGCATTCCTTAAGGCCATAAAGGCTTGAATCTCCCTCACGACCTCGGCATCACTGGTCCTATGCTCCTTTTGGGCCCCAATTCGGACTAGCTCAGTCCATCTTGTCTAGAAGTTTACTTCCTCTGGCAGCTCAACCACTAGGAAGTCATCTTGCTAGCTCTTAATAGAGTCTACGAGACCCTCGAATAGATTTCTCCCTAGATGGGGTAGGAGGTATAACCTCCTACTTAAACTCTTCCACATGTAAAAATGGTTGAAGAGCTCAAGAGTGGCCCTTGTCACTAGGTACTCATAAAGCTCCTAGAAAGCCTTCAACAGCCTCCACCCATTTGGAGGGACTTGTGTCGGACTATACCGGTGGAAGTTAAAGAGCTCCTTCTCAAATTTTCTTAGAGGGAGGTGCTACTTATACTACAAACACTTCTTAAACACGAAAAAACACCTCCTTGACATTAAGGGCAACCTCTCTTCCCTTTTTGGTGGCTATATTACCCAACTTGGAATTGGTCTAACTATGAAATTACTCAGAACCTAATTGGGGGTAGAAGGCTTACTCCCACTATGATAGGAATTAGGTTATTGGGCTTTTGACTTGTAGCCGAGCTCGAGAACTAGAGGGATTAGCAAGGCAAATCCTCCTGCTCCAACTAACTCTTACTGAGGTTAAGTATGTCTTTGATGACTAATTTTACATGCTAAGTTGAATGATTGCCCATCTCTCAGAGATTGTGTATTGAAATGCAGAATACCAAGAAAATAGCCAATCTTCACTCTCTCACTTACTCATGCCCGAGTCGACCACTTGTACGACCTCACTTTTATCAAGAGGCCGAGAGAATGGCATTGGACTAATCCTCAATCACCCCTACCTAGACAAGCAATCTGCTTGTACTTTTTTATCTGCATCCTCCAACGGCATTACCAATGTATCTCTACCTTGTGTATAGGACCATGTGTAGAATCTACTACACTAATCATTGCTTTTTTTTGAATATTCATTTTTACCCTTTTGTATTCTTATACATTACTTCTTTAGGGTAATACCCTTTTTGTCTTTTCCTTTTTAAGTAAATTGCCTTAACTTATTGGGTATAAAAACCCCCCTCTATTTGTAGTTGTAATAATCAGAATTACCATTAATACACTTGACATTTCCCTTTCGTAAACATTGCTTGTTTACTTTCATTTCACTCTTATCTTAACCCTTAAGTAAGGTTAGGTGGCAAGTAACCTCATCAAACTAATTTGTGTGTTATATCTAGTTGTGCTGTGAGTCTTCAGAAGTTTCATTGGTACGTTATATCCTTTGGAGCTCTTTGTAGGTTTTGCTTAATTTCATCTACTTTTTGTTTCTTTTGCACATTCCCTACCACTCTTATCAAGCTTTCAGCAAGCTTGGACCCATCCAGCAACTGACTTGATTTGTTCTTGGCTGCAGTTCACATCATCTTGGTATTAGAGTAGAGGTTTTGCTTGAGTTGTAGTAGATTGTTTTGAGTTCTAACCATACTCTGTTTTGCGTGTGTGGAATAGAGTAAGTTATTGTATTCGTCTAATTACTATGTTTGCTGGTTGTTAAATTTTTAGTTTGCAAAAGTGTTTACTAAAACACCTAATTGAAGGGTTTGAGATTTGAATCTTTGGAGAAAAATGATGTAACTAAGTGTTAAAGTTGGTGCTGGAGATAACAACAGTGAAGTTGTTTGCCATGGCTAACAATCTCAAGGTACAACTAAGAGCGTTGATGAGAGACTTGATGAGGTGGCTAACTTCTTAGTGGATTTAATTCGAGCTGTTCATGCGTTAGCTTACCGATTTACTGAAGCCGCAAATAACACCCTACAAGCTGCTCGACCTATAAGAGGTTAGAACCTAGCTTGACAAGTTCGAGGTAGAAGAGCAGGCAGACGAGTAAGGAGAAGGATTGATTTGGGAGATATGAGAGAAGAGGATGAGGAAGAGTATTCTGAAGAAGAAGAGCAAGCTCGAGCACTTAGAGCTTTGTACCAAGCGAAACTTTGGATTTTGAGTTTTAATGGGTCTAGAAGTGTGGATGAATACTTAGAATGGGAAGAGAAGGTGGAGTGTGTGTTTGACTATTATCAAAATGAGGATTACGAGAAAGTGAGGACTGCTGCTGTTGAGTTCTCTAGATACGCTGCCATGTGGTGGAAGTATTTCCAAACTGTGAGGACACGAGAGGGGTACAGAGAGATTAATACTTGACCTAAGATGAAGCGAATACTTAGAAATAGATTTATATTGGATACTTATCTGGATGATACTTTTACTTGGCTTTAGGAGATGAGTCAAGGAGGCTGAACTGTTGATGAGTATGTCTAAGAATTTCAAATGCTTATGATCCACTATGAAGTGGAGGAACCACTAGCATGAATAGTCTTTAGGTTCCTTACTAGATTGAGAGGTGACATTCGGGAGATTATGGAATTCTAATGATTCACCACAATGGAGGAAGCCATTCAAATAGCTTAACGAGTAGAGACGCAGAAAAGAAACCGAGTACTGACCAGACTGCCGACTAACTAACTAGGATAAGGAAGTCACCAAGCTCTATTGAGTACCAAGCCGATCTAAAAGGTGGATATCTGAGCTGAATAGAAGGGCTGAGTTGACAATGCCATGCCGACTCGAACTTGTGAGAAAGGGTAAGGATTTGATAGGAAGATGAACTAGATCAAGTGCCAAGGGTTTGGACATATGGTTGCTTAATGCCCGAACTGAAGAACTATGGTCATCAAGGGAGATATCCTGAAGTTAGAAGTGGAAAGTACTAATGAGGAACTTGAGGAGGAGAATCCTGCCAAGAAAGAAGTTTCTCATGATAATGAGCTAATTGAGGAGGATGTGTTCACTAAGGACTTGGATCAGTTGGTCTTGGTTGTTCGATGCGTAATGAACTTAAAACCCTTATGGGAGAATGAGTAGAGGGAGAACTTATTTCATACCACTTATAAGGTGAATAATCAGGTAAGCGTGCTAATTGTTGATAGTGGAAGTTGCACAAATGTGGCCTTAACTAATTTGATTACAAGGTTAAAATTTCCAACTATTGTACACTCGAGGTCGTATAAACTACATTGTTTGAGTGAGAAAGGAGCACTATATGTTACCTAGCAAGTACTACTGTCGATTACTATAGGAAATTACTTTGACAAAATTCTTTGTAATGTGTTGCCTATGTACGCCTTACATATGTTACTTGGCCGACCATGATTGTTTGACGGAAGAGTTATCTATGATAGATATAAGAACAAGTATGTATTTGAGAAAGATGGTCAAAAGATTACATTGAACCCGATGTTGCCGAGTGAAGTGAACAAACTGTAGACAAAACTTGCTTGTAGATCGAAGAAGACTCTAGTGGTGAGTAAAGTCGAGCTCTAATAAGCCATTAATGCTAATGAGTCGACCCTCATGTTAGTTAAATGTCTGCTAGAAATGAAGGATCTAGGTGAACTACCCCTAGAAGTGAGAGTGTTGCTAGATGAATATGCCAATTTGTTCTCAAAATAGTTATTTGAGGGGTTACCCCCAGTCCAAGGCATAGAACACTACATTGACTTAATATTGGCGTTGCCTGACTGAATAAGCCAGCCTATAAGATGAGTCCCAAACAGGCTTCTAAGCTCCAACGGCAAGTTAATGAATTACTAGAGAGAGGGTATGTTAGGGAAAGTTTTAGCCCTTGCGTTGGGCTGGTGCTCCTAGTGTTGAAAAAGGGTGGAACCTGGCGCATATGTGTAGATAGTTAAGCAACGAACAAGATTATGGCCAAATACAGGTATCCTATTTCGAGATTAGAAGACATGCTGGATGAATTGAGTAGATTTAAGATCTTTAACAAGATTGATCTGAAGTCTAACTATCATTAAATTCACATGAGGCCAAGAGATGAGTAGAAAACTATGTTCAAAACTCGGCATTAACTCGATGAGTAGATGGTCATGCCATTTGGCTTACCAAATTCCCTAAGCACTTTCATGAGACTGATGAACCAAGTGTTAAGAAATCTAATGGGGAAGTGCGTCATGGTATATTTTGAAGTTATCCTGGTATACAGTGTCGACATGTCGAGTCACTATGAATGTCTTCGAACTGTACTAAATGTCCTCCATGTTGAGAGATTATTTGACAACCTTAAGAAATGTTGCTTTTGCCAAGAGGAAGTGGTATTCATGGGCTATGTAGTTAGTGGAGGAGGCTTACGAGGGGATGATAAGAACATCCGAGTAATTCTCGAGTGGCCATCCCTTACTACTTGTACCGAAGTGAGAAGTTTCCATGGACTAGCTTTCTTCTATAGAAGATTCATTAAGAATTTCAATACCCTTACTGCACCCTTTACTGAACTGATAAGGAAGAACATCGACTTTCGATGGGGAGAAAAGGAAGAGAGAAGTTTTACTAAGGTGAAGAAAAGATTAACCTCTGTCACTGCACTAGTTCTACTTGACTTTGAGATAATATTTGAGTTGGAGTGTGATGCGTTAGGCATTGGGATAGGTGTTATCCTAATGCAGGAAGGCCAACCAATTGCTTACTATAGTCAGAAGCTCAAGGGACCTCAACTAAACTACTTTGTATATGACAAAGAACTCTTAGCATTGATTCGAGCCTTACAAGTATGGCATCATTATCTGTTGCTGAAAGAATTTGTCATCTACATCAATCATGATTCTCTAAGGTATCTTTGAAGTTAAATGAAGTTGTTGAAGTGGCAAGTAAGGTGGGTCAAATTCCTTGGGGGGTTTAACTTAGTAATAAAGTACAAATAAGGTAAGAGCAACGTAGTTGCAGATGCTCTCTTAAAGAGGCATGCACTCTTGATTGAACTATAGACCAGATTGTTTAGGTTTGTGAGCATTAAGGAATAGTACTTTAGGGATATATATTGTGGACCCATATTTGTGCGATGTGTTGATGGAAAGATAGTGGATAAGTACCATGTGGAGGATGGCTACTTGTTATGAAGGGGAAATTGCATATGCTGATCAATTCCCTATGAGAATTACTTATTTGGGAAGCCTATAGTAAAGGACTTTCCAGGCATTTTAGGGAAAGAAGGACCTATGAACTGTTGAATGGTCATTTTTTCTAATTGAAAATGAGAAGAGATGTGTACCAAGTTGTGGAAGGCTATATTGTGTGCAAGAGGCCTAAATGCCAAGCTAAGCAAAGGAAAGCAATGCCTTTACTTGTTTCGACGAGACCATAGACTGAGTTGAGTAAGGACATTGTTCTTAGACTATTACGAATTGCTTGAGGCAAAGATTTTGTAATGGTCATCATGGATAGATTCAATAAGATGGCATACTTTGTACCTTGCTCTGAAACTAACGATGCTTTGGCTATTGCATCTCTTTTCTTGTAGGAAATTGTTAGGCTATATAACGTACCGAGAAGTGTAGTATCAGATAGAGACCCAAAGTTCTTGAGCCATTTTTAGAGAACTCTATAGTGACAGATGGGGCCCAAACTGCTATTTAGTACTGCCTATCACTCCCAAACGGATGGCCAAATAGAGGGAGTCAATTGTACTTTGGGATCGCTGCTTCAAGCTACAATAGGCAAGAACTTGGCTGATTAAGACATCTACTTACTAGTGGTTGAATTCACTTACAACTGAATAGTACATTACACTATGAAGCAGACTCCCTTTGAGGTTTCTATGATTTTAATCTTGAATTGCCTTTCGATCACACCCCTCTTGTTGAGTCCGAGCGAGAAGACCCTAATACGAAAGCCTGAGCATAGTCCCTTCAGTACATTTATAACAAAGTCACTCGGCATATAAACCAAGTTACTAGAAGAATGCGAGAGAAGGCAAAGGGTAGAATGGTTAAATAATTCCAACCGAGAGACTTGGTGTGGTTGCACTTTAGAAAGGAATGATTTCAGAACAAGAGGCAAAACAAGCTATTTGTAAGAGTCGAAGGACTCTTTAGGATCCTCTAGAAGATTAATGACAATGCCTACAGGTTGGAGTTGCCCGAAGATTTTGGGGTTTTCGATTCCTTTAACATTGCCGACCTCAATCCATATCACCCTAATGGAGAGCTAGTTGAAGATCATTTGGATTTGATCTTAAATCTAAATTAACTTGAAGGGAAAGATAGGAATCAATCTACTGGGCCTTTGACCTGTAGCTGACCCTAAGGATTATCCTCCTTCTCTAGTTGACTCCTATTGAGGCCGCGTATCTCTTTGACCACTAACTCTACATGCCGAGTCGAATGACTGCCCATCTCTTGGAGATTGTATGCCGAAATGTAGAATGCGAGATAATAGCTAATCTTTGCTCTCTCACTAACTTATGCCTGAGTAGACCACTTGCTTAACCTTACTTTTGCTGAGAGGCCGAGAGAATGACATTGGACTAATCCTTAGTTACCCTTGCCTAGATAATCAATATGCTCGTACTTTTTTGTCTACATCCTCTAATGGCATTGCCAATGTATCTTTACCATATATATAGGACCATATGTAGAATCTACTACACTAATCATTACCTTTCTTGAATATTCATTTTTACTCCTTTGTATTCTTGTACATTATATCTTTAGGGTAATACCCTTTTTGTCTTTTCCCTTTTAGGAAAATTGCCTTAACTTATTAGGTATAAATATCCCCTTATATTTGCAGTTGTAATCATTAGAATTACCATTAATACACTTGACATTTCCCTCTTGTAAACATTACTTGTTTACTTTCATTTCACTCTTATCCTAACCCTTGAGCAAGGTTCGGTGGTGAGTAACCTCACCAGACTAATTCGTGCGTCATATCGAGTTAAGCTATGAGTCCTCGGAAGTTCCATTAGTTTGTCATATCCTTTGGAGCTATTCATGGGTTTTGCTTACTTTCATCCACTTTCCATTTCTTTCGCGCATTCCCCACCACTTATATCAAGCTTTTAGCAAGCTACCGGCTTTGTTTGTCCTTAGCTGCAATTTACATCACACTAGTTTGACTACTTGGACCTCTGCTCGTCCTAAGTGTGGTGAATAGATCTCTAGCCTTTGGTAAGGGAGTATACACGTAAGCATCCTTTGGGATGGCATTGATAATAAGCCATGACCTATCTAGTGCTTCCATCGCCATTCTCTTGTTATCATTTAGCTGTACCAGTGACGTGGCTTCGTCCTCTCCTCAATGGGAAGGATCACTCTTAGTTGCTTTAAAGTTGGTTAGATGGTATTTTGACACATCAATTGTTGTCTTACCTATGTTTGTAGACATTTTGAAGATTGAAGAGGCAAAGAAAAGCATAGAACTTTGAAGAAAAGTTTGAGAAAAAGAGAGCTTTGAAGGAGGAAGTTATTGTAGCAAAGAAGAGAGAGGTTGCAAAAGAGTAATCTCCTTAAGTAATTCTAGTATTTATAGGTTGATTACATTGAAAGCGAATCGGCGGCTATAGGTATTTGAATAAGCATGAATCCCTTAAAACATTACGATGTAGATACGTGTGGATAGCTTGGATAGGACGGCAATGTTCAAAAGGAAGAATGCATGCAACTGTATGCATGTCTGTTATGACAAGACACCTATCACAGTGCATTAACTGTAATAAAAATGGGCATGATAAAGTAAAGATTTGAAAAGTAACATTAGCAAGAAGTTTTCCCAAGGCCCCTTTGACTTCTGCAAAAGAACTTGTTCAATACTCCAACAACACTAAGCCTTAGTATGAATATATTATATCTACTTGGACAATGGTTAGCTTAGCTTAACTCTATCAACTCAACACCTTCGCTTGGCAACCATGTTGACTAAAGTGCCTAATTTACCAAATCTTCACTCTGCTCAAAGCTCCTAGCTCAGTCCATGGAGTTTCCACCTCGGTTCACCTATCTAGCTTGGCAGGCATACATCTTGCTTTGACTTGATGAAGGAGCAAATACTTTGTACCCCCTGATGACTAAGGAGGTTAGATCTCCCATGTTGCACCTTGGAACTATCGTACTCACCTCTACTAAGAAGGTAACCTACTCGGATGGACCATACCTGCTTAGTCCTAGTGTCATTTAGACTAGACATCTTTGCCTCGACCTTTTCCTAGCTTGAACTTCTATCATTGCCGTGTCGACGTGATAGCATTAACACAAACACCGCTAGACTAGATCAACCATATGCTTAAGAAGCCTATCTTCCCCTTCTCCTTGCCTTCAAAATAGCAATGAGATTGCTAGGGGGCAGGGGCAAGTGTTAATAGGGTCTTTTGGACATGAACTCCTTAGGCCCATCTTGACCTTATAAGGCTTATGGCCTATGATGAGCTATCTTCGGCCTAGGCCTAGAACATGACTTATCCAGCTATAAAAGGCCTTTAACTGCTATAAGACTTTGGATAAGGTTGAAAGACTAAGTCAAACAACTAACTCCCATACTTATAGACCACGTTAGACATTGTGACCCCACTCTCCAACACTTGTGGATGTAGCCCTATTTACTAACTCCCCTCGAACTATTGGCTCTACTCTTCTATAAATACAAGGTTAACACTTAACAGTAACCCATTTAATACTTTGCGTATTTGAGCCTACATATTATTTGCGAGTACTCTTACTCTCTCTAAACATTTCCTAACTTAAGCATTGGAGTGGCTACGTTGGGCAATCCCCTAGCGTCACTTCATTGTGCTTTCTTTTATAGGCTCATTTGGTCCTACGAAGCTCAATCTCTCTCAAATCTATACTGGCAAATATTTTGAAATGATACATGTATTTTTGGATAGTTGCTTAATGACACTTAAAAGTTTCTATACCTTCCCAATTAAATATATATAGATAATTGGGTTTGCTTTTCGCCGCCATGTATGGGGTTATCTTGCTAATGAGATGAATGATGGTATGACTTAATTCAAGGGCGTATGGTGGTCGTTTTAATAACATTATTATTATTATTTTTTATAAAAGTTTTAATAATATTATTTCAATTGTCCAAATCATGCTAGAGAAGAATAAAAAAGATTAAAAAGGAAGAAAAATGAGGTTGATTTACGAGCTACAAATTATGACTTGTAACCATTTGATTCACTTGGGCTAGAAAACTGATTTGAACCTTTGTATAACGGGGCTAGTTTTGCTTAGTTTGGGTAGGTTGGGGCCTGTATGTAGGTTTAGATGTAGTATTCACTTGCCATTTCATTGGGCTTCAAGTGACTATTTGGACATCCATTAGAGTTTGGTTGGTCAAAGGAAAACCATAAGCCTAACATCAAAATTTTAGCACTTTAGTTCAATGTAAGAATATGACCCCAAAAGCTATCTAATGCTTTATATACTTCTATGAATTAAAAAAGATGAAAAATCAAATAAAGTACCTTAAACTTAATTATTTATAAGCAAAAATACTTAATTTAGAGGTGTAAATATGAGAAATCATGAGCTATATAGAATGTCATGAGTATCAGACATTTTAGATATCACTGTTGTGTTTTTTGAATCATTCTTAATGTCTTCAAAACTTTGTCTTCATTTGAATTCATAGAATTTTATCCATAATTCATCCAAAAATTTGAAATTCGCGTTCTTCTCTAGTTATTAATTTACGTTATTCCAGTTAATATCCTTGATGAATATAGTTAATAGGTAATTTTGGACTTAGGTTCCTTATGTCCAATTTGACCTCACTCTTGCTCTTAGGTGACTTGGAAAGGCCCATTTTAATGAGAGTTTAACCCCTCAATTGGACTTATCTGACTTGCTTCTAGGTTGGTTTTGAGATCTGGTCTAACTTGCCTCTAGGTTGAACCTATTCCTTGTTCCAACGGAGTTTTACACTCTACCCCCTTTTAGCAAGTTATCTTACTCAACCACATCGAGTCCATTGGTACACCTCCTTGATATCCATTAGGAGGCCTTGTACTTTGTGTGATTGTCTCCAAGGCTTATGATGAGAACTTCTTCGAGCTCATCTTGACTTGGCCTTGTCTAAGTCAAAGCAGACACAAAATCACTTGAATTTAGGGTAAATCTTTAATAAAGATGTATTCTAAGTTCTAGGTGATGTGTATCTATTTAGTTAGGTACACTTGCCTATTTAGGAAGATGCCTATTTGAGAAGATTTGATTTTAGATTTGGAAATGCTTGACTTTCTTAAAATATCTCAGCCTCATCCTTATAAATAAGTGATGAGGCCCCCATATATGATTACTTCACTTATATTAGCTGTTAATCTGTCATTTTTTAGAGAGATTTTAACTTAAGTGTTAGAGTTCCCTTACTCAACTAAACCCCAGTGTGTTTTTGTAGGTACCATCATTTAAGAAACAAGCTTTCAAGCCCACATTACATAAGATTCAAGCCCACCATCCCAATTCCAATCTCCGACGAAGTTCACAAATACCAAATGTCACTGGAAATCCACTTATCTTGTATAAGATAAAGCATGGACATATTTGATTGGCATAAAAGTTTATACACAACATTATATAAACTCTCATCTAATTGAAACCTACATATTTTTTAAAATCAATTAGCCATATCCACTTCATCAAGATGTGTTCTAGAAGTCATTCAAAAAATCTTGAGGATTTAGCTTTTGTTACAATAGATTATGCCTAATTGTAATCTTTAATATGCATAATATTGAAATTGTATCTAACAAATTGATGTACATTTTCAATTAATTTTTGCATAAAAGTAGTAGTGGTCTTTGGTTCCAACTTATAAGGGCCTATAGCAAATTACAATAAAATAAAACATGTCGAAACTACAAACAGGCTAATTATGTAAGGTAAGAGTAATTTTCATTGGAGTATTGACTCAGCATTTGGTTAGAGAAAGAGATGAAAACTAAAAGCACCTTCAATAATTAAGTCCTTGGTGCATAGTGAATGGAGATTGAATTAAGAAAGAAAGTATATTATTTTTGCAATGTTGTTTATGAACTCATAGACAAAGTGAAATTTAATTCTAGCAGAGTAATTCTTGATCCATAATCGAATAGCTTATTGGATGCTATATTGTAATAAAACTTTAACTATTAGATTCATGCTATTGAATATTACAAGGTTATTACTTTCTTCTTTATCACTCTCTCTTAGTTGTACATATTGAATTTGTGTTTTAAAATGGCCTTTGTTATGATTTTAATAATATTAATTGTTTTGGTGAAGCTTCATTTATCCACTAGAATAACTAGGATATTTTATAAGCCCATTGTTTATTGATAGCAAAAGATTTTAGAGTATGGTCCCATGACTTTTTCCTTAATTAGAGTTTCCAATGTAAATCTTAGTGTTTAGTATTATCCACTTTCCCGATATTATTATAATTATATTGTTATTAGATGATAGAAAAAAATATTTTGTTATTGAAGGGTATTAATTTTTACTAATAAATGGTATTTGAGCATTAAAAAAAAGTGGTTTTTTTTTTCATGGTCACTATGATAAAATTAAATTCTTCAAATTACTTAAATTGCAAGTTGATGATGGAAGATCTTTATATTGCAAAGATTTGTATGCATCCTTAGGCAATGATAATGAAAAACTAAAGGATAAATCTAATCTAGATTAGGTAACAATACATAGAAAAAATTGTCAGTTAGGGTTACAAATGAGTTGAGTTAAGTTGAGTTTTTATAGGTTCAGGCTTGGCTCATTTAAAAATTATCAAGCTCGAGCTTGAGCTGAGCTTTTTATTAAGCCTGTAATTGATGCTTAAGCGTGGCTCGAGCTCAGCTCATTTAGATAAATGAGCTTTGTCTTGAGCTCAAACTCGGCTCATTTATTAATTGAGCTTGAGTCAAGTCGAGCAAAGCCTAAAGCGAGTCGATCTTGAGCTTACTTACGAGTCTCAGTATACAAAATGAAGAAATAATTAAATAAATAGATTAACAAATAGTGAACGGGGATTATATTATATGTCATATATTATCCTATAGTATATTATACGTGTATATATATTATATAGATATTAGCCTTTAGTTTTTAATAATATATAGTATATAATATATAATATATGCAATATTTGAAATATATATAAAGTCTATAAGCTCGCTCATGAGCTTAAATGAGCCGGCTTGTGAGCTTAAGTAAGCAGGTTCATGAACTTGAACTAGAGCTCGAGCTCAGCCTATTTACTAATTGAGCTTGAGTCGAGCTTAAAACGAGTTGAGCTTAAAATGAGTCGAGCTCAAGTAGCTCGGCTCCTTTATAGCCTTACTATCAGTTATATTTGACAATGGGTAGATCACATTATATATCATCTTGTTGCTTAAGAAACCAAAGCTAATGCTTTATGAAAGAAATTGAAGTCCATGTTCAAGAGATGATCCACCTTGAGTAAAAAATCCTTAATTAGGAGAGTAGTTGATTTAAAGTACGAGGATGGATCCAATATGATAGAGCACTTAAATTTTTAAGGTCTAGTGAATTTGTTCACTGTCATGAAGTTGGTGCTTAATGATTAGATGCAAAGACTATTGTTATTGTGACCACCACTTGATAGTTAGGAGACGCTTGTGGTATCTATTAGTAAGTTTGCTCTAGAGTGGAAACACACCATTGTAATGGCGAAAAAAAGTTTGATGGATAAAGAATCCAAAAGAAAAGAGTATGGTATAAATTTTGAGACTTAGACACTAATTATTAATAAGTAGTAAAGACATAGAAGAAGTAGTACTAGAGACTCATTTGATAGATCTGAGATATCTAACAAATCTAAGGGAAGATCCAAATCCAAATCAAGGAAATTCATTAATGTTATTATTGTGATAAATAAGGACTCTCAAAGTAGGAATATAGGATTTGGATAAGAGAGTAGGCTAAAAATAAAGGTAATGGAATAGGTGAAGACCTAGTTATAATAGTGGCAGATGGATTGTTTTTTCTTGGGATGATGATTATGTTAGTCTTGCTTACCGTGACAATAATTGGGTTATTGACTTTGATGCTTTATTTAAAGTGACATTACGTAATGGATTCTTATCAACTTACATCATTGATGCTTATGGTAATGTAAATAGATGGGAAATGAATTGACTACATAAAATTGTTTGCATTAGAGGTATTATTTTAAGCACTAGCACTAATTGTAGGCTCATTCTTGAAAATGTTAAACATATTCAAGATATTTAACCAAACCTTATATTTTTAAGAAAGCTAGACAATGAAGGGTATAACAGTCATTTTGTCAAAGTAAGTGGAAGCTCAGTGGTTATCCTATTATGGCTAAAGGAAAGTAGAACAACACCCTTTACTTGGTGTTTGTAAGACTAAGCAAAAGAGAGGCAAATACAATTGGTGATTCCTTAGTTGATGTCAAAACCTTTAAGGGGGACCAATAGGATTGTTTAGAATTTTCATATCATGTGTACACTCATGATACAAAAACCGTGTAATAAGTAAGAGATTGTAAGACTTTAATTAATTAATCACTAGGACTTCCGATTTTAAGTTTATTAACCTAACAAAAATATAAGTAACTATGGATACTCAACATTCCACAATCTATTAGAACTACAGAGAATCGGTATGTCCTACCAATTAATAAGATAAGGCATGCCATTCTTAAAATTTCTATAACTTAGTAAAGATGTTGAAATTAAACCAAGGGATTATTTATTAGATAGAATGTTCTAAGTCTATTGTACAAGTCTTTTTCTAACTCCAACTTTTCATTATACCAGTCAATGGTCACATACTGCATACGGCTCCTATCCTAGTCTTTACTATCAATCGACCTACAAGGAATAACTGTTGGAGAGTAAGTTACATGAGCTTAGTGAGATATCCCTTCTCCTATACTGGTAAATAGGTTACTAAACAATTAATTTAACAAACATATCAAAGCATGAACAAGTAGTATGCTAAATAATGTATGTAGTTGACTAGGTGCTGCATACCACTTTGGATTTAACGCCCTCCAAAGTAAGGATTAGAGATCCATCGACACCAATCATAACCGAGTTCTAGCATCTAGGCTTTTAACCATATACTAAAATTCCATATTTCACAAAATATATTTCCATTTTCAAAAATCCAGTAGTTCACAAATTCTTTAGTCCAGTGATGAGGTGGCCCTTATAGTCCATTATTACACTTTATAGTAAAGGTTTCTAGATTCGACCCTCAGCCATCCACGATTAGCATCTTCAAGCACCAAGTGACCCCACAAGGTAAGGGTAAGGTCATGTTAAATGAGTGCATCATATTAAAACACATTAATTCAATATATAGAAACAACCCTTACATGGCCTCTCTTTACCTTCGCGTGAGGTGACGGCCGGAATAAGTAATGCAATTCATGGTCAATGTATGATCCATTTAATTTAAGATAGCCGAATATAATTAAGCCAAATTATTAAGTGATCAATTAATATCAACAAACCATCTAAACCATGCAACAATTAATCATATAATCAATTCTTTAGTTATCATATTTATCAATATTTTGCACAACAAACAAGCAATATTCAAACACATACGCATCCTGAACCCCAAGTATCAATTTATTAATATATATAATTTAGAAGCACTAATTATAAGCACAAAACATGTATAGAGTTATTGGGAGTATTCACTTGACTGAAGCCATTATGATAACAATCCATGCATAACTTGTCGTCTTGATTGGTGTCTCCTAGTAAATATCAATAAAAGAAATGTAATGTTAAATGGCTTACTTAACTAACTCTTTAACTTCTGATTCTTATTTTCGCTTAGGTTTTGAACCGTATGTAATTTTTTCGTTTTATTTTTTATCTTTATATTCTCATAATCGACTCTTTTCAGGTTTGGGTATATTTCTTCAATGATATAATTTAATTAAAACTTTTAATGATATTTCTCATTACTTATCTTATTTATTGTAGTAATTAGAAAATATTATTTTATCATATAAGTAAAAACAACTTAGTAAATATTATACGAGTTTAGATTTTTCTCACTTTTTATAAATTTTGTATTGGTATATTGTTATATTATAATTTAATTGCAACACTCGTGTGTAGTGAGATAAATAGTATCATGATAGTATAAGGTAGACAAAGTACTAGAGTTTGGTGGAAAATATTGAAATTGTATATTTAATTAACTGAAAAACTTTTGCTCAATAGTATTGTAGTATTACTCTAAGATCATATCGTACGTGTATGTGTACCTATACTCAATTTACTTCTTGTAAGTATATGATCCTATATATTGTTATCATCATTATTAATATCATAATTATTGTGATAGTTATTATTATTATTATTAGTATTATTACTACTACTATTACTATTATTATTATTATCGTTAGTTGTTATCATCGTTGTTGTTTTATATTACTATAATATGGTCATTATATTTATATATTTAATTATTTGTACATATATAACATATCTCCTTTAGAATGTTTGGACTTTTAAGTACGTATGTATATGCATAGAACTTTGATTTTCTGAATAATTTTGTGTTATATGATTATGCCTTATATCATACCTTATGATGTATGTTTACTGGGTTTCCCCTTGTAAGAAATATATTTTTATATTTGTAAATAATTACATTCGGGACAATTATTTATTTATTATTTGGGGGTTTATCCTAGTTATCTATTGATAGGACTAAATTACTCGAATAATTGAATCATTTTATTTATACTCTTTAGTTTCTCCTAAATCTTCAATCGCATAAAACTTTTTCATTTTGAATCTGATTTTTATTATCTTATAGTCAAATTTTACTGTTTTTGGATATACTTTTATTAGCGAGGTCTATTCCAGAAGTTAGGACTTGCATTTTCTAATATGGGCCTGATTAATTATGAATTTTATAAGATTGGGTCCATTCACTCCTTAATTGCTTTTTATGGGCTTTTCTTGGTAATTTCATTAGTCGAGTTTTACCTAAATTTTATTAGTGGACCTAAAATTATATTGGCCTAATTCCTACTTATTTTATTTTTATTTGGCCTAGTTAAAAATTTTAGAGCTTCTTGTAGGGCTTTTTTATGTCCAATTGGTACATTTAACTCTAGTTGGGTTTGTTGTAGTTGTTAGTGGGCTTTCTAAGTTGTTGTTTGGGCCTTAATAATTTTACTAAACTTTATATATTCTAGTTCTTTTTCATTTTGGGTTGAAATCTTGGTTTATTATTCCTAAATAGCCTTTTTCTTTAAGTTTTTCAATTTTTCACTTTATAGGCCTAAATTATTTGCATACTCTTGTTCTTAATTTAATTAAATAAAAATTTTGGAGCTTCTTGCCCTACCAAATAGATCTAGACATGGGGCAAAGGAGGGCTCTCTAAGTCTATTTTATTCTATTTTACAATTTAACCCATTTAAGGCCTAATTTATTAATTATTCTAATAATTACTATAATAAATATTCTAAATTAATTTATTATCGTTATTTTTTATGAAATAAAGTTTAGGGTCATAATTTCTTAGTGGTTGATGTGGCAACTTCCAAAATTTCCTTGATGATGTGTGTGTATATATACATATATATATTCTGTTGATTTCAATATTTTTGCTAATTTATGTTATTAATATATTTATATATATATTAAATAATAGTAAAAAATAAAAGAAAAATAGTACTAGTGTTTCCATTGTGAATTACGACTAGTACAAGTACATACACATATATTTTTCATATTTACAGTATATGTTTAGAGGAAAAAAAATAATATTAACATACGTATATATTTTTGAAATATACTTATATACACAAATACAAATATTTTTATTATATACTCAAACTCATAGAATAAAATATATGTATGTATGCTAAATATGTGCAGGTGTGTATATACATGCATATTTTTGTTTAGTTTTGTACTTTTCGTAATATACATTTATACACTATTTTGTAATATATAAATATATATCTAAGTAGGCATATTTTCGTACATATTCATATACATACATATATATATGTAATACTTCATGTTTTGAAAATGAAAATAAAATAAAGAAGTAAAAATAAAAACAAAATACACCTAGAATTTTAACACTACGACATAATATACATGTACATCTACGTATTTCGAATTCTATATATTTATATATATATATACACACCTTAACATATACATCTATTTTTGCCTTATACATGAGGAATCAACTACATGTACCTAAATCCTAGAATATTAAATCCATTTTTGTACCAATAAGAAGATATTACATGAATGGTGAAACGAAGAAAAAGAAATATACAAAGGAGTACACAAGGAAACATAATAAGAGATTGATGAGATGTGAAGGAAACATGATGTTATGTTGTTCATGGAGCTGGAGAGGTAGCGGTTTGGAGCTCCTAGTGAGGGGTCCTCCCTATCTCCTCCTTGAAGCTCTTGGTAGCTTGAAGCTAGTAGAGAAAAGGGAAGTGGAAATAAGGTGAAATATTATAAAATCAAGAGTGGTGTGTAGTTGACTTAGAAGTGAAGAAAAATTAAGAGAATGGATGTATAGGGAAGAAGAAGCACATCAACCAAGGAGTAGGACATGTAGAGTGGTTAGGGTTGTGGAAAAAAATTGAAGTTGAAGAGTATTTGGAATATGGAACATGGCGTCGACGGGAAGAAGAAAAGGTGAAAAGAAAATAATGACTTGACTTGATTTTTCAATTTCTTAAGGAGAGTAAGATGTCAGCCAAAACTTGATAGGATAAGGCCTTAGGTTATGTGTGGATAGGTGTTAACGTGTAAGGAAGAAGTTGGAAAAAGAATGATGAAGGAGGGGTGGGGAATCTAGCGTGAATTACAAGTCTGGGAGGGGTTTTAATTTTTTGAATAGTAGATTTTTGGAGATGGAAGGAGTTAGCCAATTGGATGAGAATTGGAGGCTTTGATTGTCTTATTATGTCATGTCAACTAGGTCTTAGGTTTATAAAACAATAGGGCTTTAGCTAGGGATTTAGTTAGATTAATAGAAATTGTTTCTAATTGGTTATGTTAGGGGTTTTCTTAGATAAAAATAACAATACTTAATTAAAATATTTATTTGGACAAGATACATATGTATAATATATAATAAAATTTATCATAATATTTTATAGTAATATACATACATTAAGAAGGAAAGAAATTTCTTAGTATAAATAAATATATATATACGCATATATACATGATGCCACAAGTAGGTATATAATATTTGCAATTATTTAATCTACTAATTTAATTGATTGAAATTAATTAAGTATTGTTATTTAAAATTATCTTTAGTAGTTTATTAGCGATTTTACGCGATTCCACATATTTATCAGTAATTTTATCAAACTAGGCTTTTGTCCTTATTAGGGTAAATTTTTGGGTTTCATAGTCTTAGGGTTTGGTGTTTAGAGTTTTTAATAGGTTCGGGTTTAAGTATTTATAAATACGCCTACATCGGGTTTAGGGTTTTCTTACAAGATCGAGGTTTTTGAAGCATATATTAGGGAATTTCATATTCAATTTAAGTTTCGAATTTAAAATTTAATCTAAATTTATTCAGTTTTGTTGACTTAAGGAATTACCTATGAGACTTGAGTTTGACTCTGTATCTAAAGGTTAAACTTATGGGTTTACAATTGATCTTTGGCACAAATAGTGTGGTCACATAAGAGAGAAAATACTCTGACTACTTGTCATCATTAATAAGCAATAAGGAGTCTTGTTTAAGTAATGGATTCTGCTAAACTTTTGCTTGATGTTGAAAGTACTACTTTGAAAACCTCTACTTATTATCTTGTTCATAAACAACATAAAGTTGTTTCCATAGACAACTACCTTTTAAGAAATCTCATTTATTTGATTCAATTCATATAGATGTTTGCCACTTGAAAGATAGATCAATTGGGGTGCTTTGTATTTGCAACCTTTAGAAATGATTACTCTAGAAAATAATGGATTTGTTCTTTGAAATCTAAAGACCATGTTCTTGATTCGTTTCAACAATTTCATACTAAAGTAGAAAGGTAAATAAGAAGATGGTTGAAGTGTATTCTAGTAAATAATAGTGGTGAATATAGAGGTCATCTAGAGGACTACTATAGGACTTATATGATTAAACTTGGTCCTACATACCATCTTTTCTATAGAGTTCTCTCAAGTGGATTAAAAGGAGAGTAGGTTATTCTAAGATAAAAGTAATAGGATTTATTGCTTATCTTTTAGGGGAATTTACAAAAATTGACATTTTCATAATTAAGTGACCTATGTTTTGACAAACTTATAACCTCTATTTTGTTACTATTAGTGAAGGGATAGGTATTGGCTTCTAGTTGATCCAAATAATAAATTTGATAGAGTAATATTAGTAAATATATTTAATAAATTATGTAATATAAATTATAAAAATTCAAAAGAGAAAAGAGAGGATATTTGTGTTCTTCCCCACTTTCCCCTATGTTCATTGATAATATTATAATAGATTGGAAATCATATGATTTGCATAAATCATTTTTCACAAATATAGAATCATTTAAGAAGAAGGAATGCATCGATTTCAAACAATAACAACTTGAGATGATGAATCTCTCTCTCTCTCTCAGAGTCAACTCCTTAATTGAAATCTTCATCGATGGATCACAATAATGATCATCATTTGATACATTTCTATTGTTGCACTAAAAATTTAGAACCCTAAACTTTTTACAAAATAATAGTCCCTTAGATAGGAAATAAGAATGCAAAATGAAATATTGAAATAATTAAGTTATGAAATATATTTAGATCATATGCCCATAAGTCACAATGTTCTAGAGATTAGCAACTAATGAAAAAAATAAAACAAAATAAAATAAATAAAACATTTACATTGAAATGATTTAAAAAATATACTTAATATAAAATAGAAAACAAAGAGTATTATCATTGCTGATGAATTATACATGAGGCTTAGTTGGATAAAAGAGAGGGAAATAATGTTAGATGACCAAATGATGGATGTGCTAGCATCGCTAAGTATGAGGATGACATTATGAAGGAGGGAGAGTTTCGAACATTTTCTATCAATGGTAAACAATTGTTAGATTTGCATGTTGGCTTCTTGGACCAAAAGACAAAAATGCATGTGTTTTAGCTAATTGGGACAAACATCATGGAGAAAGTTTCATTTATTAAGGTAATAACGTTGTTTAGAGTCTTGATTGAGAGGGAGTAGCCTTGGTTAAATAGAGGAGAGATGAAAAAGTGAGATTTGGAGATGTGGGAAAAAAAAAATCATTTAGTATTACATGCCATGTGCACGGATAAATAGTGGATAATTGTCAATCATTTTTTGACATATGATAGTGCTAATAGGTAATTGTAAAGAAAACTACCACTTATGTTTCATAAATATGACCAAGTGTCAAAATACAATTACTACTTACCCTATACTCGTATGTATGTGTAGCATGTAATACCTAGTGAATCTTTTCTTTGAGTTGTGAGGAAGAGTATGAGTATAAGAAGTGCAAAGAAGAAGCCAATTCTTCTCTTTTTTTCTTTTTAATTTTTAAAATTTTTGCAATTTTTCTATAATTATTATTGTATTATTTAATTGAATATATTTACTAAAATTACTTATGAAATTAATTATCATGGACCAATTAAAAGCTAACAAGTGTCCTTTAACTGATAGTAAGAAATAGTGATGAAATATAAGCTTTGAGTTTGTTCAAAGAAAAATAAAGGTAGTTAATTTCAATAATGTTAAAACACTTGCCATTGTTTTATAATTTTGAGGATTATTTTAATTTATCTTAATAGGTAAAAATACAAGGTAATTTTTCAAATATTGCTTAGGGTAATTAGTTATCTTGTGTTTGTTGTTCAAGTTGTCGAAGTTATTGTTTTTATGAAGTTTTATGGGAATTTTCCATAGAAATGACTGACTTAATGTCAATGCCATAGTTGGTGATAATGAAAGTGGTATTCAGTACTTTGGCTGGCAAGTTCTTGCTATGCCTAGGTCTATGGACAAAAGATTCAATGAAATGGCTACTATAATAGTAGAGTTCACCCATACAATATGTTAGTTGGTCGTTAGCTAACTTACTGAAGTTTCCCTTGAAGTTCTTGAAGCTAATAATGGTGTTAGAGATGGAAGATATGAAGTTCGACATAAAAGGAGGAATTACCTAATTGGGCATGCTTGAGGTAGAGGAGTTGATAGAAGAGGGGATTGAATAGATGAGGAATATTGATAACTCTAATTTTAAACATATTTTATATGGTGATTTTATGGTATTTCCCGTACATTTTTTGTTTTCTTTAAAGAAAATGATACTTAATTGAGTAAAATGTTGATTTCAAGGTTTAAACGCGTTCTAGGCTCGAAAACGAAGAAAAGGAATCAAGTTTCACTCAATTCCGAGTTCAAACGAAGAAGTTATGAAATTTTGAAGTTGTGCAGAAATTTTGCCTTTGTGCAGAAAGTTACACAACCTGGAGACACGGCCATGTTCCAGGCCGTGTCTGGTGACGAAAATAAAATCTGTGTAAAACATACATATAAGGGGATCTTAGGGTTCAAAAGAGGGGGAGACATTACAGAAACGGAGACACAAGAGACGAGAGGAGACTTAAGGAGGAACATCGATCAAGAAGCGATAACGACATCGATTTCAAGATTAGAGATTGTTCATCAAATCAAGAGGGGTTTTCATGCTTTATTTTATATTTTTGATGAAACTCATTTTTAGATTCATTATGATAGCTTAGAATTCAACTATATTTAGGATTATGGAACCTAGGGTTTCATGTAACCCTTGGATTGAATTATAATTTCAAGAAAGTTTCTATCTTTTCTTGATTCAATTATGTCGTTTAGTTAATTATTGATTGATAATTCTAGAGTGTCAATACATGATATTATGCATGTTGATTGAGAAATTGCATGTGTAATTAGATCTTAGCATAATTGAAGAGAATTACATGTATATTTAGAGATAAGATACATGTTTCTTTCGGAAAATTGATTGTTTGTGTGGGAATTCATTAAACATTAATGCAATTCTAAGTTATATTACTAAGTGAAGAGATTCCGGTAAATAATTTAGAATTAGGGTTAATATGCTTGAGAAAGATATTAGCTTTAATTGTGAATCCCTCCGGTCAAGAATCATAGAAACTAAATTGAATACATTTTAAAAAGGTTACATGTTAAACACTAGGAGAAATAATTCCTAAATACATCATTGCATACTTGAAGTCGTTAGTAGTTTATTGCTTTCTAAATTGCTTAGTTAAGTCTCATAATTAGTTTAGTTTATTAATTTCAGTATTTTTAATTCATTCAACTCGACATAATTTTCCGGTTAGATAATAAAGCTAAAGTTAATATTAATACTCAAAATCTTTGAGGGATCGACTCGGACTCATATCCGACTATATTAAAATTGATAGGTACGCTTGCCTCGTATCAAATATCAAACAAAGAAAACAAACAAAACTGAAGTACTACCAAAATCATGAGGTACGTTTGGATATGACTCACTAATGAATCTTTAGTAGCCTAATACTCACTTGATATGATGCATAAGTATAGATTAGGGTTACTTGCCACTTACTCTCATGAAAGGAGACAGATAAGAGCAAAAGAGTTTGAGAGAATATGCTTTCAAAGGAAAACTATATATTCATTGATGGAGGATGATCTTCTTACAAATATACCAATGTAGCTTATATGACTAGCTATTAGGGATCTTATAAGAAGGGAAATGATAGAAAGGGTAAAGTAAAAAAGAGTAAAAAGATGAAATACTAATATACAACATTGAAGTGAAAAGTAGAGAAAGGACAAATAATTAATGTTAGAAGAATCATCCTTAGGATCTATGCATGGGATACGTATTGGTTATGGATAATACTATTTATCTAATCTATCTCTGGTAGAAGTAAAGTTTAGATCTTTAAGCAGTTTAGCACTTGGATTGATAGCTTAAAAATGAGGAGAGCTATAAAGAGGTCGGGGTCAACTGAACTAATCTAAGTCAAGTTCGACAGTTAGATACTTTAGCTCTAACTTTATGGGGCTTGGACATAGGGAGGACTACAAAGGTATCGAGCCATTTGACTGACCCTAGGTTAAGTTGGGAGTAGTCCTTGCTTGGATTGACATCCGATACTTAACTTGACAGAAATGTAAGATGCTTTGGACTAAGGAAGAATACTCATATCATACTAGCTCTCAAGCTAGGATACGTCAAGTTAGGCTTTATAATACCATAGCTTTGCTCTTAGTGATCGGTGTGGCTCTTACATTGACTTGTTTTTTTTAGTTGGCTCATCAGTGGAAATTCCACCTAATTTATGTTTTTGCCAACTTTATTATATTTTATTGTAGTTATAGATGTCACTCCCTATGACTAACCCAGTAGTGTTAGAAGTGATATTGATATTTTCATTATTTGCTTGCACAAGGTATCTTTAGCTTTCATTTAGAGCATTGGATCTTAGAGAATCCCTATTGCTATTCATAGGGATGGAGATTATGTTATTCAAGTGCAGTTGTGGTTCTAGGAAGGGCTTATTGATTTAACTTTCTTTGTCTTCTTAGAATATTCTTATTTAGCTAATTCTAGAGTTTGAACATCTAATTGGATGAATGTATCAATCAGTGGTGGAAAGGTTATTGGGGCATGGTACAACTTTTCACCTCCCCTGCACTTTGCTTATTTCATCTAAAATTCTCCTAGTGGAGTTGGAATATAACATAGGCTAAAAGTGCCAACTTGACCTTCCTTATATTTTCCTTCTTAGTCTTTTCTTCTTTCGGACCCATAGTCATGTACACTTCTTCAAGCATTTGTAAACCATAGTCTTCATACTCCTCGACGCCTATGTAGGGTATAACCATTTACTTATAAATGTTTGTCTTAATCTCTTAAAGTTGTTATCACTTAGCCATTGGTGATAAATTTGATCTTTTAATGCTTGAAGGTATGGCCTTTGCTACATGCATCTAAGGTCTTCCAAGATTAAGTTGAAGGACCTTAAGATGTCTAAAACCTAGATTGAATGTTGAAAGTTTGAGGACCAATGTCAATTGGCAAGTCAATCTCCCTTATAATTTCTATTTTGGTGTAGTTAAAGGCCTCGATTGTTGTTGAACTTAGTTTGATTACAATTATGTTAACGCTTACCAAGTCTAGGGCGGTGAGAGGGTAGACATTAATGAAGATGCATTGTCAACGAAGACTTTCGTTATGATTGTGTCATTGCTTTTTATGACTATGAAAAGTAGCTTGGTATGTTAGTTACCTTCCTCACCCAATTCTTCTATTGAAAAGGAGATCTAGTTCTTGATGAGGATGGAAATGGTGATTAGTCCCATTTTATCATCCAATAGTTCACGAAGGAGCTTAACCTCCATCAAGAGTCTAACTAGAGCCTCCCTATGTTATTCAAATGCCATCAACAAGTCCATTAGCGATATTGTACCGAAATTTTAGCTAGTTGATCCATCATTTTTTACTTGCTTGATTTTATCATCTTGGTAAAGGAAAACAATGCTTCCGTATGTTTGGTTGCCTTGTTGCTTATGCCCTCTAGCACATTCTTCTTTTTAGGGTCTTCTTTAGGGTCATAGACCTTACTAGCATGAGTGATTCCATTAACTAATCAGCTAGAATG
Source organism: Lumnitzera littorea (assembly GCA_024138015.1). Classification (NCBI taxonomy): domain Eukaryota; kingdom Viridiplantae; phylum Streptophyta; class Magnoliopsida; order Myrtales; family Combretaceae; genus Lumnitzera; species Lumnitzera littorea. The sequence goes on from JAMXBB010000002.1 coordinate 79,071,587, forward strand.
CCCTTAATTGATTGTTTGATAGTTGAATGGGACAACTTTGTAGTTTTTAAGCATCACTGATACATGAAATGTGTGCTTCTTAGCTATAAGGGCTTATTTCTCCTTAGTCTTATAGAACTCAAAGACCTTAAGTTTCTTGCTTGAATTGATCATGTTAATGATGAAATCATGGTCATAGAAAACCATGTTGGTTGTTGGGCTATGGTTGGTCAAGAGGTTATTGTTGACATTTGGCATTGGAGCTTCTACAAAGTCTAATTAGACTAAGCTTGCATTGATGAGATCTCGAATCTTGTTCTTTAGTCTCCAACATTTGTCAATTGAATGCCCCACCAGTCCCAAATGGTATTCACAATTCTAACTTGGATCATGAACTCTTGGCTTGTATCTTTCTTTGTAGATCTCAAAACTAATCAGGTTGTCTTTCTGAAGTCTCTCACATTCTTGATTGAGAGGGATAGGTATTTTATTGAATGGTCCTATGAATCTATTTGGTTGAGGTTATTTTCTTGGTGGTTGAATTTGTGGAGTTGATGTTTGGAAGGAAATGAGTATTTGACCTAGTGTTTGCATTCACTATGTTGACTTTAGCTTCCTTGGCCTTACCTATCATTAGTTTAGAAGATGAAGAAAACTTTCTAATGCCTCTTGAAGCTTTCCAAAAGAGATAGTACTTTCAATCTTACACCTGGTTGCTACCACTTCTACAAAGCTGAATGAGGCTTGCCCAATCAAATGTGAGAAATAGGGCTTCTCTGAGATATTAATAGAGGCTTAGGTAAACTCCTTCTTTTGTCATTGGGGTAGATACCCTTGTAGCTAAGGATCCGTATCTCTATGCATATGCCTTTAAAAGATTCATTTTCTTTTCTTTCAAAAACTAACTAAGTCCATTATTGTAGGACTATGTTGAACTTGTATTTTTCATAGAATGCCTTAGTAATTTTCTACCACGTATTCTCCTGGTTTAGGTTAATTTGGGTGTACTAAGCCTTGTCAAGCTATCTTGGAAGGTTTACACCATGCTGATCATATTAGATGTACTTGCTTATCTTACAGACATATATCTTGGTGTGTAACTTAGGACATCTAATCTCATTATACTTCTCAAACTTTGGTACTTTGAACTTTTAAATATAGGCCCCAATACCATATGTAGAGAAATCATTGATTCTGGCCTGCTCAAAACTATCATAACTTTCAAGTGCTTTCATCTTCTTAATGATTTGTTGGGTCAATTTTCTTTTCAACTCTTTAAGGTTATCTCGATTGGGTCTTAAGTTAACTGGTCTCAAGTTGATCAACCTTGTGGTAATTGGGAAAGAGTAGGTATTAGGCTTAAATGTCAGATTAACCTTTATGTAGATCTCTTCTTTAGATGGCTTGAATGTCAAGTTGACTTTTAGGTAGGTCTCTTCTAATCAAGTGATGGAGCCTTAACATTCTTTCCATATCAAGCCTTTGAGTGCTCTTTATTTGATGATGCTATTGCCTTGAGCAAAAGTATGCTATCAACCAAGAAGGTCATCTATTTAGCTATTTTCCCCATAGCTCGCTTTAATGAGTGAATGCTCAGCTTAGTAGGATTAACACTTTCAAGATTGATATGGCTATTGTTGGTGTTGTCATATCTAAGGTCGGCCATTTTGGCTTAAGAGTAGGTTATGCTCTCATTTCTTTGGAAGGGTTGATGTTTGGAAGCTATCTTTGAGACCTGGAAAAGAACATTTCACAATAAGTTGGCAAGAAGCCTAAACTATATATTTTTCTCTCCGTCCTTTCTTTTCTTTCTTTCTTTTTTTTTTCTTTTTTTGAGAGAGAAAGTAAAATGTAAGGATGTATGATATACAGATGCAAAGAAGAGGATCGATGTTTAATTAACAAGATGGAAATTTTATTTATTATTTCAAACTTCTAGAGTTCCTTTACATTATTTATTAAGAAAGAAAGAAAAAGGTACATCAATCCTAAACTTTTCTACTTTTCCTTTGCTAGCCAATTGGTGCTTTCTTCTTTTGGAAATTGGAAACTCTAGGTGTCTTCTTGTCTTGGCAAGTACCTATAGGAGGCTTCTTCAACTAGTTGGGGCTTGCAAATGACTTCTTCCTTTTCTTTTGGCTAGGCTTAATAGGGGCTTCTAGTTCTTAAATTCTCTTCTTAGCCTTTTTCAACTAGGCCTCTAAGGCATTGTCTCTTTGGTCTTTTCCTTGCATTGCTTTTTCTAGATGTCTTTTGCTCTTTCCATGTCATCACAAATGACCTCCATGTAGGCTTGCATTTCAACTAATGTAAGTCTTCATTTCTAAATTTGGATTAGTGGATGCAGGTTGAATGACATCTGGAGCCGGGTATTAGATTGCCCTTGCCTTATGAAAATGGTCATAGAGATACCCTCTAGTGAACTTATGTTTTTCAATTTCTCCCATATACTCTCCTAGAGCAATGTTGGGACTTACTGTCGTGTCTTCCATTGTTCCTTAATTACCTAGAGCTTAGATGCCTTTTCTTATGTCAGGAGACGAAGGTCTTTAAAATCAAGAGCAGTGATGTTTAATGAAGGCTTATGGACTATTCCCTGAATGCCTCTAAATTGCTTGATCATGTTGTGTGAGTGATAGCAAGTACAACATGTCATCCCAATTAGGGGGATTGGTTAATAATTTTTGCAAACCATTATCACCCTATTAACGTTGCTCCATTTGGTAGTCCATAGAATATTTGTAACTCAGAACTTTCATAGGGCTTCTAACAATATGTGGGAATATTCTCCGACAAATGAATCTTATTGACAAATGAGTCTATAAGATCAATTTTGTGGGTAAATGCTCCTTCGATCAAGTTAAGCTAAAAACATTTCAAGTTGCTCACAAACTAGACTATTAGTAATGTTATGTTGGTTAATCACCTATTCTCTTTAAGGTGTTAAAGCTTCTAATTTGTTTGGTTAATAGCTTTGGAACGTAAGACTTCCCTTTTAGAAACTAGTCACCAGTTCTATGACTCTGAAGTGAATATGAAAAGTTTTGCATGAGAATAGGATGGTCTTGAAGGTAGCCAAAATATAAGCCTTGATTCTTTTTCTTCCCTAAGTTTTGGGATCACCACAAAAGATGGCCTACTTATGAGAATTAGCTTTGGTTGCACTTTGTTCATTTAGGGCCTAGGTTATTTTAGCCTTGTGGATCCTTAAAAATTTTGAGACTACATTCGTTGGGTTAAGTTCTAAATTTGGGTTATATATACTTTCACTGGAAGGGTCTTAGAGTAGTTGAGTATATTTTCAAGCATTATGTTGATTAGATGAGGCCAAAATTGAAATGCTACTTCTTTGGTATCCTAGAAGTGACTAAGAGCCCTAATCAAATTTACCTCAACTTTGACCATAGATAGTTATAGAATGGGCCTGATTTGATTGGTGATATACTCTTGTTCTCTTAGGTAAAAGTACTAGAGCCATTGGTATGGTATGGGCGTAGGCTTCATGGGCTTGGCAATGTAGGTCTCTTTGAAAAGCAAGGAACTTGAAGAGGCAACCATTCTGATAAATTACAAGGAAAAACAAAATAAATTACATGGTAAAAATTAATTTACATAAAAGTATATTTATAATAAAGTCTTGTTTACATTGATCTATGTTCATAGCATATTTACCATAGGTACAAAATTGCATGGAAATATAGGAAAACTTTAGGTTGCCATCCACTTTTGTGCCATCTCACCAATTACTCATTGATTCGAAGGCTTGTGTATGCAATTGAGGTGGGTTTTACAGGTCTTCAAGCTTTATAACCTCACATGTTTTTGAAGAAACAATTTGTTGATCACATCAAAGCTTAAGTGGTATAGCTTAATCAAACTCGAGCTATGGTTACACTGAAACACTTATAGCCTACATAATAGCCCCTCATCCTAAGGTCCAAAAACAACCATGGTTTGACCCTCCTCCCTCTCTAAAACATAAACCCCAAAAGTTAGTTGCAATAAAGGATTGGTATAAAAATATTTACAAGGAAAGAATACAACTTAACATGGGTATCTTGAAATAATAATTCTAAATTGTGAAGTTTAAGTGATTAACCCACTTAACATCTTGAGTAAAGTCACCAAGCTATTGAGCCTAATTTTTCGATGTCATTTTCCTTGATTCTATTAATACCAAATTCTAATCCATTTTGATATTAATTCTTGACTAAGAATTAAGGAAAATGTAGTTTTTCTTTTAATTTTGAAAAAAATCTAGAGTTGCCACCTAACTGAGATTAAGACAAAGGTTAGGTTAAGACTAATTGGGTGGATAAATTTTAATGTAGCTATTGGATCATGAGAAAATAAATTTGAAAATGATTTTGAAAAAACTAAAGATCTTAAGTTTGTTGTCTAACCTATTAAGCTTGTAACGAGTACCATTTTAACATTTAGAATTTAAATTCATTTTTCAAGATGCCCTTTTAATTTAAAAGAAAAATTCTAGTTTCTAAATATAAATAAAAGAAATTGAAAACTAAATTTATTTATCTACATAAAGGAGAAAAAAACTTCCATATTTTAAGGTCATTAGTGAGATGACTACGTGCTCATTGTTTGGGATTAGACCATCCTAGTTCACTTCTGAAAAATTTTAGTATGTTAGTTAATTTTAATTTTGGAAAACAGTCAAGTTTAAGCTATTATGTATTTAATTTTACTTAAGAAAACTCCAGGAAAATGGCTCAAATTTTAGGTGACTAGTTTTTGAAAAATCCTAATTAGGGCTAATTTTTTAAAAGTGGAAATTTTATACACTTTTTTACTTTTTTTTTAATCTTTATTATTATATATTTTTTTGAAGGAGTAAAATTTAAATTGGGTAGCTTAAAGGAAAATTATAATCTATAAGAAAGTTTTTTTTTTCTTTTTTCTACATGAAAGTTTCTAAATTATTTAAGTTTGGAAAGAAAAGATTTTTTTCTTAAAATGAAGAATCATAAGAATAAAAAGAAAAGAAACAAATAAATAGATATATAAAAAGAAAGGAAAGAACTTAGGTTGATGTTGGAGTAGAAAGCAAGTGTGGATTTGAATATGGGCATGGAAATGGGTTAGGTCTAGGATGTTAGGTTAGATTTTGGGTAGACAAAAAGTAGTGATTGTGATGGCTTTGTTCAAGTGGCCTTAGCGACTATTTTGAGTGGGATGAAGCACCTTTTTGAGGTTCTTATTGGTGAAATGATGTTTGGTGGTACTACAGTGATTTAAGGTAGCATTTGGGTGGTTATTAGAGTTGGATTGGTTGATGTAGAGAGAGAAAGTGTTTGTATAAGACCATTGGATGGTTATCGAAGGTCAAGAGGGTAATGGGATAGGGGTTGCAAAGGGCTATAAGATACGTATGATGGAGGTTTGGTATGGGGATGTGGTGGAGCTAGGGTTTCGAGTGGTGGCAGAGAGGAAGGGAGGTTCTAAGCTACGGGGATGGGGTTTTTTGTAACTAAGGAAGTGGTTCTTTTAAAAAATCATCATAAGAGGGGGAATTTTATGGAGAGTGAGGGACGTGCTAGAGAGAGAGAGTTGAAATTGCTTTTATATGAGAGAAGATGATTAAGTAAATGCTTAGAGTGCTTGCTTAAGTGTTAATTTATAGTGATGGATGATGATTGCATCACCCTTCCATTGTTATACATAAATTTATAAGATTTGTCCCTTTTAAAAATAATTTAGAACTTTATACTTAAATTGGCAGATGCCTGTGAGAATTTTTAGAAAATCAATGGAAACTGTATATCACATCCTGGTATAGCACAGAATGTATCATCACATAGGAATACCTGTTTGTACTTAATGAAAGTTCTATTTATAACAAAAGAGTACTATAACAGAGTTTAACTTTATACCTACTTATATAAAAAAGTACATTCGTTAAACTTATTTAAACCTAAAATACATTACTTTTTTTTTTTCTTTCATATGTACAGATCCTTTATAGAAGTAAGAACAAAATATTACAAGACTTCTTTAAAACTGGCTAACTTTGTTTTATGCGCTCCAAAAAAGCTTTTCTCCTAACCAATGATGCCTAGTTAATTCTCTTCATAACCTAAGGATACACAAGTAATCCCTCAGCTCTTTATGAGCTAAGTGAGAATGGATAAAACAAAACACATGTCGAGCTTAGTTTTTCACTCTCTCAATTCTTTTATAAAATTAAGTCTTCTTTAAACTGATTAATACTAAACCTTACCCGTTTAATACCAATCCTCGACTAGGGTTTAAAGAAAACCATTTTTTTTAATTTAAAAAAGTTTTGGAGTCGCCGCCCAATTAGAGCCGGGGAAAAAAGTTAAGTTATAACTAATTGGGTAGATTGGTTATAACTTAGCCACTGATATTTCGATAAAAAAAATACCGATTTTGTAAAATGGTTTTAAAACAAGAAATCTAGATCCTAGGGTTAGGAATTTTAAACCTTTATGGGTACCATTAACTTTCCAAATTTAACTTTAATCTTTAAATATCACCTTTTAATTTCACAAGACAAAACTTAATTCAATTACTCTAATTGGACAACTTAAGTAATCTAAGAAAAAGGAAAATTAGTATTTTTTTTAAATTTTTATTGTCATTTCGTAGGTGCCTATATACCCGTTATTCAGGATTAGACGTATGTAGTTTTTTTTTGTAAAAGTTTAGTGAGTTAGTCTTATTTTAATTTTGAAAATACACCATATTTACGTCTTTTGTTCAATTTGGTTTATTTGAGAAAAATTTCCAAAAAAGGGGCCATAGATTGGAACTCTTTGTTTTTTGAATAATTCTAAAACATCTTAAATTTTGAATACACATTGGTTTATTTTTCTTATTTGGAAAAATACTTTTCTAAGTGATAAGACAATTATCCATTCACTAATCTACTTATCTTTATTTTATTTATTTTTTCTTATTTATTTGTTCTTTTATCTTATATATTTTTTCCTTATTTTGCTTATTTTTTATATAATAAATAAATAAACTATTCCCTTTTTTTATATTCTTTTCTATTTCTTTTTCTTTTTTTTTCTTGTTATTCTTTTTTTTTATATTACAATTACACTTACAATTTGAGGAATAAATGAAAAAAAAAACATAAATACAACTAATAATAAAATAAATTAATGCAAAAAGAATAGAAAAAAAAAAAACAACTAAATCAGATTGGATGAGGGTCAAACCAAAGGGGGATATACAGGTTGGTCATAGATCTAGGTCAGTCAGGTCCGCTGGATCAGTTGGGTTGTCTCTAAGCTCTCCTCCAATAGCTTGCTTGGGTTGATTTGAACTGATTCGACTACCGAATTAAGTGGGAAAAGTGGCTTTCATGGATATTTTATTGGGGAATAAGGGGTATTTTTGGTGTTACAGTGTTTAGGGGTGGTTTGGAGGTGTTTTAGAAGTCCGCCACGAGTGGTGGTGGTGGTTTAGCTGCATGTGGGTTGCTGGGTGTGAGTGGGTGATTGGTTTTGAGGTTAAGGAGGTTAAGGAGTGTTGTGGTGGAGATGGCGGTTCGAGAGGGTGGAGTATGGTGGTTAGGGTTTGGTGGCAATGGTTCGGTGGTGCTGCTAGGGAGTATGGCAGCGATCGAAGGTAGTTAGGTTAGGAAGTTGGTGGTGTGGGGAATGTTCCTAGGGTATTCGATCATGGTGGTGAGTTCAGGAGAGAGAGAGATTCAAGGAGAGAGAGAGAGAGAGTGATTCGAATAAGAGAGAGGGGGCTTATAGATTGATATGCAGCTTATGATTGTTTTGTGTATTCGAGAGAGTCCAATTTATAGTGATTTCTGTTGGTGCAAGCTCAGAAAGTCCTTTAATGGTGATTTAAGTGTGAATTCAAATTTCTGAAACTCAAGCTTTTTTCCGAACTTGGGAGCTCGATTTAATTGTGTTAATGGATGAATGTGGATGGGATTTCAATTGAAAATGAAACTATGCCATGCCTAGTTTATAATTTTGCCATTGATTTGACGAAATTGTAATAAACAAGGTTACAAAAATTACATTGAAATTGGTTACTTAAGGAGGAAATGTATGGAAAATTTGGAGAAAATAGAGGAAGAAGGAGGAAAGAGAAGGAAAGGGAGGGATAAAAAAGGAAAACGAAGGAAAAAGGGGTTGATGTGGCGCCACGTTAGTCGAGCCGACCAACCCTGACTTACCACTTGTCATCATGTGACACGTAGCATTTGATGTGGCATGCAATGTGGCTGATACGTAGCACTACGTTGGCACGTTTTCCAATCCTAACCTATTATGTATCAGGACATGGCATAATCAGATCCTGATACGTGGGAGTCCCTGATGTGATGAAAAATAAAAAATTTTCTATGCTCCCTCTAAGATTTGAACCCAAGACCTCATACTCAATACCCAATACTAAGTCCATGTGTTTAACTATTAGGTCATTAGCTTGTACCTTATTTACACATATGTACTTGGTCAGCTTGAACTAGATTTAAATCTAAGCCCAAGTTCAATGACCCAACATCTAAACTTATTTCAAAAATAAAAAATCTACCATAATAAAATGTTATTTCCTAAATTCCCTAAAATCTTCTATTTTTTCACCTTTTTTATTTTTTTTTGTATTTTTTTTAATTTTCTAAATATTTTTAAATTTTATTTTCTAAACTTCTAATTTTTTTGGTTTCTTTCTAAACTTTCTATTTCTCATATTTTTCTAAATTTCTTATTTTTTTGTGCTTTTTCTTATTTTTGTATTTTCCTAAAATTCTTTTTTTCTTCTAAATTTCTTTATTTTTTAGGTTTTCCTTAATATTCCATTTTTTTTGTATTTTTCCTAATTTATGACCTATAAAATGAAGAATAAAAAAAAAATAAAGAAGGGCAAAAATTGGGTGTCTACAACATAGAACATGCACAATACATATTTACTAAGATCAATACTATAAGATATTCAATTTGACAATCCAAGTTACCAATGCAAATTGTTTATGTAAGAAATTCGTGCCATACTGTTGCATGTAACATGCATCAGTATCGATTTCCTATACTTTTCCAATTCTTCATCTGGTTAGTTGACATACTTAGGCATTTGGATACTACATCTAGAAACCTAGGGCAACAAGGAGCTGCTTAGGAGTAGGACCCCTAACAAAAACCACCCTTTGTGGCTTGAAAATATAATACATAGTCAGTCATATAATGTGCTTAGAATAAGTTGAGCAATGCAATTCTATATGCTCAAAAGTCAACTCAATAGTTTTTAAGCTTTTAGAAACTCAACCTGTAGGTCATTTCATGCCATTTCGTGCCGTATCGTGCCATGCCATGCCGTGCCATAAATGTAGTAGACAGTACAATAATCTAGTATCGAGCACAAATCTTAAGTTCCACATTATAAACAATTCAACCATCTCAACTTTAGTTTTGTTTCTCAACTTTATATTATATTCTTTTATATAGGGTTCACTTGGGTGAATACCCTAAAGGATAATTTAGTTTCTAAGTTTTCCAAATAGAAATACATATTGATGAATTAGTCATATATGAGAAAACATTTCACTCAATCAACACATATTCAATAAAATCATGCATTTAGTCAATCCAATACATTATTATAGTTCATGACACAAATGAGTTCAAGTTAAGTAGATAGAGGTCTACTTGAACAAAAACAGAAATATCTATCGACCTGAGCCTAATAGCAGCGTAAAATCCTAAACTTCGTGCTGTGGTCTTTCCTCACCTATCACACCTAGGATAATACATATAGATCTCAAGTCAACTACGAGTTGATATTGAGTTCTTATGCGTTTTCACTATTGCATTTTCAAGCTTATTTCGATTATATCCTATTTATTTCTTATTTAACTTTAATAAACTTTATATTGTCACGATCATTATTTTGAGTATTATTAACATATTTTAAGAATCAAGACTAATCAATTTTATCAAAAGTCTAAAAATACCCTTTTGTATTACCAATTCAATTGTATGTTATTATAACTTCGTAATTAACCTAAATGAATCCTAAATCTAAATTAAAAATCCTAAAATCCTTCATTTCTCGAGCTGGTTAGCATTGATTATGTATCCAAAAATACTGATCCTTTACATAATTAACAAATATCGCATTAGTGCTAATTACTATATCATATATTAGACTAATATATAGGTTTATAGTAAGAAAATGCATAATAAATAGCATATGAGCCCAATTAATTTCACAAGAAATCCTATAGACTCACAAAAATATGTAGTTTAATTATTGACTATGAATTATACTAAATTAGCAATTATCTATTTTTACGAAAATGGTGGCTTTAACTTGAAATTAGTGAAAATTAAGTAAACAAGTGAATTTAATCATAAGATAAAATTCAAGTTTCCCAAACATCATTATGAACTTCCAAAAATCATAATACATAGAGCTCATACTTTGATTTTGTTAAAAACTAATTAATTGAGTAAAACAACAAAATTGCCAGTTTTATCCAAAATAATTACAATAAATAGTAAATATAATTATTTAAAAAAATTCTTATTACTACAATTAAATGCATATATTAAGTATGTTACATACAAATTTTCAACTTGAAAGGACATTATTTAATATTTCTAAATTTTAATTCAATTTTCCTCTAAACAGAACTATTTCTTAAGGACCTTATATTTTCAATAATTATTTCTCAAAAAAAAAAAAATTACTACATTAATTTGTACATAAAATAACTCTTGAAAACCAAGTTTTATAATTAAATAACATCATTTGCTATTTTTACAAAATTTATAAAGTTTCGATTGGAAATTTGGTTCACTTGAATTGGCCGCCTCCAGCCCCCTAACCTTGTCGAAAAAGCTTATCTGATGGTCCTTTCTTTGATCCTAAATGGCTACCACAACAAGCCTCTTATAACCCTTTGAATCAGCTTGATTAGTTTCCACCCCTGATTTTCTTTTTTTTTTTCCTGTTTTTTTCCAAATTTTCTTGTCTGATTTTTCTAGTGTTTCTAAATTTCTAAAATAACAAAATGAAGTATAAAAGGCCTATTTATAGTATCAGATATGATGGCATGTTAAAAAGTAGGTGCCATGTATCAAAAATCTAAAAATCATTAGTCTCTAACTTTGTTAGGTGTTATTTCCTTAATTTTTTTTTAGCTTTTGACTCATCATCCAAATTAATCTTAGGCTGCCACATAGGTATGATGACTGATCCTTTAATTTTTTTTATTAATTTTCCATTATTTTACATTAATTTACCTTATTTTAATAATAATTTATTTGTATTTATTGTATATAATGCATATTTTAGGTTAATACATATATATTATGTTTAATTCAACTTTATTTATTATTTTTATAAGTTTATAAGTTGAATAACTTATCTCTAATATTTTCCTATATTTAAAAACCCGAATTTCACATTTTCGCTATTTATCAACTTTAACGATAAATTGACGTTCTCCTAAATTAATATTTTTATATAGCTTTTTTTGAAAAATTGACTTTACTTGAATTATTTCATCTAACTTTTCTAACCTTACTATGAAGTTTGAAATTAAATGGATAAACATAGCTCGGTGCCCTAAATTTAGGAGCTTAGATCCTAGAATTATCGTATGTGTTCGAAACCTTAGGGTATTACACCATAATAAAATGGTAAGCAGACCAATCATTTTAAGTATAGGGTAAGGATCTTAAGGTCATATTTATCACGAGGAAGAAAAGAAACAATTAGAAAGCTACTAATTATTAGGCTACAATTGCTCTACTCTAGTTTAGGTAAGTGAACTTGAAGAATTATTTTATTGAACAAGTGAGAAGTAAAAACTAGAGAAATGCAATAATAATGAACGCATGGATCATGGTGAAATTTCAACGTTTGGATGGGCTTCAATCAAGATTTATCAAAAAGAATGAATTTTGCACAATCCTTTAAGCAACTTGTGGCAATACTAATGATGTTTATAATAATCTAAATTCATAGTTTACTTACACTCGCTAGGTCTACTTGTCACTTGACTAGTGAAACTTACATGTAGCATTGACATTGAATTATTAAGCATTGATCTACATTAAAAGCTAGTTAATTAAGTCCCGTCACTACTTAATTAACCTTGTTAGAGTCGATATCTTTATCTAACTAGTTTTAATACAGTGTGAATACTAAGATCTAAGCCTTAATTATTAATTTTTAAATTGAACTTATTAGGAATCCTAGGTTCTAAGGGACTTTGTTGTCTCTTACGATTACTACATTCAAATTAGATTAACATAAGATGAAAATCCTAGTGAGAGAACTGCTAATTTTGTTAGACATTACTTGCACTATGTTAATGCTAATTAATTATAGAACTAAGTAAAATATTGTATTTACACAACTACATTATAATAAAATCCTTAGCTATAATGATCTCATTAAGTTATGCAATACTTGTTTTCACTTTAAGCACAATATACCAACATTTAAAGAGAAATTTCATCAAGCACCATATGAGCAAATGTATGTTGATATGAAAATTTACATAAATCATAGGAGAAATGTTAGGATACATATAAAACAATCTTCAAGACATGTAAACCAAGCTTTAACATTAGATTCAATGGAGTTCTCCTCAAACCCATAACATGTTGCCATGAAAATGCAAAAAACCCAAAGCTTGACCTTGAAATCCATCAAATCCACAAGGTGTTTAAGCTACTAACATGTTAATAAAAGAAAAATACATAGAAAATGATAAACAATCCTAAAATCTACTTTAAGAATGTTAAAAGATATGAAAATGGTAACTTAATGTCTAAAACCTTAGAAAATGTGTCTTCCACCATAACAATGAAGAGAAACGTGGATATTTATATTAAGGAGCAATCGATCAATAGTGCACATTAAATTATCGATCAATCGATAGACATGTGGACCTTCGATCAATGCACAATTAAGCTTTGTGTTTTGCTCGCTAGGGTATTATAGCTGGCGTTTGGTTAGTATAGTAAGTATCGATTGATTGGTGTATGTAAGTTGATTTAGATGCATTCTATTCAATATGGCGTCCACTCTAGTGTTTGATCGTCGGCTAAGTCGTTGTAACTTTCTTTTATTAATCGATCAATATTGAGTCAACCGATTAATTAGTAGGCCATATGCCAAGAGTCCTTTTCTTTTTTCTCCTCTCAACTGTTTAGTAGGGGGCTACTAATGAAATGGTGGCTTCAGTTCTATAATTTCATGCAATAAAACACTAGGTTTCCTTATAAAAATCATCAAATTGACATTAAATTTAACAATATTGCACATCTATACTTATGTTGAGGGAGTATGTATAATTATATAATGATTTTATGCATTTTACTTTAATTCTCACCATAATTGTACATAAATCCTTAAGAACTCACTAATATAAGTGTATAATTTATGTACTTATCACTTGAGCATAAATTGAAGAGGAAGGCCATGAATGGCCTTTAATGTATGGAAATAAAATCAAGTGTTTGACTAGCTTTGATTCATGATTTCAATGGAAATTCAAATAAATTGCTAATCAAAACTAGCTTTTGAATGCTTGTTCTTGCCAAAAAGCTTTAATGGAAGCTTAAAAATTGGCCTTTAGTATCCTAAACTCAGGCTTTGTCAAATGATTTTACTTCTTGGTTCCTAAGTTTTCTCAAATATTGAAGGCAAATTTAGCCTCTTAAATGACTAAATCTAGAAAAGTTTCAGGGTTAGATTTGTAGTAGGCTAAGTTTTCTTCATAATGAAATTACGAAGAAAAAGGGATAAAAAATGACTGTAAGTGTAACGACCATCGAATGAAGACATAGAAAAATGTGTCTTGAGACACATTTTATGTTCAACAGTAAAAACATATAGCTTTGCATGTGAGTAGGATCGATCTTGGGTCTCCAATATAATGTACACGTGTCTTATCCATCAAGTTATTAGTCTATGCCTTATTTATGCATGCAAACAAAATATATTTAAAGATAAATAACTCGCTTCTTATTGAAAGGAACAAACTTATCTAGGCCCAAATGAACTCCTAATGAATTATTTAAAAAAAAAAAGAAAATTGGACTAAAACATTATTAGAACTAAACAAACCTATTTCTAAACTTTTGTATTTTATGTTTTTCTATTCTTTTCCTATTCATATATATAATATATATATATTTTTTGTATTTTCTCTAATTTTTCCATTTTTCTATTTTTTTCATGCTTTTCTCAATTTTCTTTTTGTATTTTTCACATTATGATCTTTTTCTTTTAAAGTAAAAAATCTTAAAAAGTATAGGGGGACAAAAATGGGATGCCTACAAACTCGAACATTCCAAGCTGGATAATCCTACCTCTCACTTTAGAGTTTATCTCTCTTTGGTGCCACATTAACTTGGTTGTCAACTTAAGCAACTACATTAGGTTGGATACTTTTTACCCCTATAGCCATCAACATGTTCTCTATTAGGTTGGTAAGACAGTCTATCTTATCATCAATAGACCTGGGAGTTTGGGTGGCTTGCTTTCTACAATTAGGCATCCTACTCACCTATGACAACCTGCATACTAGGGTAGGTTATTTCTACTATGGAGTACAAGCACTTCAGTCAATACAAACGATAGCATTACCACTATTGCAACTTGGCAAATACTTCATTGACTTTAAAACCACTACAATGTAAACTCCCAAACCACTATGATAGCCTATAACCACTACCCTACAGTCAATATGTAAACCCCTAAAATTTTCGATCTAGCTTTTGAAATAGACTCGAGTATATTAGATAATTTAGGAGTTGATAAGGTTAATGAAAGTGAAAACCCTAAAAGAATTAATCAATCGTGTAAGAAACTTTTCTACCATAAACGTATCTAATTGCTAAAGATTTCATTCAAAAGTGATAAAAAACACTAAAATGATAACCTTAAAAACATATGTGCACTAATTCATCATAATATACCCTAAAACTCTAAATCGATAATATATTCTCCATATTTTACCATTTCATTAGTAAACGACTAAAGACAACTTTCAATCATGCATAAATATTTAAAATACTTAAGTGATCCCTTAGAAACTAAGATATTGCATTCTAGATCATATTTATCTTCTAAGTATATAACTAAGTTAGTATTACATAGAGTTAAAGGTTTAGTTGAGGCTTAGGTTAAATATAGTGAACCTTAATACCCTAAATGATAGTTTTTATCTTAATTATACTAAGTAGCTTACCAAATGATGTATATAGGATATAAATACCTAACGGAAGATCTCATTATCTATTTTTATTAATCAATTCACTAAATTCCTTATTTCCTTTCATTTCCTTAATCTTTCTCCAAATTTTTCCTAAGTAGTTCATTATGTACACAAAAGGGTCTTTATTTTTTGAAAGTTGACCAAGTCAACACATGTTGACCAAGGTCAAAATGTTGACCAAGTTAACACATGTTGACTAAAGTCAACAATTTGAAAAGTCAACAAAAGTGTCCTTTTCATTTGAAGAAAATATCTTCCTCTCATGATTTCCTTTCTTTTCTTTTCCTTTAGCATTTCTTTTTCCTTCTTTACCATAATTGTTGTCCACTTCTTTCCTACTAGACCCCACCTTCTTCTTCATTCCAAAAACAAAACAAAACAAAAAGAAACAAAGTAAAATCCCCTCCTCCATTGCCGTGAGCTTCCATCTTCCATTTCACTTTCATTACTTTCATCACTTTCCTTTTTGTCTCCTTAATTCTAACACAAACTAAGGTATGTGATTAAGTTACTTTATGTTGCTTTCTATTATTCATTAGTTAGGTAATTAAGTAGATTAGATAAGTAGACATGTGTTATCTATGATCTTGTAGATTATGACATAAAGTTCCCATCTTTAAGTGTAGAAAGTTAGGAACCATGAAGAGGAGGAAAGGAAGGCATGTGTATATGCTCTTAAGTATGTGTACATAGGGAAATACCAAAAGAATACTTGTATGGGAATCTTTGTATATGGGTATGTACCATGTACATAACTTAAATTAAGTTAAAACCTAACTGTACATACCTATACTATACTAAATACACACTTAAAAACACAAAAGAATGATATTAGGAGGATTTTCTTAAGGGAAAGAGGCATATGAAATTGTATACAAAAATACGTATATGACTGTATAGATATATGAGTATGTATACAAGTATAAATATGGTATAAGTATAAGTATATGTTTAAGTATACTAGTATACATATAAGTATAGTAAAGGTATATGTACATAGTAGTTTAATTGAAGTGTACATAAGACATTACATAAGCATGAGGTAAGGCTTATGTAATTAAATTATGAAGTAAGCAATGAGGTAATCAAAAGATGACATAAGCGAATGATGATGTAAGCGATGACATAAGCATAAGTTTAGAAAATGAGAAAATAAGAAGAGTGTATAATAATTAGGTACCTAACTTAGTAAACCTTAAGACACCTTCTAAATTGGATTATACTTAATTAAGTACATGAATTAGCAATAGCAAAGGAAAATTCTCTAAGTATAAGAATTTAAGGGTTAACTAAATCATTAAGTATAAATAAAGGATCTAAATATGAGTAATAAGCATTATTAAGTTTTCATAATTAAAATTTCTATAAATTTAGCCCATATCATAAAACACGGGTCTTAACGTCCAAAACAGACATCACCATGTGAACGTGTGTCCGAAAACGATGAAAAACGACTATAAATTCGTAAATATTGAAAATAGAATGAAAAAGTTACGTACGATTAGCAATTAGATTTAATCGAATAAGGGTTGATAGTAATCTAAGTAGAATTAGGTAGGTAGATATCCAAAACCATTAGTTGAGTCAACTACTTAATATCCTTATTATCTCGAAATGATCAGGTGATCTCGATGAGGGCAAGGATCTTCCGATCGGTTATTACGACTAGAGCGAGTCGTCATAGTTAAGTGAGCACTCCCGATGACTTTATATTTATTTGTGCTTGTAGTTAGTGCACTTAAATTGAATATCAATAACTTGATGCATGGGGTTTTGGGATATGCGTGTGCTTGATATTGATTGATTATTGTAAGAAATATTGTTAAATATGATAATTGATGATTTGATGGTATGATTGATTTTTATATGATTTGGATGAGTTGCTGATATTGGTTGATCGCCTCATAATTTGACCTAATTATATTTGGCTTATCTTAAATTAAAAGGGTTATGCATTATCCATGCATTGCACTTACTTATTCCGCCGTCACTTTATGCGGAGATAAAGAGAGGCCTTAAGGGGGTTATTTATATATATTATTGTGTTTTTGTACGGTGCACTCGTACAACATGACCTTACCCGAATCTATAGGCTTACTAGGAGATGGAGACACCAACCGTATGGTTGAGGGTCAAGTTTAGAGATCTTCGTTGTAGGGTGTGAGTGTGGACTGCGGGGCCACCTCACCGCTAGGCCTGGGCCTTTGTGAATTACTGGATTTTTAGAAATGGAAATGTATTTTTGTGAAATACAGAATTTAAAGTTATGGGTAAAAACCCAAGCACTAGAGCCCGGTCGTGATTGGTGTTGATGAATCTCCAACCCTTATCTCGGAGGGCGTTAAAATTCGATATTATATGCAGTATCGGTCAACTGCATATATTGTTTGGCATCCTGTGTGTGCATGCATTCATATGGTTGTAATAATTTGTTTGATAACTTGTTTGCCAGTATGGTATGAGGGATAGCTCACTAAGCTCTTGTAGCTTATTCCCCAATAGTCTTTCTTTTGCAGGTTTACATACGATGGGATTGGGATAAGTTTTGAGTGCTGAGTGCGAGATGAAGATATGTACATTAGTGTTAAAATCAGTTGAGATCTTTATAGGTGATACATAAACACTCTTTGTAGAAAATATTCACATGTTAGAATTTAATATAATTTAATTCTTCTTATAGTTTTATAATGTTGGCATATCCTGTCTTATTATTTGGTAGGGGATATTGATTCTCTGCGGTTCTGAGGAACTGTGGGATATCGAACATCCATAGTTATTTATAATTATATATTATGTCATGTTATAATAAATTAATTATTTAAAAATTATTAATCTTAGTGATTTATTATTTAAAGTCTTGTGATCTCTGACTTATAAAACGGTTTTCATATCATGGGTGCGCACATGTTATGAAAATTTTAAGTAATTCTACTAGGCCCCCTGTAGGGTCTTGACACAATAACACTAACAACACCAACACCAACACAACACAACTCAACAAGCTACTGCTACGTAATATTTAGCTACTTAACTTTCAACACACTTACCTACAGCTTGGAATCACTGTCGAGCTTTATTTTGTTTTCCTTAATTTAACATAACATTAACAACACTAACACAACACAACTCAACACACTACTACTACATAATATTTAGCTACTTAACTTCCAACACGCTTACCTATAGCTTGGAATCACTGTTGAGCCTTATTTCGTTTTCCTTAATTTAACTTATATTAAACCCAGCTTACTTAATAAAAATTACTCAACATTAAATTAAGGAAACATTTTTCTTTAAAAAATTTTTTTAAAAAATATTTAGAAAAATTATAATAACTAACTAGTTAAATTAGTAAAAAATGAAATTAGGATTTTCAGGTGGGAAAAAACTAACTTAGCCATTGATCCGTAGATTTTCTTAAAAAATAATTTTAGAAAATCAACTAGAAAATACTAAGTTCGAGAGTTAATCTATTAAGACTAAATCACCATGTAAAAAAAA
The DNA here is from genome assembly GCA_024138015.1 of Lumnitzera littorea. Lineage (NCBI taxonomy): Eukaryota > Viridiplantae > Streptophyta > Magnoliopsida > Myrtales > Combretaceae > Lumnitzera > Lumnitzera littorea. Next base: position 79,090,311 of record JAMXBB010000002.1, read on the forward strand.
ATAATAATGGACTTTATTTTTATATTTTTCTAAAAATACTAAGATATATACATATATTGAAAATATAATTAAAATAAATTTTTTAGGATTTTTTATTACGTATTTTTTAGAAAAAGGAAAAAAAAATTATTTTTTTATATGATTATCTTGAAGGTGCTTATCTATCTGCTAGTCGAGATCAAGGCAAAGTAGTTCTTTTTGGAAAAGATTTTGTGGGTGAAAATTTTTATTTTGAAAATCGAGTCAAATATACGTTTATTTAACCATTTATTATTTTTTAAGAAAAAAACCTAGAAAAATCTCATTTCACTAATCTAAGAAAACCTTCACTTACTAAATTTTTTTTTTTTTAAAAACTCAGGTTAAGATTTTTTATTTTTTTAAAAAACTCAATACGTGTCAAAATTGATCTTTTTTAAATCCTATATACAAGATACGCTAAGATACGATCTTGATACTTATCTTCTCCCAAGATATGGATCTCGAAGAAAAAATACGCGATTTTTCAAAAATATATAATTTTGACTAAAAAAATGCAATTTAACTCCATTATAAAAAAAAAAATCAAATTATCTAAAAATGTAGCAAATGATATGATGATTCAAAAATAACAAAAAACCTGCACTTAAAAAATAAATTAGTAAAAATAGTTAAATTAAAAAATTTTTTTTTACCTAACAAATCGAGTCATGTGTGGCCAGCGTGCTCATATTGATTGTGTCATGATTGTTCATGTATATATTATCTTGTAATTGGTTATGCTTGGACAATGGACAATGTGTGGCCGTAAGTGCTTGTGTGTTGTTGATTAACATGTCATAGATATGTTTAGCATGCGTCAGTACAAGTTGTGGATGTGTTTGTCTTGGTATGTGTTGGTATGGATAGTGTACTGCTCGATGTATGCAGCGTGTGAATTAGATGGTAGTGCAGCATGTGTATTGGATAGCAGTATAGTGTGTCCAGTATGCGAGGGGACACTATTTGGTGCGTGAGTGTGTGTAAGGCATAGAATCAGTGAGTGAGTCTAGTATGCAATCAATGTGTGTGTTAGTGACGTATCAGGTGCATGTACATGGATTGTGTTTATGGCGTTGTGCGGTATGCTAGTGAGTATAGTGTGAGGGAGTGTGTGTAGTGAGCATGTGAATAGGGTATGTATGTTTCTGTCAGTGTTGTCTGAGTGCTGTGTGTTTGTTTGTGGTTTGTGTGCAAGTGATTAGTGTGCTTATGTAAGGGAATGTGTCGGTGAGAGAGTGAATATAGGTGTTGTAGGTCCTATGCTTGTGTGTGTGTGGTAGTGCGGTTGATGAGAGTGGCTGTGTAGGGGTTGTTGTTGCTATGTTGGTGAAGTATGTTTGTGTGGTCGACGGGTCTAGGAAGTGTTTACGGCAATAGATGTACAGTAAATATGAAAGACAGTAGATGCGAGGCAAGCGAGTAGGTGATTATGGGACAAGCGAGTGTATGGCTGTGGGTGAATATCTATTGTGCGTTGGGGATTGTAAAAGAAAAAACTTTTATACTTCACCGTTGACTTACTATTTATAAACCACATCACCGAATCTTTAGTATCTGTTTTTTAGATATAGATTTGATTTCAACAAACCTAAAATACGAAAGATACGATAATGAATCTCATATATAGAAGCTATGATAAAGATTATTTAAAGATTCAACTTAATTTCTAGAAAACTTATCTTAATTTGGGCTTTTTATTTTTCGGGCCCGATTTAGTCCAATTTGATTTAGCCCAATAATCCACTTAATAAATCATAAGTCTATTTTAGCCTAATATAAATTAGATAAAAAAATTCACTTTATATCTGACTAGATTAAAATATTTTAATAAAGCTCGATCCTTCAATGACTATAGAATTTATTAAACTGAACACACACCATTATCTAATTCGACCCTAAACCTTGACTCGACTCGATATGACTGGACTCTTTTTATTAATTTTTTCAATTTTTGTTTTTTCTTATATATATTTTTGTTATTTTATATTTTTATTATTTTTATTTTTTCTGGCTCAATAAAACTACTAAAATAAAATAGCAAAAATGAGGTGTCTGCAATCATAAGTCTAGTACATCTGACTGTAGTAGTAGCTACAAAAAGAACATAGTAACCGTTATTGTTGATACTCAAAATTAGTATTCTAGGAAATTAGATACTTTGCTTGAAATTGTTCTACAAAATGAAAAGAAAATGAGGCTATGGGAGGTGTTGGGGTGACTTTAGTGCAACCATTTTGATGCTTAAGTTAGATTAAAGATTTAAGTTAAGTAGAAAGCTTAAAGAGAGCATAAAGTGTCTAGAAGAACCTCATTGCTACATTTCAATATCCTTTTATAGTCAAGGGTTGGTTCGAATCTGGTAACCATTGCTAACCTAATATGTGTATTAAGTTTGAATTTAAGACCACTTCCTAATATTGAGGGATGTGGTTGATGTCATGGCAATTGGTGGGTGGATATTTAGGCATGAAGCCAAACTGTTTGTGTTGTATATTTGAATTTGAAGCTTCTAAGGTTGATTAAGTTAAAACCCAAAATGTAGGTGGTTACTCTAAGCTAAACAAGGCTAATCTGATCTAGTCTAGTGAGGTTATTTTATCTAGTTTGAGCCATTTAGCTCATTAACTTTCTTGAGCTAGTCAACACATCAGGAATGACCTAAAGGAGGCTGGGGATAGTATAAAAGCAGAGAAAAGACAAGTGGATAGGTTAAACATTACTCAATTTAGATTAGTCTTGACCTTTTAGGAGAAACCACTATCAACATTTTCCTTAGACTCTTCTTGATGAGTGCATTAAGGGGAGCAATAGCATTTCTTCAATTTGGGCATTCTGATCATAATTCTTCAATCATGAAAACTAGCTTTAGGATATGTATTGGTGGTAAAATTCGAGCTCTAAGCTTCGTGCCCTAACCTTGATCGTGATGGTCATGAGGTATTCTCAAAATGCTGGTTTGGTTTTTGCTTTACTTATTGGGGAAGCCCCCTATCAACGTGATGTTTCACATCCCATTATCGAGATTTGCGTGGCTATGTCAGAACCCACATGTGCCTTTTGAAAATAACACTTAACATGGACCATTAAATCTAAGTAATGCCTGCCTAATCGGATATGCCAAACTAACTGTTAACTACAACCTATATGGATACCTAAAAAGCCATAACTCCACATATCTGTTATTTCCTCATTTTTGTGCTTTCTATCCCGTTTCTTCTTCTCCCTTATTGCTAATTTCCTTATTCCTTTGCGTACTTCCTATTTTTTATTTTCCTTCTTTTGCACTTTGAATATTGTTCATCTTTCCTTTGCTTTCTTTTCTTTTTGCCCGCACTATTACGGTAAACATGTCCATTATTAAATTTGATGGCTCAAAATGAGCACAACAGTGGAGCTAGGAATTGTCTACCATACATCGGGTAGGCGAGTCTCCTCCTCATGAAGAACCCCCTAGTACAATAGATCCTAATGTTGCTGATTGGCCTTGGGATATATCCAGATTGACTAGGTTAGCTAGAATTTGCATCGTTAGGTTATGGAAAATTAGGTGACTTCCATTTGATGACTATCCTCCAAACAATTAGGATAATTTCCAAGCTCTTCCTTTACATACAGGAATTGAGTACGACATGAGCGCAAACGGTGTTGCTAGCATAGTAATTGAACAAGAGTTCAAAGTTGGCTTAACTTCTATGGTGCTCCCTAAGCTTGGATAATCGAAAGTTCTCAACCACATAAGTGAATTATTGCACCTAGGAATTTAGAATTCACCCTCTTTGAGAAGTATTTTGAGGTCAGTTTAAGGTTACCTTTTTCTATTTTTTGGAGATCTTATTTTACATAGCACTGCATGTGTCTTTCTATGCTTGCTTCGAACTCATATAGGCTATTAGTAGCCTTTGAGTATATTGTGAGGACTTACAGGTTAAGGCTATAATTACTTCATTTCAGTACTTTTTCACATTGAAAAGAACGGATGGGGGGTTTTATGTATGCGCCTGACCTTGTAGAAAGTTCTTAGTAGGATTAGAGTCCCTAATTCATGATTGGAAGTAGAGAATAGTTGTAGTTAAGTCAACTTCTTGATTAGACTTTCCCATTGTTTGGAGTTTGCCAATCAGATTATCAAACATCAAACATCTACTTCCCAATGACCAAAAGGCTCATGATACAATCATGGAAGCTTATAACCACATATGGTTTCTATGTAATGCACATGTCATAATTTTCAAGTATTCTTGTAGCATTTTGATCTTCCCTAGGGATGAAGTAAGAGTGGTTGAAGGTGCTAGTGGTACAAATGAAGGGAATGTTGAAGGCCTAGATGAAGTTACTGTTGTCAACCAAGGTACAAACTTTTGTGATCTTGCCATGCTAAGAGGGGCTCATAAGAGGAGGGACCTCTATGTCTACTTTAGAAGCTAAGTGGCTTTCCTTACTTATGCTCAACATGGCGTTTGTAAGTCTTTTAACTTGTATTTTGCTATTGTTGAACCAACAAGTTCTTGTATATGATTTTAATGAGAACAAAACTATACAAGTTATGTTAAATTAATCATTGATTATGAACCTCTTTACAAATCTTATAAAAACATGGTTAATTTGATAAAGGACTTGAATTATCATTTTGACACTATGTTTTGCATGATATCTTTGTAATGTAACTTGATTAGATTGAGTTGGAAATTCTTGAAAGAAGTAAAAGGGAACAGAACTATTTACTGTATCTTAATATGTGTTGTTAAGCTATTTTAGTATAAACTATTCGGCTGGTTGCATCAGGTGTTCTATAATCAGTAGTAGGTGATGGACTATACGGCTGGTTGTCCCTAGACCGTCCAACTGGTTTTTATGGATCAGTAGTAGGTGATGGACTGAGTGGCTGGTTATCCCTAGACTGTTTAGCTGGTTTCTACAAATCAATAGTAGGTGATGGACTATACTGTTGGTTGTTGTAGGTCAGTCAGTTATATTGGACCATACGATTAGTGACCTGAAGATCGTCCAAATGGTGACCCTATTTGAATGAACCATTTGACTTGTCCCACTTGAATCATTTGACTGGTTTATACAGAAAAGAGTCATTACAGAGCATTAAATGAAGAGAGAAATGGACCAATGGTTAGATTTTCTTAAGATGCTATAAATACAAACTGTTGGGTAGTTGAAGGACAAGAAATAAAGGCAAAAAATTTGCAATTATTCCTTTTATCCACTTGCCCTTTGTCTTGTCTATTTAATTTTCTAAATCATTTGTAAAACCCTAGTATAATGCAAAGTGATTTATACTTGCAAGAACTTTGAGAGATTGTACTATAGTTGAGATCGAGTTCATTTTGTGAGTTATTGTGATTGTGAATCTTGTAAAATCAAGATTGTGTGAGTTGTGAGTGTGAAACTTATATAATCAAGTTTGTATATGTATAGCTCTTAGAGCTTGGATTGAAAAATTAATAAAGTGGTGTGAAGTCCTTAGTTGAAGGCATTGTTTGTCCATGGAGAGTAGGTGGCGATCCAAACTTTACTTTAAATCTGAGCTTGATTTTCTCTATCCCGATCTCTTTTATTTTTCGTACTCATTATTGTTTTATCACCATTTTGATTATACTCATTGTTGCTTTATTATTTCAATATTTCATTCATTTAGTTACTTAAATCGAGAAATTGGTATTGAATTAAAATTTGGGCATTGAGCTCAATTTACCCCCTCTCTTGAGTTCCTAGTATAGTTTTTGAATTATTTCTTAACCTAATCTCTTGAATGTTTTATTGCTAATATGTTGCTCAAGGATTGTAGCTCAAAAGACTTGTTCACTAAGTTAAAAGCTGGTAGGTCGAAGGGAAAGGAAGGCCCCCAGATAACCTCTATCAAGCAAGTTCTTGCAAAGCTACCAACCGAACCACCAATGAAGGTACCCTCAAAGGTACTTGCAAAAGTAGTTGCAAAGTCTATTGCCTCTCAAGCTACTAAGGAGAGCCAATAAGCCAAGAGGACCAAAGACACTTAACAGGTAAAGGTTGTTGATAAAAGAAAGGTGGCCGAGGTCACAAAACTAAGGAAGTGACCTACTACTCATGTTTGTCCATCCTTAGAAAGAGATTCGAAGAAGGGGAAAACTCCTAGAAATGATAAATCTGGAGGCAATTCTAAGAGCCTAAACGAAAGTAGAGAGGCCCCTTTTAGAATCTTGAGCTTCATCACTCATCCTTAAAAGCAAAACACTAAGGTCTTATAGTTTTTCCCTTGCTAGAATGTCAGCATAGATGACCATGCCCTAGGGAATGGTTGAGTTGCTCTAGAGTTTATTAAGGGCATTCATCTACTCTAAGATGTTCATCCCCTGACAAATATTATCAAACTTTGCTAGAATTCAGGATTTGACAACTTGTTACAGCTAGTTGCTTCCAACCTTTATGATGTAAGATCTTTTCTAACCTCTTCTATTTAGATTTATCCAGCTTGTTTTATGGCTTTTGCTTTGACTTTGCTTTAATTTTCCAAAATTCCTAATGGCTCTTGATGATTATTAAAGCCCTTGATGAAGAAAAGAAGGCTGTAAGTTCTCTATTTTGATCTATTTTTGATCTCCTTATAATTCCCTTAGGCTAACAATTCCTTTTTCCTCTTGATCACTGATGAGGCAAAGAATTAGGTAGCAAGTGTGGAGGCCAAGAAAAAGAGCCTTCAAGAAAAATGGGTTGTTAAGAAGGCTAAACTGGAGGAGGAAAAAATGAAGATAGAGAAGGAGCTCAAGAAATGGAAGGAAAATTCGAAAGGAGAGGCTAAGGCTAGAGAGGACAAAGAAACAGCCCTAGTGGAGGAATAGAAAAAATGCCCTCAAGTGGTGTCTGATCTCTAAGGGGTGCAAAATGAGGTCGAAACCCTTAAAAACAAGTACAGCGAGGAGGTTGCCTACTTGTATCACTCGTTTGAAGAGCCAAAAATTAAGATGGTTGAGGTAGAGGAGGAGCAAGGTTCTACTTATCAAAAGGCATATGATAAAGCTTACTAGGATATTTAGGAGAGCGAGGACTAGAAAGGTTTAATATGGTAAAAAGTGTTAGATAGGATAAACTTAGCTCGTGAGGAGGTCTTCATCTACTACCCTGACTATGACCTTAGCTATCTGGACTTTGCTAGACGAGGTTAGGAGAAGGAAGCTTCTATTGATGAAGCCAATGCTAGAGAGGTTGAAGTAGAAGAATGATTAGGTAAAGGTGTCAACACTCCTATAGCTAACCCTAACAACACATAAGAACCACCCGAAACTCCTAAAGTCCTCGAGGTACTTACTCTTGATCCTTCTACTGATCTTCAATCTATTTCTTCTCAAGCCTTTGATGATTAAGCTCAAAAAGAATGATCCTCATTTTATATATTTGTTGTTATTCTTGATTTAATAGTAGGTTGGTAAGTTGACCTTTGCTTCATGTAATGGCTACCTTGCTTAATTTCTACTGAAGACGTGTCGTAGATCTTTTTATCTCTTATTTTGACCTTTCGAATGGTATTTGTATTTTTGGATGTTAATATATTTGTTCATTAGTTTCCTTTGTGGTTTTGCTCCATATTCTTCTTAAACTTTTCTATGAGATCATCAAATGATTTGAACTATTACTTAACTAGCTGCCCTTATTTATTAGTGGGCTTAGAGTATTATTTTTGTATTTTACTAGTTTATGAGCCTTCCAAGGCTTAGTAGTCATACCTGTACCTTAAGGTCTTTAAACAGGTTGTTAGTAGATTTAGAATTTCATGCTTGTTGCCATTTGATAGCTTAGGGCCTTTGAATGGCTTATAGTCTATTTGTTAGACCTAGATTGATTAGATTTATGACAACTCGTTGACTATACATTAGACTTAGAGAATCATTCCCATAGTCAGCTAAAGACCCATGGACTCATGAATAGCTTATTATATGATTATAACTACTATTCCTATCTCTCTTAAAAGAGCTTAAAGCACTTACATCTAGTTATCCTTTCATAGCACTTAAAAGATCTTTGGATATCCTTTTCTCGTTGTTTGTTAAGTATAGGACTTAGGGATTCAGCACATTATGGTTTGCTTGCCACCCTTCAATAAGGCTTAGAGACTTTTAAGCTCTCTCTTATTAGAGAGATTGGATATGAGATCATATCTTTGTTCATCACTATATTTATGCTTTTACAACAAGTATTATACCAAGACAAAGTAAAGTAAGAAATTGAACAATGTCGAACAATAAATAGATACTTCATTATACGAAATATTAGAAAGGAACTAGGTTGGTCCATTGGCTCTGACCTTTCATGACATAATTACATCACATAAATGTAAAGGAACAAGGTTGGACTAGCAGTCTTGACCTTATAAAACATGCTAATCGAAAATAAACAAGCATCCCCACAAGTCTGTAGAACAAGTCCACTTACAAACACATCATAATTCATACAAACACCAACACTAAAACATGATAGTAGCAAAACACATTAAGAAACAAGATAACATATCTTCTTTCAAAAATTCATCACTTCATGTATTGTTTGAGGTTGTCAGCATTCTATACCCTAGGAATTGGCTATCCATTAAGACTTTCCAACCTGTAGGCATGTCTTTTCCCAACCACCTCCTTCACTCTAACAAGATCCTCCTAAGTAAGGGTGAGTTTCTCTTGGTATTCCCTTGCTCTTAACTTTCAAGTTTTCTACAAACCAAATCATCAAGTTGAAAGGACTTATGCTTGACATGCTTGTCATAATACTTATCTATTCACTATTGATAAGTAGTGAGATGAGCCTTAGCCAATGCATGTGTCTCATGAACAGTATCCAAATTAGCTTGGAGGCCGATTTCATTGTACTCGAGGGTGTACACTTGGACTTTCACACTTTCCATTTGAAGTTCAATTAGCAATACAGCCTTTGACCCAAAAGCCAATTGATATGGGGTATGACTTGTTGAGGTCCTCTGTGTAGTCCTGAACCTCCATAAAACATTGGGTAGTTCGTTTGCCCACTTGCTTCTAGCTCAGTTGACCCTCTTCTTCAAACTTTGCAAAGTAACCTTATTTACCATCTTTACCTAACCATTGCTATAAGGATGGGCAATGGAGGTGTAGCACAATTTGATTTATTGAGTTTCACAAAACTATCTAAACTTATCATTATCGAACTATAGCCCATTATCCATTATTATAGCATAAGGTATCCTAAACCTACTCAAGATGTTACTAACCATGAAAGCCTCTATACTCCGCCTTGTTATGCTTGCTATAGCCTTGGCTTCAACCTATTTAGTGAAGTAATCTTCTGCTACAATGATGTACTACCTCTACTTGGTCATCTTTAGGAATAGACCAAGTATGTCCAATCCTTATTAGGCAAAAGGCCAAGGATCGGTAAGAAGGATTAGGTATGAGCTTAGGGCTCTCTTTATTAGGGTATTCCTTTAATACTGATCACAAGTTTAAGATAGGCAAAGTGCATGTTTCTTCATCGTAAGCCGCTAATACCCTAATCATAGTGCCTGTACATAAAATGTTGTAGCTCTAATGTGGTTACTACATACCTTAGAGTGTAGGTTAGAAAGGACTTGTTTTGCTTTTGATGGTTGCAGGTGTTGATAGTTAATTTTTTCTCATTTGATATGCTCATTCATTCGGTTGCCGATATGCCGGGTAATTGAATCTTTCAGCATACCATTGGATAGATGACACATGGCATTTCTAACGAGCAATACAAATCTGTTCGTGGTTTGAATTCAAGTCCATGGCACAAATGGTTATCATAAGCACGGTTATATTACATAACCGCTTGCTCTCTTTACATGTGAGTAAAGACATCGAATCAAGAAGTTTTCACGTATCTTAATAGTTATTCTAACAACAGCCTTAGACACTACAACCTCCTATAAGTATTGGAAAGAAACTTTGTAATGGCTCTTTGATACTTTTTACTTACTCATATATTTTCCATACAAAGTCACCTTATTAACTTAGGCATCGGAGTGGTCATATCGGACTGGCCCTTGTACAAAGCATTTCACCTTCTTTTGTAGGATTTTCCCTCATCCTAAAATTTACCAACAACATTTGGTGGTGTTTATTTTTTCCTAAACATACCAACATGGCTAAAACAAGAGTGTCTAAGAGTGCAGGTGCTGGCACTACCTCCCAACACCTTAAAGGTTGCAGTTGGCATACTGATGATCAGTGATTGACTAGACTTGAGCAACTCTGCCTTGACTTAGCTAAAGAAAACCATGAATTAAACAAAAAACATCAGCAAGTCCTTAACCTCCTCCATAGTAATATTCACCCAAACTTGACCTAAAATAAAGACTAAGGTAATCACGATACTGAAAAAAGCGATAATTCCATTTACTCAATCGAGTTACAAAAAAAGTAAGCTGAGAATATGATAAGAACTTTGGCTCTTGCTTTTAAAAGTAATGACAAAGGTAAGCAATTGTAGCAGGTGCACCATATAGGTCCTTCCCATGTCAATACCCCTGCTGCCCCAAGCAAGTAGTTCTAAATTAAAAAGAGTCCCTTCGTTACATAGATTTTGGAGGAAGTGAGACCTTGGTACATCAAGTTGCTACAGTTTGAAACTTATGTTGGAATAAAGGACCCCGAAGACTACCTAGAGTACTATCATACGTTGGCCAAGTTGTATGGTTTGAGTGATGCAGTGACCTATCAAGCTTTTCCTTCAACATTAAGGAATGCAGCCAGTATATGGTTCAAACATTTGAAACCAAATACTATTTTCTGTTTCGATGGACTAGCAGAAGTGTTTCTTCAGCACTTCCTTGCAAGCAAACTTCTTGTTAAGGAGTCCTCAATCCTTAACACCATTAAACAAAAGTTCGATGATTCAATCAGGGACTACATGGCTAGATTTACGACCGAGATGGTTCAAATCCTAGAAATGGATATGAGTGTAGCCCTCAATACTGTAATTGATGGAGTCAAGCCCCATAGAGACTTTTTCAAGTCTCTCACAAAGAACAAGCTAAAAAATTTCATTGAGTTTAAGGCTAAAGCCACCTCATACATCCGTCAGGAAGACAATATAAAGGCATAGTGAGAGGTCGATCAGAGCAGAAGAGATGGAAAGTATGATAAGTGAAAAAGTGCAAAGGATGGACTCAGTACGGACAATGACCACAGTTCAGATGCCAAGAGGAAGAGACCGAGGATCCTAACATACTCATTCCATACGCTCGTCAATTGTCCAATCTTAAACATTTTGATGGAGGTATGTGGGGAGAGAGGCATCCTGTAAACTTCACAAATTTAACATTCTAGACATGGTGTCAAACTTGAGTATTGTAGATATTTTCCTAAGTCGACAAAACCACATAAAATGAAAACCGATTGAAATTTTAAACTCGGAACTTAAAATGAACATGAAAGATCCTATTATACGATTTGAAAACCTTAATTATGCACGAAAACCCTAATCTCCACATACGCATATGTTTAAAAATGTAAACCTAAACTTAATAGAAACCATAAATATCAAATTGTAAAAATTTTTAAAACTCTATAAAATTATCATAATGCTTGAAAATCCATAAATCAATAAAGTTGTCATTAATTTTGTGAAATCATATAAAACTAATAACGAATGAATCAAGGATGATTTCAAGTAATAATAAATAACAAAACTAAAGCTAGTTAAAAGAACAAATTAATAAATTTAAAAAATTAATTTTACTTATGTACATAAGTAGCCCACAATATGTATATATATATATATATATAAATATAAATATATTACTAAGCAATTTCCTTTCCTTTTCTTTTCTTAATCTATCATATGATATATATATGTTACATAATAAAGCGATGATCCTAAATAATTAAGCTAATTGAACTTTAAGCTCATAAGTGTAAGTCAATTACTCTTGAATTGGTGAAAAACCCTAAAACATACTTAAACTCATTTGAACCCTAAAACCTGGGATAATTAAGGACTTATGACCCTAAATAAATAATTAAAAATATAATTTGAGCAAATTTATTCAACTCTAGAAAATTCTAAGATTTCTTAAAAAGCAAATCATAACCTACAAATTAATTTGAGAACCAAACCCTAAAAGAATTACACATAAGACAATTCCCTTATCTTTACTTATAAGCCATGTTATATATGGATAAGTTGTAAACCCTACTTTCTAGTGGACTTGTGATTCAACCAAGAGTACATTCCAAACGGTTCTAAGGATGAACTAAACTAAGAATTTAAGCTTACATTTAAAAACGAATTAAATTTTTTAATTCGAAAGCCTATTATTGATAAAACTTGAATACGAGAACCACAAACTCTAAGTCACTCAAAACCTTAAACCCTAAAATAATTGAGGACTTATAACCCAAAGCGACTAATTGATAATTTAATTTGAATAATTTTATTTAACTCTAGAAATTTTCATAATTTAATAAGAATTAAATCATAACTTACAAATCAATTTAAGAAACCAACTCTAAAAGAATTTCATATAAGACAATCTCCTTATTTTCATGCATAAAACTTGTGTATATGAATAAGTAAACCAACCAATCACCCTAAATAACTTATCAATTGAGATTTGAAATTATTTATCAATTGACAACTTATCAAAAACTAGTGATAAGACATTTCTCTTATCACACCACAACTTATACTATATATGGATAATTTATCACATTATTTTATATGTCCAACTTTTAATTAAGTGACAAGACAACACCATGCCCTATTTGCTCCCTACTTGGCTGGTTGGAAAAGAAGGAAAAGAGAGGCCATACCTTATCATTTTTCCATCACTCAATTGCCTTATACATCTACTATTCACCCTTAATGCTTACATCATCTAGTCTTGTCAAAAAGTTAGCATTTGTGCATACTAAAAGGCAACCAATTAAAGCTTCTTGAACATAATTCTCCTCTCATTCAAAAATCTGCCACTCTCTCTCTCTTTCACTCTCATTTTTACTTCCTTTTCTCTCATTTTAAACATAAACCAAAAGAAGAAACCCAACCCCACAATGCCACCACCTTTTTGCTTCATAACTTACGGCACAAAAGCTTGATTTTGTTGCCTTCTTTTGTCAACTTCAAAAGATACTTTTAGGAACTTTAAAATATCCTCAAAGCTCCACTTCAAAGATTAAGACTCTAGTTTCCAAAGGAGCTAGCAAGAAGGAGGAAAAACAAGGAGTAAGTTGTTTTCTTGTTAAAGTGACCTAATATGACATGTTAAGAGACCATGTTTTCATGAAAATATTAGCATGATTATAAGATGATAAAATAGCTAGATAACCTTATGAAGTAAGCTTGTGAACCCCTTTACATGAAAGTTGAAATATGAGCATGCTAAGTTGTTGTTATGTAAAGATATACGTTTAACACTTAGAATGGAAGATTTTAAGTTGAGAAAATCATGAAATGTATACATGAACGAGGAGACATCATGCTAGACATGGAGTGTTTGTGAGTCATTTAGATGTTATCTCCACTTCTATTAAGTTAAACATGCTCAAATCTAGACTGAGGTAAAGGAAAATCCATTACATGAAGTTTTTGAGGAAACCAATTTTATAAGACATGAACTATGATATGGAGGTTATAATAAGTATGAAATCTACTATTTTCATGTAAAGTATAAGCTAAGTAATCATCTCATGGAAGAGAAGTCAAGCTAAGATTCGAATATAAGTAGCTTAGGTTCATGATCTAAACCCTAAACTTGAGGAAATGATAAAACAAGTTGAGAAACCAAGTGAGTGCCCCCTTAGATTTATCATGGCTAGATCTGGAACCACAATAAAAGTTACTTAAAAATATGATAAAACCAAGTAAACAAAGTGAAAAGACCAACCAAGGTAAGTATGATAAGTGTATAAAGTCAAACTCAAAATTGAGCTTAAAATTTTCAAAATGAGCCTTAAACTCCAAGTTAGGATTTCATTCATTTTCTAACCAGCACTTTAATATATTAAGAAAGATTGTTTTGAAGCCCACAAGAAGTCCACCTAGGACTCCATAAGCCCAACAAAGTCACTAACTTTAGTTTCAACCAAAAATAAGCCCATTTGACAATTTAAGCCCACATAAAACCCAAGGAGTTGTTGTTAGCACCAAGAGTATAAACCAAAGTTAGAAATATGACCTTAAAGAGTATTTTAAGTTTAGAATAAAGTTTGAAGCCCAAGCCCAAGGAATTTCCTAAGATAACCAAAAAGCCCGACAATCAAACAAAGCCTAAAAGGACACCAAAACATGGGGATTGCTACTGTTCTGACCTACAAGCAGTTTTTCATGCCTCATCTCAAAAATCTAACCTTACTACGTTAAAGTACACTCGAAAACAATGAATATTGACTATAAGATCATAAAAATTGGATTTGAAATGAGAAAGTTATACGCGATTGAACTTTTAAGTAAAACCGGGAAAAATATAAAACCAAGTCAAAAGTATAACTTAAAGGGTTTTAGTTTGGTTTTCCAAATTCTATTTCAAATCCTTATAGTAATATATTTACGATGTCTTGGGGACTTAGCTTTTGTAGACGACATACCCCTGGATTATTTTGATTAGTTCGCATGGCTGAGTGAGTGAATTCTTAATGACTTTTTATTTGATTTTGCTTGTAGAATAGATGCACCTAAACTTACACATATAATTTAGATGCTTGTGGGATATGGGAAATGCATGTGTGTGAACTTTTGGTTGAATACTATGGCTTGTTAATCACGTAATGATGGAAATTGTTTGTGATAACTCATATGTGTGATTGCATGGAATAAAATTGTCTGATCATAATGAAAAATAGGATTAATCACTTATATGATTAAGAAGTTCAATGAATCATGCATTCCCTATGATTGCATTCGGACGACATTGATTGCCACTTCACGCAGAAAATGGGAAGGGACTTACAGGAGGAAGGCCTCCTGCAGGATTGGGTACTAGTTATTTCATCATTTATATTGAGTCTTTGTCCTAAGCTGATGGGCTTACTAGGCGTTGGGAGATGCCAACCATTAGCGAAAGGCCATATCTTATGGCTTCTGCTTAGGGCATGTGTTTGTGGATTGTGGAGGCCACCACATTGCTAGACTTGGGGTTTTGAAAATATGATTTGTTGTTTAGTAAAGAAAGTATATACATATATATATGAAGTTTTGTTTTGACTTAAGCACAATAGTGCAAATGACATAAAACCTAAGGGCTAGAACTCGGATTTTGGTTTGGGTCGGTTAATTATCTCCAACCCTAACTACAGGGGGTATAATTCTAAGTTGCATGCAGTTCCTAGGCCACTGTATGTATTGTTTGGCATACTAATTGATCGTGCATTTATATGTTTGTGCATTAAATAAACTTTTGTCATTTGGTATTGACGAGGGGATTTATCTCACTAAACGTAAGCTTACACCCCAACAGTTCTTTTTCTTATAGGTTGATCAATAGTTAGGATAGGGATAGGAACTGAGTGCGGAGTGCTACCATTGAATAAGTATGATGAAAAGCTTATGTAGTTAATTTGGAATACTCCGGAAAACAACTAATATCTCAATTACGTCTACTATCTTTAGTAAGTTTAGAATTTTCTATCTAATTTTATTATTTTGATAGGAGATATTGATTCTTTATGGTTTTAAGGAACTGCAAAATAATGGATATCCATAGTTATTTATACTATACAATGAGTCAATGAAAAAAAAAAAAAATTGAAGACCCTAGTAATTAACTATTTAGAGTCTTACAATCTCTAACTTACAAGGCGATTTTCTTATTATAAGTGCACATGTGATATGGAAATTCTGTGCAATATTACTAGGCTCCCCTTGGGGTCCTTACACGTCCTCCAATGGCTAAAAAAAATGAGAGGGAATCCCTTAAGGAGAAACTCCAACAAGTACTGTGATTTCCACCATGACAAAGGTCACAATACAGATGAGTAAATTCAACTTAAGAATGCAATTGAAGATGCGATCTAACGTGGGCACTTATGTAAGTTCTAAGCGTATGATGTTGAGAATACCGTGAGACCGTCTCAAAGGAGATGTGTGGAACAAGAGAATGACACATGGCTGGCAGTAGCCATGAGAGATGCAAGGGACGTAAATTCTAGTAGAGTACCCAATGGAGTGATCAATACGATTGGCAATAAACCTACTATAGGCCAATCGAGCTCTTCAAACTCGATTAATGCCAAGAATTATATTTGCAATATTCAAGGCAAAAAGGTCAGGTTTGATAATACAATATCTTTTGGAGAGGAAGATTTTGAGGGAATCCAGAAGCCACATGATGATGCACTCATCATCAATGCTAAAGTCGCTAACTTTGAAGTCAAGAAGATTCTTGTTGATATAGGAAGTTTGACTTACATCATTTTTCAGTATGCCTTTGACCCAATGAGGCCTAAGATCAAAGCATAGCTACGATCTTACAAGTATGATCCCTATGCCTTCAACAATCAACTTGTCTAAGTAGCTAGAGTTATTTCTTTGTTGATATAGATTTGTGATGATGAGCATGTTGCAAAGGATAAAGTGGACTTTCTCATTGTCAAATGTTGGTCCCCTCACAACATTATAATGGGATGGCCGTGCTAACATATATTCGACATTGTCCCTTCAACTGCACATCTTAAGGCTAAGTTCCCTACTCTTACGAGGGTCGGCATGTGCAAAGGGGATAAGCAATTGGTACAATCATTGGACATAAGGGCCTTAAGATGAGAAGAAGTATTTTAGGTTGAAACTTATTTGAAAGGCAAGTTAGTCGGCATCGAGAATGCCGAGAGTGATACTAAAGAATTTCCTTTAGGGGACGACCTAGGGAAAACAATGAGAATTGGAAAACCCTTATCAGTAGACACTCGGCAAAATTTGATCTACTTCTTGCAGACTAACACTGACATATTTGCATGGTCTCCTTTAGACATGCCAAATATCTCGAGAGAAGTTATGGTATATAATCTCTAGATTGATTCGAATGTAAAGGTGGTCCACCAAAAGAAGAGGCATTTTGCACCAGAGCGACAAGTAGTAACAGAGGAAGAAGTCCAGAAGTTATTAAAGGCAGGGTTCATTCGGGAAGAGCCTTATTTGACTTGGCTAGCTAATTATGTGCTAGTCAAGAAGTCTAATGGTAAGTGGAGAATTTGCATAGACTTCATGGATCTTAACAAGACTTTTCCCAAGGACTATTTCTCACTGCCAAAAATTGATTAGATGGTAGATGTAACCATTGGACATATGTTACTTTACTTCATAGATGCTTTCTCTAGTTATAACCAGATCAAGATGGACAAGGAGGATGAAGTCCATATGTCTTTCATCACTAACTTTGGAACATATTGCTATACGATGATGCTCTTTAGGCTCAAGAATGCCGATGTAACATACTAAAGACTTGTTACCAAGATGTTTAAACCAAAATTCATAGAAACGTTGAAGTATATGTTAACAACATGATTGTGCAGAGCATAAAGGAAGATCAGCATCTTGCTAACCTAGAGGAGACGTTTGCTACATTAAGGAGATACAGCATGAAACTTAACCCATAGAAATCCATCTTTAGCACAACATCAAGGAAATTTCTCGAATACACGGTTACTTAATGCGGTATTGAGGCTAATATGAGAAAGATTGAAGCCATAAGGAATAAGAAATTACCTTGCATAGTCAGAGAAGTATAGGAACTTACTGGGCGAATTACCGTCCTCAATAGATTCGTGTCAAGAAGTGCAAATAGGTGTGTAGAATTCTTGAAAATTTTAAAGAACCTAAAAGAATTCAATTGGATCGATGATTGCAAAAGAGCTTTTATCGAGCTTAAGGAATTTCTTGTGTCACCCTTGATACTCTTGATACCCATTCTTGGAGAAAAGTTATATTTGTATCTATCAGTCAGCTACCAAGCTCTTTCCTTTGTACTGGTTCAAATTGACGGCAAAGAACATCGACCCGTTTATTACGTGAGTCAAGTTCTGTAGGGGCTAGAGCTTTGATATACAAAGATTGAAAAATTTGTACAAGTAGTAGTTCTCTTAGCATGAAAGTTAAAGCCGTATTTTGAAGCTCATTAGATCATTGTTCTCACTGATTAGCCATTGCAAATTGCGATAGGCATTGCAACGGCTTGATTCTTCAAGGAGGATGATGAAGTATGCCTTAGAGCTTAGTGCTTATAGTATATAATATAAACCTAGAATGGCATTAAAGGCTCAAGTATTAGCAGATTTTGTAGCTGAATTTATTAGTAAGGAAGATTGTGTGGAGATTGCCGAGAAGCCTATCTAGTTCCTTTATATAGATGGTTCTTCGACACAAGAAGGAAGTGGTGCAGGCTTAGTTCTTCAAGGTCCCTATAATGTCAAAGTTCATTACACTTTGAAATTCAGATTGCCAACCAGCAACAATGAAGTGGAGTACGAAGCTCTAATCACTGGATTGAAACTGGCAAAAGAAATTGGTGCCGAGATACTCAAAGTGTACTCTAATTCCCAATTGGTGGTGAATTAGATGACTGGAAGTTATGTGACAAGGGAAGAAGAAATGGGCAAGTACTTACTGGTGGTATGAACACTCGTAGAAGAATTCCAATCTTTCTCCATCCATAAAATTCTGAGAAGCAAGAATATTGCAATCGACATGTTATCAAAGTTGGCTAGTATGGCATTCCTTGAATTGAGTGATAAACTTTTTGTTGTGTTTCTTTTGTAGAAAACTTTATCCACTCTTTCGTAGAGCTAAGAGTTGGCTCCTTGCCCGAGAGAAGAATCATGAATGAATCCCCTAATGGATTATTTAAGAGATGGTACTCTCCCTAACGACAAGAAAGAAGTGCGAAGATTGGCATACCAAGCCATAAACTACACACTGATTGATGGACATTTGTATAAACGTCTCATATCACAATCCTATCTTTGATGCCTTCCTCCTAGAGATGCCCAAAGGGTGTTATTTGAGTTGCATAGTGGCATATGCAGTAACCACGTAAAAGTGCATATGCTATATGTCCAAACACTGTGACTCGGTTATTACTGGCTAACTATGAGAGAAAATGCAAAGGAAGTGGTTTGGTACTACCCTTAGTGCTAGAAGCACGAGTCATTGAGTCATGCACCTATAATTGAGTTATGTAGCCTAACTAGCCCTTAGCCTTTCACTTAGTAGGGCCTAGATATTCTTAGACCCTTTCCGAAGTTTACTGCCAAGCAACAATTCGTCATTAGCTCCATCATATCAAGATTATCGAATGGGTAGAGGCCGAGGCTATGGTGAAGATTATCAAGTAGAAAATGGAAGCATTTGTCTTTAGCTCCATCATATCAAGATTTAGAGTTCCTTACATGAAAATTATGGATAACGACTCGTAATTTGACAACAATAAGTTTAGGACATTTTGTGAGAAGCATGGCATTTGCCTCAACTGTACATCTGTAGTGCACCCTCAAACGTATGGACAAGTTGAAGCCATAAACAAGATCATATTGTATAACCTAAGATGGAAAGTGGATCAAGTTAGGAGGAAATGGGTTGATGAACTATCGAATGTTTTATGGGGGTATCGAACCACCTGTAGAACTATGATTGGGGAAATGCCCTTTAGGTTAGCATATGGTAGGGAAGCTGTGTTGCCGATTGAGCTAGACTTACCTAATCTATGAATGCCTAATTTTGATGTTATGCTTAATTAAGTTGGACCGATAGTGAATTTGGACATTATTAATGAAATTCGAGATATTACAAGAGCTAGGGTTGCAGTATACCAGCATAGACCAGCAAGGTATTACAATCAGAAAGTGAAGCATAAGGTTTTCCAACTTAGAGATTTGGTTTGCCATAAGACGGAAGCTACTGGTGCGTAAGTGAGTCAAGGAAAGCTCAGCCCAAATTAGGAGGATCTTGTCAGGATTTGGGAAGTCGTTGGCGAGGGGGCCTATTGACTAGAAAGGTTAGATAGATTTATCATCCCTCAAGTATGGAATGTCGAGAATCTGAAATTATATTTCAATTAATTTATCAGATGATTTTTATCACGACTCATTTGGTGACAGCTAACTTATTTGTATGACTACAATACTTATTTATGAGAATTATATTTGAAGTCTCATTATGTTTGTTTTCATTATGGTTGCCGAATTAATGTGTTTTAGGCTGTACGGCAAACGAACTAATTTAGGTTTTAGCCTAACGTGGTTAACGAACTATATAAATTAACCTTATGGCCGAGTAATGCGGCTAGTCCATGCCTTAAATGGCTAATGGATTGTAAAGACATATAGAATGGGCATTTGAAATAAAACATGCTAAGAAATAACTAGCGTGTGAAATAAAACTTGTCGAGAGATAGTTGGGTGTATGAAATATCACATGCCGAGAAACAAATAGCATGTGAAATAAAACATGCTAAGAAATAATTAGCATGTGAAATAAAACATGTGGAGAAATGACTAGTGTGTGAAATAAAACATGTTAACGAATAAGAGCGTGAAGCAACACACATATACTATATATACTATGAAAGTGCAGTATGTGAAATAAAATGTATTGGAGACTCGTGTGAAAAGTATTTTCATTCAACAAGGGTTATAAGCATTTGGCATTGTATTAAAGATATTTCGATTGATAATTACACAAGAACGTAATGTGCCAATACAATAGAAATCCTATGGCCTACTCTCAAATTCAGTAGAAGTGATTTTTAGATTAGTAATTGAGGCTTCTTCGGCAACTAAGGTCTTAGAGCAAGCAATTTCTACAGCTTAAGCTTTGCTATCACCCTTATTAGCAATCTCGATACCCCCCTCTTCGTCTTTGTTGGCATTGCTGACTTTGTTGTCGATGTCGGTGAAGTCAAGGCATCTCTTACCGCTTAAACCCCTTCCGGTAAAAGCCTCTTGTATTGCTGACTAAGAGTGACTATATTGCGAGCCTCTTCAATTGGTGGCCCTCTCTTCACAGTCTCCTTCAATTTACCTATACGGCTCTGTAAGTTTGAGTTGTTGGTCTCTAACTCTTTAATCTGCAATCTGAGCTTATCTTCCTCCTCACTCATTGTGCAAAGAGTTTGGCCTAAGCCCTAATACTTTTCTTTTTTCTTCTATAGCTCTTCTCTTATGCCTTCACTCTCTTTATACTGCTCTTCCATCTTGGCCTTTAGGCTTGAGACTTCATTGGCGGTAAGGTCATGTGCTAACTTCTCGGCAGCAAGGTCTTCTTAGAGCTTTCTCAACTCCATTTCAGTCCTTATCTTCGCATTCTCAATAGTAGCAGTTTGGGCTTTCAATGCATCGTATGCATCCTCAACTCTCTATAGTAAATTTATTTAACACGATTAAGAATGATTCGACATAGCACATGGATACAACCAAGGATATTGCCTTCTTCGTTTCTTTGTCGGCTTCGTCTAAAGCCATTAAAATGTAGCTGCTCATCTGGAAAAGGAAATGTTTTAGTGACCCTAACAAATTTGACAATTAAAACTAATAGTTATGGATACTCACATCATACAATTTGGCCACAATATGGGCCTTATTGTAACTTCCGACTCTATTAACATCCTACTTCACAAAATCTCTATCCTTGGGAAGAATGACTACTTCCATTAGGCTAAGGATTTTGTCTTGTCACCCAGGACCGAGTCAATGTCCAGAAATGTGTGGTTTCAGTACGGGACATAGTACTCGCTAACCTCCTTATTGGGGATGAATTAGGCACTGTTGATGCTGAGTGCTTTGTTACGCATTGCTTCCTTCATCATCTTATCCAAATCTTTGGACCTTTCGGTAGCTGGTTGACCGATGAGTTCTTTCCTTGATCTTTTACTGTTGCTTGGTGTCGCCTCCACTGTTAGGGACGACCCTTTGGTAGTAGTGACATCAACCTTATTGTGGGGTCGAATCTCCTAAACCTCCTTTCTTTGCTCTACAATAGGTGGAACATCTTTAACAATCTTGACAGGTTCCCCCAAATGAGCAATTTCAATTTTGGCCAACAGATCTTTCTTCCCATTCTTCTGCTTCTTGGTCGGTTAAGAAGGTTTCTATTAAGCCGCAGGTTGCTTAATTGATTCTTTGGCTACCTTTTTCATGGTTATCAATCGAGTGGTGGATACAACGGCTGTACGCTTGTCGACCTTTGATTTTTTGGCTTTTTCTTAGGCTAGTAGCTTGGTAGGGTTTACCTCACTAGCACGTATGTCTGTGAGATGAGCAAACAAATTAATATCAACACAAGAAAAGAATAAACTTACATTCTCCATACTGAGCAAGGCTCAAAGGCAACAATTCTTCCTATAAATCGTAAGAATAGCTTTCCTCTTGCGGCTATACTTGGCATAGTGGTAACACATTAGCGTACCTTCTTTTTAAAAAAAAATTTGGTTTTTTGCTTTCATAACACTGTATAATTCTCTTGGCATCCCAGAAGAACATTTTATTCTTCCTCCTTTCCTGAATTTTCTTTGCCACTTTTGCATCATTCGGCATTAGATCAATATCTTTAGTGCGAATTGGCTAAGTCTATTGGGTCTAAAAGTCTAGTTCTTCATCAAATACTATTGATATGAATTTATCGTACCATTTGTGGATCTTGGACTTTAACCTATCCATGAACTTCAACCCATGCCTTGCAGCGGCAAAGTATCACTTGTCAGGTTACCTCTAAATCATGAAGAAAAACCAAAACAACTGAGGTATAGCCCTGACTTTGACTTCTTTGCAAACTATCTCAAAAGCTACTAGAAGTCGATATATGTTAGGTGAGAACATACTCGATGCGACTCTGAAGTAATTGAAGAAGCCCTTAACAAAAGCCGAAAAAGGGAAGTGCGATCTGAAATCAAAATATTACAGGTATATATGGAATCTTCAACAATTGCCAAGCCTCAAAATCTGAGCTGCTCTCCTTTACCATCTGCAAGTACTTGACCATATTTTCATCTTTGGCCATGTTGCCTCCCTTAACTTGATTAACTACTAGTTAGGAATCAGAAAACACATCTAATCAATCTAGTTTATTAACCTTAAGATCCGAGCCCCTAAATTTAGGGCACGGGATTAAGTTATCAGTTTTATTTCAAACTTCACAGTAAAGTTAGAAAAGTTAGATGAAATAATTTAAGTAAAGTTAATTTCTCAAAATAAGCTATATAAAAATATTAATTTGAAGAAAACATTAATTTATCGATGAAGTTGATAATCGTAAAATTCAAGCTTTTAGACATAGTGAGATATTAAAGATAAGTTAATTAACATTAAAAAATAATAAATGAAGTTGAATTATACATAATATATATGTATTTACATGTGATATGCATTATATGTATTAAATATATACATATAATAATAATAAATTATCAGAATTTGATAAAATAATGTAAAATAATAGAAAATTAATAAAAAAAATTGCATGGATGAGTCACCAAATGATGTGTCAAGCAAGGATTAATTGCAAATGATGAGTCAACACTTGGTTAAGGAGAGTATGACACATGTCACGTAGGAAAATGTAAAATTGACATATGTAATTTTACTTTTTTTACATGAAAAACTCCTAAAACCTGTAAATAGGGCTCTAAACATCATTTACAATATTTTGAGAACTTGAAAGCACAAGAACATAATTTTAGAAAATTTGAAAAAATTAGAAAAAAATTTAGAAAAAATAAAAGGAAATAGTAGGAAAATATGGTGAATTACGGTTCGTAAAGCTATAGGCAACCAGACAAGTGGCCACTTGGCAATTAAAGTTTTGGTAATGAGAGAAAGTAGGCCGGCGTAGGTTAGTGGCCGGAGCAGTACGTACCGGTGAGTCAAATTTTACTGCCTGATATTCATTAATTCACTAAAAATATCAAATTAACTTCGAAAATTATGAAATTTGGTTTCTCTTGGTTATTTTACATGTACTTTCATGTGGTAATTTTATTTTCTTAAAATAACATTGATTTATGGTACTTTCTTAAGAACATTCCTTGTTTAGACAAATTTTAAATAAAATTTTCAAAATATTAAATGATGTTACTTCGGCTTGAAAATTTTTGCATAACACAATTATATAATGTATTAAATTTCAGTAACAATAACTTTTGAAAATCTCCATGTTCACTATTTTAATAATTATTTTTAATAAAACTCTTGGTTTTACTGAATTATTGAAATAATTAGTTTTTGATGAAATTAATAAATGAGCCCTACATGTTTAGATTTATGGACGTTTATGATTATATTTGGAATATTTAATTTTTATCTCACTTGTAAATTTATTTATTTTCCTTAATTTTCTATAATTTCGAGCTAAAATTGCTATTTTTGTAAAAATAGATAATAGCCAATTTAGTGTAATTGATGTTTAATAACTAAACTACATATTTTTATGAGTCTATAGAATTTTTCGTGAAATTAATCGGGCTCGTATGCTATTTATTATGTATTTTCCTAGTATATACCTTTATATTAGCTTAATATATAATATAGTAACTAGTACTATTATAATGTTTATTAAATCCGCGTCAAATGAACACTTTGGGGTATAATAAGGGTTGTAGGACAAGTTTGGAAAGTATAATTTTTAGGGTTTTTAGCTCAGTACTAAAGTTTAATTAGGTCAATTACGGAGTTAGGGTAGTGACGATTAAGTTGTAATGAGAGAAAGGGTATTTTTGGGTTTTTGACAATATTGATCAATCTTGTTTCTTAATATATATTAATAGTACTCAAAATAATGATTGTAATGATATAAAATTTACTAAAATTGGAAAAGAAATGAGTAAGTACGATCAAATGAAGTTTAAAAACGTGGAAATGGAAACTTATAACAGTTTGGCTTCGACCTATACTTGATTTCAAAACCGTGCTATATTTTCATAGATATGATGAGTAAGGAATGACCATATGGTGAAGTTTAACCCATGCTAGTAAATCTAACTCATGTAAGTGGATCTAACCCATGTTAGTGGATCTAACTCATAACATTGCGTGCTGTTTGGTGTTGTATTGATTGAATATGTACATATCTTGGTTGAATTGATATGCTACTATAGTGGATGCTGATGTGGTAATTTTGAATGATAGTAACTATGACTTGGTTAAATTGTTATGCTGCTATGTTGGGTGGTGATTTGTGTTTATGAATGATTGTGTTAATTAAGGAAGTTGAGTAATTGCTAGCTCAATCTTCTAGGTGTTCACCTAAGTGAACCCTAAGTAAGATACTAGAATTCTACTAATGAGAGTTTGAAAATTAGAATCAAATCACTAGGTTAAATAAAACTGCAAGATTGATTGTGTTGATTGATATTCTTGAGTTGCTATTGCATATCATGGCATGGCATGGGATGGCATAGCACAAAAGGGACCTACAGGTTAGAACTTTTAGAACGATGCTTCCAAATGATTGTGGAAAAAGCATGGCTTTATGGACACAATTTTTGGAAGCATATAGATTACATTGCCCGAACATTGCGACTATTTTGATAGTTAAATTTGGTAAACTACAGTGTGTGGTCTAATTTGGCAGTATTGCCACTTTGATTTGGTAGACTATAGTGTGTAGTCTAATTTGGCAGTGTTGCCACTTTGATTTTGTGAATTGTAGTGTGTAGTCTAATTTTATAAAATTGGGGGTCTTACTCCTAAGCAGCTCCTTGTTGCTCTTTTTGATAATGGTAGACTATGGTGTGTAGTCCAATTTGATAGGGGTCTTACTCTTAGGCAACTCCTTGTTGCTCTAGGTTCCTAAACGTTGTATCTAAATGCTTTGGAGGGCATATGATATTGGTACCAATGCATGCCACGTACATAAGCATAGCATACTGCATTGCTAGCAGTAAATGCCCGGTTGGGTGAATACATACGTGAAGGTGAACCTGTGGGTTATGATTGAAATGTTTTAGTTGTGATATGTAATATTATCTATCATATTGTTTATATTATGTTGTATGTTATCTACTCTCACTCAACTTTAGTAGCTGAGGGGATAAAATGTTTTATCTTTAGGTTAATAGCATCGTGAAGGGCCCAACACTAAGGGGGTATATATATTGAGAGTGTGATTTGGAGTCAGCAACTTTTGTATAGAGCTTGTACTAGGTCAGAGATCTTATTACTGTGAAGACGATAAAGGAAAAAGCTGGTTTATGTTTTGATGTAAATATGATGTTGTACACATAAGTTGTAACAAGGAATCTAACTGAACTCTGATGTAGAAAACCCTTTATTATGTAAACAATGTTGTCTTTTGATGAATGAGCAGGTTGAGTTAAGTTTTCAACAAGTATTATTATGTGATGGTATGTCCCATGCTATGTCGGGATGTGACAGCTTTGCTTTGATCTCTTTAGCCAGCTTCATCCCTACTAATAACACATCATATTTTGACTCATTATTGCTGGTTGAATACCTAAACTTCAAAGCATATGAGATCTAAGCTCCTATTGGACCATTCAAAATTAAACCTAGTCTATTCTCTTCATTAGTTGACGAGCCATTGGCATACAGCTTCCAGATTGATTGCTCACTTTGTATGATAGATCTCTTAGTCTTCGTAAATTCTATTATAAAGTTAGTCAATATTTAAGCCTTGTTTACCTCTTTAGGTTGGTACTATATATTGAGAGCACTAATTTCCAAAGCATATTTTACCATGCGTCTTGAGGCATCAGGCCTATTTCGAGCTTGCTTTAGCGGTTGATTAGTTAAAACTATAACCTGGTAGGCTTCAAAATAAGGTCAAAGTTTCTTAGTTGCCATGATGATGGCAAAGAAAAACTTGTCCAACTTTGTTTACCTTAACTTTAGGCCTTACAAAACATGGCTTACATAGTAAACTAGCTTATGGATTCGCCTTCTACTCTTATTAGTATAAAGGAAAGAGCTTGATCACTTATAGATAGGCATAAGTAAAGAGTTTCCCCTTTGAAAGGCTTTGATAAGATCAGTAGCTTAGTTAAGAATTCCTATAAGGCTTTGAAGGCCTTTCACAGTCTTCATTCCACTAAAACTTAAGCGGATTTCTCAAAGCATAAAAAATTCCCTACATTTTTCACCACTTTTGGAAATGAACTTGTTTAGTGTTGCCATACGACTAGTTAGTCTTTAGACTTGCTTGATAGACTTCGTTGTCTCCATGTTTAGCATAACCTGTGTTTTCTCAAGGTTGGCTATAATTCCACTTTGTGTCACCATAAAACCCAAAAATTTCCTTAAAGATACACAGAACACACATTTATGCAGATTCAATTTCATATTATACTCCCTTAATGTGTTGAAAGTCTCTTAAAGGTTGGCGACGTGGTTGTCACTTGTCTTGCTTTTAACTATCATATCGTCTACGTAAACCTCAATGTTCCTATGTATTTGAGGTTTGAACATCTTTGTAACTAATCTCTAGTATGTGGCACTTACGTTCTTTAATTCAAGTGGCATGACCTTGTAATAGCAAGTTCCAAAGTTTGTAATGAAAGAGGTATGCACTTAGTTGGAGCTATACATTTTTATATGATTGTACCTAGAGAAAGCATCCATGAAATTCTGCAAAAGCATGTCTTGAGGTCGAATTGACCATCTAGTCTATCAGAGGTAGGAAAAAACAGTCCTTCAGGCATGCCTTATTTATGTTGGTGAAGTCAATGTACATTCTTCTCTTTCCATTTGCTTTCTTAACCAAAACACAGTTTGTGTACCATGTAGGATAAGACTCCTCCTTGATAAAACTTACCTCCAATAACTTTTGGACTTCCTCTTTTATAGCTGCTTGCTTCTCTAGGGAAAAATGTCTCTTCTTTTGTTGTATAACCCTCACGTTTGGATCAACATTCAGCTTATGGGTCATAACTTCTTTAGGGATTTTAGGCATGTTAGAAGGAGACCAAATGAATATATCTCTATTATCTTAGAGGAAATGTATTATGCTTTCTGAGAGGTCGATTGGCATATTGACTCCAACCTTCATGACATGTTTAGGATTGTTACTCAATTAAAATTTAACGTTTCCTTTATAGGTTCCCTTCTTACTTACAAGCAATTGCTTATGCCTTGCTTAATGTTGTAGACCTGATCTCTCTTTAAAGCTTTTAAGTATAAAGCTCGGGTTAATTGTTGGTCCCTGTAACATGTTGCCACCCCCGTAAGAGTAGAAAACTTCGCCTTTTGATGGGTGATTGACACTACCATCTTGAAAGCTTTGATGGAAGGTTGGCCCATTATGCCATTGTAAGGCAAAGGGTAATCTACTATCATAAAGTCAATTTCCTTCTTCATCACATTCTCATCATCCCTAATCTATAAGGTTAGGGTAATAACTCTTTGCACCTTCACTGGTTGATTGTTGAACTTGTACAAATTGCACTTCTATGGTTGCATCTTAACATTTTCAAGTTTAGGTTGTATTTGGTTAAATGCATGCTTACAAATGATTTTGGTTGAACTCCCCATTTAAACCATCACTTTTTTGGCCTAAAAATCTATCACCTTATTTGTAATGACCAATACATCGTCATGAGGGAAATGAGCCCCCTAGATATCCTTTTCTGAGAAAACAATCATATCATTGATTCTATGTCTCTTTCCCTTAAAATTCAACATCGAATCTCCTTACCCATTTCAAAAATTTGTCATGGACAAAGCATTTCCTCCTATTGGCCCACCGAAGATCACATTAATAATTCCTTGAGAAGCTCAATTGTCTCCTTAGTCATTACCTTGTACCATTAGATTTTGATTGTTAGATCGGGCCTCATCATTTCAAGGTTGTTGTTCAATCCTCTGCTATTGTGTAGGTCACTTAATGCGCTCCTCTCTGTCTACCACATACTTCCTCAAACATTCCCTCTAAACAACATCCTTAAGTACATTTTTCAAATGTATGCACTCATCCATATTATGACCTTGATCTCCATGAAAATTGCAGTATTTGTTGGAGTTCATTCTTACAAGTTTATTCTTCATTTTCTTCGACCAAGCCAAGAAACCATGATTGCGTACCTCCATCAAAATATTTAATGTAGGTCGGTTGAGGGGGGTATGCCTAGTAAAGGTCAGAATTAACCTCTTTTGATCTCTTGGAGGTTAGCTAATCTTACTGTAAATATCAAATTTCTTTCCTAACCTATCTTTTAGAGATCCCTTATCCTTTTTCGATTTTTTCTCATGCTCATCTTTCTCCAGTTCCCTTCTAGCTTGCATTTGGTCCTCTTGATGAATGAATTTTTCTGATCTCTTGGTAAAATCATCCAAAGAGGTGGATGGGTGCCTAGCAAGTGACTTGAAGAAGTCAAAATCCTCCTTGACTCCTCTATAGATGGCATGGAGTACGGTACTCTTATTATAGTTAGTGATTTTGATCACCAGTTGCTTAAATCTATAGACATAATCTTTGATTGATTCCCTAAGTTTCTATCTAACTGAGGTCAAGAGTGAAGAATCTTTTGTTGTAGGTTTGTTAGCCAAGATATATTGGCAAAATTCTTCAACCAATTAGTTGAAAGAAGAACTGGAGGTTGCCTTTAATAAGTTAAACTAGTTGCTAACACACTTCCTTAAAGCGGAAGGGACGACCTTGCAAGTAATTATGTTGGACAAACCATTAAGTTTCTTTAGCATTCGAAATGTATTCAAATGGTCATTTAGGTCCTTTCTTCCATCATATGTGTAAAATTAGGGTTGTTTGATACTTAATGGAAGGACCTCATCTACAATACTTTGAATGAAAAGGCTTACCTTTCTACCCTTCGCACTAGTTTCCTTCTTAAAATCCCCCTCTATTATCAATTTCTTAATGTAATCTTCTAAGTCTTATAGACTCATGTTTGCTATCGCTCTTCGTGGAAAACAAGCAACTAATTGCAAGCCATTTGAGCATGTAGCAATGTTTGACGACAATTTTTTTCCTCTCATGGTTCCTACTTTTGCTGTGGATCAATTTCATCCCCTATAGGGGCATTTCCTCAAAGTTGCCATAATGCCTCCTCTTGTACGATTCAGTTAGTCTCCCATTTGACCTGCTGTAGGGAAGGAGTGGAAGAAGAGGCAACATCTCTCTCATTAAGTCTCTGTTGCAACTCTCTATTATTGGCTTAGACTTCCGCAAGTTCTTTTGAGAACTTAGTACATAAGGCCTCCAATTATGCTATATGTGAACCATCATCATCTAGTTCTTGATGTTGAGATGTCTGATTACGAACTTTGATTTGATGCACTATTAGAGTGTGTTGTTGAGGGGATTGATCCTCCTAATTCACCCGAGGGGGCCTATTCCTCCCTAGAGTGTTATTTTCTTTAGACATTGTTCTAGCCATTATGGGTGTTTAGAAACAAACGGTGCCAAATGTTGATACTCAAAATTAGTATTATGGGAAATTGGAAATTGGAAACTTTTCTTGAAATTGTTCTGCGAGATTAAAAGAAAATGAGGCTATGAGAGGTGCTGGGTGAACTTTGGCATAGCCACTTCGATGCTTAAGTTAGGTTAATGATTTAAGGTAAGTAGAAAGCTTAAAGAGAGTGTAAAGTATCTAAAAGGACCTCATTATTGCATTTCAGTCTCCTTTTATAGTTGAGGGTTAGTTTAAATTTGGTAACCGTTGCCTCTAAAACCTTATACATGCGTTAAGTTTGAATTTGCAACCACTTCTCGATATTGGGGGACATGGTTGACGTCATGGTGGCTGGTGGTGATTATTTAGGCATGGAGCCTAATTGTTTGCATTGGATGTTTGAATTTGAATCCTTTAGGGTTGACTAAGTTAGAACCCAATTTGTAGGTGGTTACTCTAAGATAAACAACACCAATTTGATCTAGTCTAGTTGGTGTTCTATCTAGTTTGTGCACATCTAGCTCATCAACTTTCTCGAGCTAGTCAACACATCAAGAATGACTTAAAGGAGGTCAAGGGTAGAATAAAAGGAGAGAAAATATAGGTGGAAAAGTTGGACATAACTCAATTTAGGTCAATCTTGACTCATATGCCTAGTCAAAATCATGCTCTAGTACCAGTAAAGGTGATAAGCCTTGGGATTGAACACATGGTGAATATCAAACAAATAAAACAAACAAAGCAAAGAACTAGCAAACTTGTGAGCTACCCATTAGAAAATTCTCACCAAAAAATCCTCAGTAGCTTTATACCCACTTGAATACGATGTACAAGAATAGATTAGGATTACTTGCCACTAATTCTTACTAAAAAAGTTAGATAAGAGTAAAGGGGTTCAAGGTAATATGCATCAAAAGGAAAATTGCATATTCGTTAATGGAAGATTTCCCTATAGATATATAAATGTAGCTCATATACTTGGCTACTAAGGTTCTTACAAGGAGGGAAATGATGAAAGGGGTAAAATACAAAAGAGTAAAAATATGAAATCCTAGTATAAAACTCTAAAGGGTAAAGTAGATAAAGGGCAATGCAATAATGTGAGAAGAATTGTCCTTAGGATTTGTATAGAGGACATGCATTGGCTATAGATTGGAATCTCTAACAAAACAAAAAAAGGAATGTTTGGTCTATCTCTTACAAAAGTGAAGTTTAGATCTCTAAGTAGTTTGGCGACCAAGATAGACAACTTGAAAGTATAGAGAGATGTAAGGAGGTTAGGTTAGGCGACTTAATCTAAGTCAAGTATGGTGGTCAGGTAATTTGGCTTTAGCTTTAGGGGACACAAACATGGGGAGGACTGTAATGGCGTTAAGTCATTTGAGAAACCCTAAGTTATTTTGGAAGCAATCCTCGCATGGATTGACATCTAATACTTAGCATTGCAAAAATGCAAGAGGCCTTAAACTAAGTAGGAGTTAGCTTTTGAGTTAGGATATGATAGGTCAGGCCTTGTGATCCCCTAACTTGGCTCTTAGTGATCGATTTGATGACTTGATTCCTATTAGTCAATTTAGAGGATGTTGAAGAAGAAAACAAGGATTAAGAGCTTTATGAAGTAAAAGAGAGAGGAGCTCAAGCACTTCCAGGTGTTGATGGTGTTAAGCTACAGATTTTAACCTTAAATAGTATAGGGGATGCCAACGAGTACCTTGAATGGGAAGAGAAGTTTAATAGGATTTTTTACTATTAATAGTATGAGGACTATGATAAGGTGCACTTAGTTGCCTTAGAGCTTTCTGGGTATATCATAACATGTTAGAGGAATTTCTAAGCTATTCAGCAAAGAGATGGATGCTAAGGCTTTCAAACATGGGATGAAATAAAGAAGATCATGTGAGTTGGGTTCATCTCGAATTCCTACGTACAAGATACCTTATAGAAGCTATAAGAGCTGAAGCAAGGCAGTTGAACTATTGATGAACATGTTTGGGAATTCCAAATGTTAATGATCAGGTGTAAAGTAAACCTGGATTATCTTAAGATTCCCTACTGGACTAAGGTATCAACTTAAATATGTTGTTAAAGTTTAGCAATTGACTACTATAGAAAAGGCCATTAAGAATGCCGATGCATAAAGAGGTAGAGGAGAAATAGGCTATACTAAGTTGAGTCAAGCTAGCTTGTTTTATTTAATCAACTAGTTTAAATTGGTTCTAAAGGCTAAACAATTTAGAATTGAACAATAAAGTAAAGACTAGGTCTAACCTAAAATCCTAAGATGTTAAAAAGGAGATGCTGACGAGATTTGAGAAGGGTTAGACATTTGGAAGGAAGACGAGAAAAATCAAGTTCTTCAAGTGTTAGGATTTCAGACATGATGGATGTGAATTTATACATATTTCTTAATGATTTTTCATGATAGTTTCTCATAATGTTCATTTCTGCATATATTTTTAGGTAATCTTGTTGAGTTTTTATTGATAATTAGCCTTATTTTTGAAGTATTTGAAGCTTATTTATGATTTATTGCATTTGTAGGTTCCTTGAATAGTTTTTGGTGATTTTTGAAGAATTTCATGGAGTTTTGGAGCTTTAATGAGGAATACATTTGAGATTTCATTCAAAGGAAGAAAATTTGGTTGAGAATTGGAGTCTAGAGGAGATCATAGTTAAAGATCACACCCATGCTTTTGGTCATGATTCTTTCATATAAGAACTTCAAAAAATTTGAATGTTTTAATTGCAAAGGAGAATCACACTTAAAGCTCACGGTTGTGCTTCTAGGATGTAAACATGTTGTTGATGAAAGAATTCCTTATTTTTGGAAAGTATCCTTATAGCCCTAGGTTTGAAGTCTTATAAATTAGAGTCTAGGTTAAGTTATAGATAGAGCTCTTCTTGAAAGAGTGAGTACGGTAAAGTTAGAGGCTAGGGTTATTTTCCTTTTCTTTTTATTTCTTTAGTTTTGTTTCATGTTTTGATTAAATTCTTCTTAGTAAATCATTATTAAACCTTAGTTCTTTTATGTGACATTGTGTTTTGTTTATTCAATCAATGATATTGTTGTTGTGATCTAATTACATTGTGCTTATTGTCATTGAATTAATATTATTGGCTATTAATTCAATGTTTTAGTTTACTATAAAGTTCACGAGATCCCGTGATAAATATACTATCGTAATTAGAAGTAATTGAATAGATTGAGGTTTTGCTATTTAGGTTTTTAATTAGTTTAATTTCTTTTTAATTGTTAAGTTGGATAATTGCGAAATAGGCAAAATTACTAGTAATCCCAGTGTAGAATTTTTGCTTTCTTTTAGTTTTTTAAAAAATTTTTAGGTAATAAAAAGGGTCCTAATTAAAAATACAAAAAATTAGAAAACTTAGAAAATTTCAAAAAATTTGAAATATATATAAAATATTGAGAATTAAAAGAAATAAAAAAATTGGAAATTCCAAAAAATAAAAAATTAGAAAATTTAGAAAAAAGTACAAAAAAAGATGAAAGATGGGAAGAATACAAAAAAAAAAAAAAGACAAAAAGATTTAGGATTTTATAGTAGACTAGAACATTGGGAAATAGTAATATAGTATGACAATAGGAAATAATAATTAAATTTGAATTTTAGGAATAAAAAGGGTTTTTGGTTAGTTTAGCTAGTTTATTAGGGTCCATTTTCAAGTCTAGAGCATTTAGGGCTTGTTTAGGCGTGGGCCACTTTTGGATTTTGAATTTTGCTTAAGTGAACCTAATCCCTAATGGAAAAGAGCACACACATGCATATAGGGGATTCGGGTTCGAATCCGACCAAGGTAATATACGACCTTCTTTTTTTGTGGTCAAGTAGAAAGTGTGTTTCTAAAACACACTTTTTTTTTTTTTTTGTTTTTTTTTTTGCGTTTTGCTCTTCTCTTACAATTCCTATCTTCCCACACTTGCCATCTTTATTGACCCTTTTTCTTGCCTTTTTCCTTGGATTTTGTTCATGATTTTACCAAATTAATAGTTGAATCATAGAGATCTCAAGGCATATTACTAAACCAACCCTATAGCATGTCCCAATTCATATGATTTGTAGATCAAATTGGTTGTTGATGTTGGGTGTTTCCTTATGTAAAAGAGCACATCCACGCATATAGGGGATCTGGGTTTAAATCCCACTACAATAATGTGCGACCTTCTTTTTTTTTAGTTGAGTAGAAAGTGTGTTTCTAAAACATGCTTCTTTGTGTTTTGTTCTTCTCTTGCAATTCCTATTCTCCTACACTTCCCATCTTTGCTAATCTTTTCTCTTACCTTTTTCCTTGGATTTTCTTCACAATTCCACCAAACTAATGGTAGAATCATGGAGATCTCCAGGCATATTACTGAATCAACCCTATAGCATGTCTAAACTCGAATGATTTGTAGATCAAATTGGTCATTGAAATCGGCAAAAAATAAGAATTCAAGATTCAAGCTTTTTAGCCAACCCATCAAATTTGAGTAAACCAAGCAAGAATACAAGAGTAGAGACTAACGTCAACCTTGATGTGTCTCCAAGAGCTTCAAAACCACTTAGGGTTTTACCTACAATGACCCACCTCAAAAACCTCATTGCTGCTATGTCCTAGAGCAAATCACCACCATGGTTGAACTCGTAGTGCTCCAAAAACTAAGATCCAACCCCCTTTCACAACCCAGTAACCCCCCAATTGTTGTGGCTAACAACTATTGCTGCCATTACTCTCTTATAACCAGTAAACCACCACCAAATGTTATGGTACTTGCACCAAACCCATTATTGCTAATAAGATATATATAAAAATCACTTTTCTTACTTGAATATCCAATCAAAAGCTACCACTTCAGACAAATTACATCGCTGCATTCTTCCACTTCGTATGCATGTGCATGTCAAGTGCAATTCGAACTCGACACACTTAGCTAATCCGACACCTACTCCATATCCGCTCCAAACCTACGCCATGAGCCAATTCCATACCTGGGTTCTTTTTATTGATTTACTTATTTATTTTGTTATTTTATATTTAAAAAAAGAGAGAAAGAGGGAGTAAAAATATATAATGATAATAAAAAAGACTCTCTTTTCAAAATAAACTAAGAGCTAGGTTAATAAATAGATTAGTACGTTTGCTTAGTATTTGCTTGATATTGCTTGGTTTTCCTTAGAATGCAGCTATTGCATTCATGGCATGGCATGGCACAACATGAAAAGGATCTACTAATCAAGTTTTCTACAGTTGGGATTTAGCTTAGCTAAGTTCTATTATGAAAAAAAAAACAAAAAACAAAACTTGAGTTTTGTTAAGCAAATAGTTTAGCTTTTGAAAGTTGGGTTTTGTAAAGCCAATAGCTTAGTTAATAGAAATTGGTTTTTTGAGCATATAGAAATTAAATGGCTATTGTTTGGAAAATTCTTTTTTCTAGGTTCCTAGAGGTAGGATTTAGATGCTTGAGAGTGTCGAATAACTAGATGGGCTTAGGGTTTGACTAGGGCTAGGTTAGGATATTATTGTTGATGCATGTGATGTGCATGATCATGGTACGCATGTGTTACATTTGCATTGCTTGGTTATACTAGAGTGTTATGTTTAGATTGGTAGATTACTTATATGCTTATGATACGATGCTGCTTATACCATTTTTTGTTATCTACTCTCATTTAACTTATAGTAAGTTGAGGGGATAAGTTGTCTTATCCTCAAGTTAAGGAAAAAGTTACATCAAAATGTATGAGCAAAAAGCCTTTAATGTGCTTGGTGAAGTAATTTCTCTTGGGAAGGACCAAGCAGTTGCAAGATTTGACTTAAGTTCTGCAAAGTGGCTTTTTAAGAAGCATCAACATTTTATGTATGGATTATAACTTAGAGATTGTAAATGTGTTACTTAAGCTTTGTATTGAAATCATATATAAGATTATATAGCTATGATACCTAGAGCTTAGCCTACTATTGTAAAGATTTCTATTGTTCCTGTTATATCGAATGAGAATAGATTTAGGGACAAGTATTTTATGAAGTTAAATGATAGGTGAAATACAAATTCTTCCTTATCCTTAACTTTGGGATGGTAGTAATGAATCGTCTTTGTATACAAATAGTTGAGAAAAAATTTTAAGCAGATGCTTAGAAAGTAGGATGTTATAGGGTGGTATCAGAGTATGGTTTGTAAAATGAGCCTTAGAGTATCACAACTTGTTTATGGATAAGGATTGGAGGTATAATGGATTGAAAAGTTGAGGCACTTATATGGAGTTAAAGAATTGAAGTAAGGATGTAAATGAGATTTAAGGCATGTCAAGGAACATGAATTAAGATTATTTAAGAAGAAGAGACAGAAAGCGTAGGGAACAACATTGATTGAAGTAAGTTTTGAGCAAAAGTCTTAAGGAAGTTACTGAGAAATTAATGGACTTAACTTGATATTGAGAAGGAAATCCAAGTAAATTCATAATAAATTGGTGTATTGAAGGAATTGAGTAAAAGATTTATGGGCATATAACGGTTGGAATTAAGAAAGAAATGGATCGAGTTACGTTATGAGCCAAGGAAATGTTGTAAAGATGAAAATTTGGTAATAGGAATGCATGTATGAGGCTATTTGGTGTAGCTAGATTAACATAAGAAGGCAAAACAATATTATTCCTGAATAGCAAGAGTAGGTTAAGGAATAAGTACAAAAGCTATACATTCCTACTAACTATCATTATAAGTACAAAATAAATAAATAAATGGATATAGCTTAGGATATGGTTAAACTAGTGTGGAATGGAAATCTTCATATATGCTTCTAGCACACATGAGTAAGCTAGGAAGGGAATAGCAAATCCATGACTCTTGTGCTTGTTTTATTCAATTCTCTAACTATCATGACTATTATGTTGCATGTTGAGTTTTCTGTCTTTACTGTTAATCTAGTCATGTCTTGTTGATTGTAAGATTTGTAATTGATTAGTTCCTTTACGTGACTTGTTGGTTGAAGAGTTGTATTGGTCATGTCAAATTCAAAATTAAATCCAACTGTGTTGAGTCATTCTTTGTCTCATTTGAGTCCAAATTAGTAAAAAGTTTAGATTTACTAGACTTATACCTGATACTATATGTATGTTAGCTATATGAAGTATCTAAGCCCTTAGCTATGATGGAGATGGGATACTTGGAGAGTTATAAGAACTACGTATGAGGAAAAGGATTAGTCATAAATTACACTCGAATGATAGTATTGTTATGACTAACCCTTAATAAAGCAAAAAAGTGAGATATGTGCTAGGTGGCATAAACTGATTTAGGGATGTATGAAGGTGAAATTCCAACTAAATTAAGGATTAGAGGTTAGGTTAGAATGTATCTTGCTATAGCAACTTGAACTTGATATGGCTCAAAACTTGCCTTAGAGAGTATTATAGCTTAGCAATAAGAAAATGAATCAACTTAGAACTAAGGTTAGAACCTAGGTCAAAATGTACAGGATATAGGGGTTGAATTGAAGTGATATAAAACCTCAAAAGTTTGTTAACTTGAAATAACTTATATAGTAATGAATGGATCAAATGTACTTTCATAACTGATATTCTTAATAAAGACATTATGGGAACTGATAACGTAGAGAATACGTTAAAAGTTATCTTGTCGACATTCTAAAAACGACTCCACCAAGAAGACATGTTTAGCTCTTAAAGTTATAATGGGGAAATGTAAAGCTTGGGTTGGAAAGAAATGATCTAGTGATATGGAAGTAGCATAATGGACTCAGAACTTAACTCAGAAAGTGGGTCAGAACATTGATTAGTTAAAACCCAATATTGGATTAGTATTCAAAAGTAAATTTAGGGGAATTAATGTAATGAAATTATGAACTGTATAATTTGAATAGCTGATTGCAACTTAAAATACGCTATTTTTCCAACATTAAAACCTATATTTGTGCATGATTTCTTCTAAAGTTTAGTTAATTTTTCATGAAAATTGGAGTTTATGCACAAAATGTGCTAACTTGTGCAAAATTATTAAAAATGCATGAATGAGTGTTGTTTTTAAATGAATTTAATGCATTTTATATCCTACATGCAAGTGCATGGGGGATCACCATGGTCTTGGTAAGCCCCATCATTTGATTAAGGAGGCTAAAGTGAAGGGCGCTAGTAAATTTAGCTTACCAATCGATTGATAGCCCTACTATTAAACGATCGGTATACATTGAAGCATCAGGGATACAGTGACCTATTAATTGATCTATCGCAGGAGAGGCTAGTGTTATGAACAGAATATGCAGGGATGGATTCAACCATACTGACTGATTAATAGCTCCATCATCGATCTATCAGTAGAAGAAATTAGGATTAGGGCTTTTTAACTAAAACCCTAATCCTCCTAAACACCACATTTCATTAAACATAGAGATGACCTAGAGTTAACATGTGTCTACCAATCTTCTTATCGATTGATTAGTACCTAAATTTGTATATACTCGCATTTGCAACTAGAAATGTGACTTGCAATGAGGTTGCACACATTTCATAGTATAGATTTACGAGCTGCTTATCTAATTTACTATTCCATTGCATTGTTTTATAATAGTAAGTGATTGTTTTTATGATTTTGATACACATTTATGTTAGTTTAATGAGCATGGACTAAAGTTTCTTCATATAATCTCTTGTTCATTTATTAACACCATCTTTACTTATTCATTCATGGAGTTTTTTGCTATTTTTCCTATTATTTCTCGATGCCATTGTTCTTAATATGAGTGGCTAAGTTAGTTTTAGTAGGTTTGTGAATATGTGGATGGTGTAACCTTGTAGTTATGATATGGATATATGTGTTTAATTGGGATTTTGACGATTGGTATTGCATTTAGGCTCTTTTGTGGTGCTTTTTAATGAAATTTTCAATGGGTTTCCTTATGATGTGGTCAAGAGGGGATTAGTCATAGGAAGTGCCCCTGAAAGTTTATGGGGTTGCAATGTTATGAGACCGAAAGGAGATTAATTATGTAATTCCTAATTTAAGTCGTTGAGTCGATGGAATATCGGTAATGTGTTTTTACACTTAAGAGACTAAGAGGAGATTAGGTGTTTCACATTGAATTGACAATGTGTTATGCGGTCTTAGTGAGTTAGGACAGGTTATGAGACTGATAGGAGATTGGCCCCTTAATTCCTAGGATTAGATTACTTAACTCATGACAGGAATTAAGTAGTTTAGTTGATCGTATAGGGAAATGAAACCGAGAGGAGATTTTGCACTACATAGTTGAGTGAGGTGTCCTAGCTAGGATGGAACTCAAGTGAGTTCCGTCAAAACCTAATTAAAAGCCATCCCTACTATCTTAATGCCATACCTTCACTGCTACATTAGAAACATGTCACATGGCCTTTAGAATTTGTATTTGTTGTTAAATTTTATTCTTGTTTAGTTGCATTTATTTTCAACTTACTACTTCTTATTTGATCAACCTAAATTAGAGTAGTAGGTTAGAATCTGGTACTTAACCAAACCCTTTTCCTTAAGGAAATAATCTAGTGAACATTCACAAGTTTTATTACTATAAACGATCAACATATTGGTTGGTCAAAAGATTGACACTGTTTTAAAAATTTCCACTAAAAAGGTGTCTTTAAATCTATCAATTTTTATTCAATACTCATATCATCTCGTTAATAGCTAATAATGCAAAAATAGTATTTTCTATGGTTATTTTGTGCTATTTTAGACCTTGATCAAGTTTTTATTATTTTGAGCTTAATTTGTTTAAATTTCGTTTTCAAGGACTTTTGGAGCATTTTATGAAGTTTCGAAGATTTTTAACACTTTTTGGTGTATTTTGAAGCAAAAGCATTGACCACGGAATGAAGCAAAGAAAGTCCAAACATGAATAAAGCAAAGAAAAGAGTCTAGCTTCATTTGTTTTGGAGAGATTGATGAGTTTAGATCAAGTTTTAGAAAATTTGAAGATGTTTTGGATG
The DNA here is from genome assembly GCA_024138015.1 of Lumnitzera littorea. Taxonomy (NCBI): domain Eukaryota; kingdom Viridiplantae; phylum Streptophyta; class Magnoliopsida; order Myrtales; family Combretaceae; genus Lumnitzera; species Lumnitzera littorea. Next base: position 79,130,616 of record JAMXBB010000002.1, read on the forward strand.
AATTTTGAAGCCATGGAAAGAACTACACCCATGAACAATGAATGTATATTGAAATTTCTAGCAAAAGAGAGAAATAAAGCAAAAATTGGTGTCCAAGAACAACCACAGCTAGGGACTCCAGCCATGGTCGTACTTGTGATCCCTTCATCAAGCAATTTCTTCAATTTTCAAGATTTCGTACAAAGTAAAACTACATGCCCAGCCACCACGACCATGTACCTAGGGTATAGTTTCTATATGATATTCAAATCTTGTATCTTTGAAGCAAATATTCTCTTTGGGGACATGTGATATTTAGTGTGTCTTTTATTTTATCAAGTTTCTCTTTATAAACCTAACCTAACATATCTACAAATAAATCCTTAGGCTAGAGTTTTCACAAAGAGTCCCTTAGGGTAGAATTATAGTCTAGAATATTGTTAAGGGCTTCCAAATTTATTTATTTCTTTTTTTATTATGTTGTTTTTTTTGTTAAATTGTTTTTAGTGAATATTATTGAAATCTAGTTCCTTCTTGCAATAATTATTCTTTCTTTCTATGATTTTATTCTTTGATGATTTAATTATGCCAAACATATTGTCTTCCTTTAGTATTTATTGCAGTTACTAATAGGATGTCTCAGTTTATTGTAGAGTTGCGAGGCTTACAGTAAATAGACAAGCGTAATTAGAAGAGTTTCAATGCACTAAGAGATTAGTTATTGGATCTCTCTAGATTAAGGAAACCTAATAGTGGGATCCATATACTTCATGCAATCTTGAGATTATTTATTCAAGAACAATGTGGGTAGAAAGGGTTTTAGGATTAAGAATTAGCTAGAGATGCAAGTCCAACTAATTCAAAATTTGATTTCTCTAAAAATAGTATTAGGAATCTCTACGGTTTAGAAAATAATTGAGATTGAAAGGTTGCATAGAGCTAGAGAGTATATAATAAAGATTCGCTAAGGATTATGTCTTCTTTATTAATTCATGTTTCTTGTTATTTTAATTAGTTTAGTTAATTGCTTTACTTGTTCTTGTTTATTTTATTTTTCTTATGTTATCACTCCTTATTCATCTTTCCTATTTAATCACAATTTATTCTATATTGTAACGTTAGGTAATTGGATACTTTAGAAAACAACTAATAATTAGGTTCTCATAAACTGGTTCCTTATCGGATTAACACTTGAACTCATGTTCGTTTTAACTATACTACAGCTTGATTAAGTGCACTTGCCTGCTAGCGATCAATATTAGAGTGCGAAAACTTAGATGAGTTGTCTCCAAGTATCTAGGTATGCATACCTTAAACTTAAGTGTTAAATATGAACATGGCACTAATCAAGAATAATGATAAGGGACTTATGTATGAAGGTTTGTAGGATGGAAAAAGAGGATAATGAGGATATTATTGTAAGCAAGTAAGGTTGATAATATGTAGGATAGTCATTGTTATTGTTTGGAATCCTTATAGTCTAGAGGAAAAAGAAGAAAAATATGAAAGAAACCATAAGAGGTACAAGTAAAGGCATATGGTAAGTATAAGGTAAGCATTGGCTAAGAGAACACACATGGGAAAATCTTAAAAAGTGTAGTGGTACAAAAGTATATGAAAGATACATCCTTAACAAAAATTGTTGATTGTGATGTCATGTGAGAATTAAAGTTGTGTAGCAGAAGCACAATAGTAAGAGTAGAATTCTATTGTTCTAGATTGTGAAAGTTTCAAGGACAAAGCTTCTTATAAGGGGGGTGGAATGTGAGAGCCTGGTTTTCGACCAAATATCGAGGATTCAGAATGGTGACACATTCTTAATAAACATGTAACTTGGAAAATATGACTTAAGAAGTGAGGAAATAAAGTTCTCGTGAGAAGTACGAAGCACTAGTACTATTCCATAAAATAATTGTAGTTGCTCAGATTCAATAGATTTAGGGCTTTTGAAAAATATTTTCGAAATCAAATGGTTTTTTAATATACAGTCATAAAAGTTACAAGAAAGGCTCTAGGAAAGTTTATTTGGCAAACTAAAGTGTATAAAAATATTTGATTTAGCAAAAGCTTAATTTTATCTGTATTGTTTATTTTCATTAGAAACATGTGTTTTGAGTTGCGATAAAATGCAAGCCATTAAAGATAAATTATTTGGACAAAGAAATAAATAAAAACGCATAGAATAATGTCTAGGAAATATGTGTACATGCTAAATACACTTGGAGTGTAACATATGTACCCATAATTAACTAAAAAGGAAATATATCACAATATATATAATATATACTGTTAACTTAACTACTTAAACTAATAAGAAATCATTAAAGTCAGTAGAACACAACTTGTTTGAGAAGTTTTAGGTGTGTCACAATTGGGGAAGAGGATTTGTGAAGTTGGATATAGCTAGTAGCATAAGTTTATTAAGGAAATAGGGGAAACATCACTTGTTCATGTGGAAACAAATTTCACCAACCCTCTTATGGCTTTATATAAGCCTAAATCTATGTCCTTTGTTTATATTTGGTCATTTTGGGTTTGAGAAAAATATAATGAATTGCAAAAAAATGAGGGTTTGGCTTTAGGGAAAAATTTATAAAGAAATGTTGCAAATTTAGGGTTATTAAGGATTACATGTAATCGTGCAACTTGGAGATAAAACGTAACCAACATCTAAAGGGAAATGGCCTGATTAGAGCTACTGACAACTACCCATGGCTGGACAATGACCAAAAAAGCTAGTGATGGTGAATGTTTGATATTCTAAAATCTTTCACTAAAATTCTAAAAATAGTAAATGTTATCTAAAAATTATGAAACTTGGCGTTCATAAGTATTTTTGCATGTATAATCTAAATATTAAACCAAATTTTTGAGATTTAATGCAAAAATATGGGTTGCTTAAGAAATTGAGCTTAAAAACTAATTTTGCACTAAATTTCCAAAATAGTAAATGATGTAGTTTTGACCTTGATTTTTTTATACGAATTCCTAAAAGGGTCTACTTTAATGTTATGTAAAGATTTTTGAAAAAAGTATGAAGTTAGATTTTGGATGATTTCGATTTAACATGAAAGTAATGAGTTAGAAATATATGAAAATGATATTTCGTTAAGTAATTTGATTTACATGTACTATATTTTGGTTGTAATTAGGTTTTGGAGTATTGGACTAGTTTAGAGGATTATGGAAACAGGGAGTTGGTGTTGAAGTCGAGTAATTTAATGATTTAAGAAGTATTTTGTATGGGTCAGAATATGAGTCAAAATGTTGGTCAGAACAATAGGCAAATGAAAATATGAAATAACTCAATATTTAGAAACTAGGTAAGAAACTGACACAAAGGGTTGGCTAATGTTGTAATAGCCTCGAGAGCAAAAGTGAGAGTTGGGAAATTTGTTAAATGGCCCTAGTAAGTGGATTGTTTTTGTTCTAGAGTAGATTTTATTTACTCTTAACTTATCTAACTATAATGAATGCAGTTGATCTTGTGTGAGAATGTAATATGTTGATTGATGAACTGCTAAGTGGTTCTTGATCTTTCTGGTACATGTATTACTAATTAGATCATGTGCTATTAATGATGTTAATGTTGATGCTAAGTTGCTTATTAATCTTATTGTGCTTGGTTTTGTACTAACTTGACAAAGAGATTAAGTACTAACCTTGCTTCTTAAGATGTTTACTTAAATGAACCCTATACCGAGGTTTAGAAATGAAATAAAATAAAAGCTTAGTTAATAAGTAGATGAGTATGTTTGCTTGATATTTTTGCTTAGTAATTGCTTGATATTTCTTGATTTTCTTTGGAATGCAGTTATTGCACTCATGACATAGTATGAAAAGGACCAACTAGTCAAGTATTCTATAATTAGGCTTTTGCTTGGCTAAGTTCTATTTTGAAAAATAGATCATTTGGAAAAATTATTTTCTAGGTTCTTAGACATAGTATCCAGATGCACAGGAGTGTTGGTTAATTGGATGGGCTTGAGATTAGGCTAGGTCTAGGCTAGGATATCAACATCAATGCAGGTCACATGTATGAGAATAGTATGCGTATATTACATTTGCATTGCTTGGTTAGACTAAATTGTTATGTTTGAATTGGTGGATTCCTTAGATATTTATGATACAATGCTGCTTGTACTATTATTTGTTATCCACTCTTACTTAGCTTATAGTAAGCTGAAGGGATAAGTTTTATTATCCTTAGGTTAAGGAACAAGTTTAGATAGAACATAAAAATGTACGAGAGGAAAGACTTGGAAGCACTTATTAAAGTAATTTCTCTTTAGAAGGACTAAATAGCTACGAGATTTATATTGAAATCGTGTATAAGATTATATAGCAATGATACTTTGAGCTTGGCCCATTACTGTAAAGATTTCATTGTTGTTTGCTATATCAAATTAGAATAGATTTGAGAATAAGTACTTAATGAAGTTGAATGATAAGTGAAGTACAACTTTTGCCTTATCTTTAGCTTAAGGATGGTAGTAACGAACCATCTTTAGTTAGTAATAGTTGGGAACAAGTTTTAAGAAGATGCCTAGAAGGTATGGCATTACATGGATTTAAATCTACTATATTATAAAACTGATAGGTACACTTGCCTTATGTTAGTTTTCTATAATTTTGGTGCAATTTTAATGAATTTGGTACTTAATAGATTGAATTGTCAATTTCAGGATCTCAAGGAGCTATTGATATGGAAAATGATACGGACTCGTAGATGAACACAAAAACTTGATATCACGCGTAACCAAAGAGATAGGTCTAAGTCGCAAGATGGCTTGAAAGGTAAATGGTAGTTAAAGGTTAAGCAGGGGGTTCCCGTGTACCAACGAAGGATATAACACACCATTGCCTCACATGAGCTCAGGTTACACTTGATATGACGCACAAGTATGGTTGGAGGTCACTCGCCACTAGTCCACGCTCGAATGGGCTAGATAAGAGTAGCTCAAGAGTAAGGGAAACACTTAGCTTGAGAGTGAAAAATGTTTAGTGTATTCTTTATATATCCCCAACTTTTACAATATGACAATATTTATATTGTCCTGTTATGGCAAATCCTAGGTTACAAAAATTACAAAAGAGTGGTCCTTATTTGCTATAAAAAAAAAAGAATAATTTACAAGGAAAATATGAAATCATGCAAAAGAAGGAATGCAGATGTCCTTTATCATAAAGGACAGTGCGTACGCGCTTTTACTATGATTCTAACAATATTGTGGTTCGAGCAGGGGTAGACCTCAGTTCAAGCCTATTTGGCATCAGAAGGGGCTGTACAGTAGTTGGTTTAGGGAAAACTCACATTGGGGTTTACCTTGGATGGTCAGCTCTTGATAGTTCTGCTCAGCTTTGGTACAATGGAGATTGCTGCATTTAGATTTGGTGCTTGGACTATGGTTTAGTGGAGGGTTTAGCTTAAGGTGCTGGTTAATCACCTCAGCAATATCTTAGATGGCATGGAGAGCAAAGTAGCTCAGCAGATTGGATTGGGCAAGCACTGCTCCTCGATGCTTAACTCACCTTGAACAGCTTAGCGGACCATCTAAGAGAGCCCTCAAGCTCAGGAGCATGTAATCGATCCTTGATCCTTATTAGAAAAGATAGACATTTATTTGAGATTCACTTAAAATTGGTGATAATTTGAAGGAATCTTGCACATAAGAAGAAGCAATAAGGAGTGAACAAGTCATCAAGAAAGATTTTACTAAAGATTGATTATCAAAGGAGATCATGGCTATGATTCTTGCCCATGATCATTGTAGCCAAGGAATTTGTGAGTTATACTTCGGAAAAGAAATCACCGCTAATGTTCATAGCCATGATCTTAGGGCGTGAACTTATTGTTTCATGAAAAATTCCTTATTTGTGTCTTTGAATTGCTTCTATAAATAGCAAGTTAAGTTTTAAAAAAAGAGTCTTTTTTGGGAAGTAGCCAACTTAGGAGATTTTAAGATTTTGTTAGAGAGCATTCGTTCAACTTTAGATTTTGATTTTTTCATTGTTTTCATGAAAGATTATTCCTTTTTCATGATTATAACTTAATATTGTAATATTTAGACTTGTGGATCCTAGTATTAACATGTAAAGTGCCTATTTTGTTAATGCCATTTATTTACCTAATTCTTATTAATTTAATCATGTGTGCTTAATTGATTAGATTGCTATTTCTGGAATTTTAATTCTAATCATTTGATATTATGCATGAAAGTAGAGACACTAAGTGTGTAATTAAATCTAACATGATTGAAGAGAATTTCTATAATCTTAGTAATAAGTTATGGAATTCTTCTAGAAGTCCTTAGGAATTTGTTGATGAGAATTCATGTTCTTAATATGATCTTGATATATTCTATTGCATAAGCGATTTTGGTATAGTATAATTGGGATTAGGTGTTAGTTTAAGAAGCAATTCCAATTAAATTACTTGGAAGAATTCTCTCGTTTAATAAAATCATGAAAGGAATTGGATACTTTTATGTATTGCATGTTAATCTCTAGATGAAATAAGGTATAAGTATTTGTTTTGTAATCCTAAAGATCATTTATTTTATTGTTCCCTCTTTTAAATCTGGTTAGTTGTCAATTTAGTCTTTCTTAGTTGTAGGAATTTAGTTAATTAGTGATTTAATCGTAATAAATCAATTTTACTAGTTAGAAAATAGGGTTAGAGTAATTATTATTATTTACTATTGATAGGGATTTTGGTTTGAAGCCATTAGGCCCCTAGGTGACCTAAAGTGACCCTTACTTGACCTTTTAAGCACCAATCTTGAGCTCCCTTATTTGACCAACCTAATATAAGTAAAGCCCTTATGGCTTAGAAGATAATAGAGTGCAGACCAAATCAGGTTGTGTGAAGAGAGATCGCGAAAGCTTTAAGTAGGTTGAGAAAGTGGTCATGAAGTTGGGGATAGTTTTATCTTGCTAATCCGACCTTTAGTACACTTAGCCACCTGAGATTCAAATTCTAACATAGGTGTGAGCAATTAAGGAGTTGCAACATGAATAACTATGTACTACCCCCCATGTCATTAGAAATGAGGGAGTAATTCGAGGCTTGATTGCACCACGTGATAAGTGTGCGAATGCAATTGCTAGAACAATTACCATTCGTTGTCTATGAATAGAGTTGGATAACCAATGGTAAAGCTTCTTTGAACCCTCTTAAGTGTTCTCTGATTCTCACATACTCCTCTTTTGTTGTTTCCCTCTACAAAACACTTACTTAGGCATTAGACTAAATATGTTGGAATCACCTTAATACACTAAAAGCCAAACTTTGTTTTACTTCTTGCAGGCATATTTGCAACTTACAGTATAACACTAAGCTCCCATAATTGAAAAATGCTCTATATGTGATGGCTTTGAGGGTTGGCTAATGGTGGCCTATAATGAAGAAAGAGGCTTTAAGGCTGGTCTAGGTTTATGATCGGTGTTAGAAGAATATACTAGTAGGGTAGGCTCTGAGCACTTATCTCATTCTACTTACCAGCCCTTAGCCATTTGCCTAGTGGGGTTTCATATTTTGGGTACATTTCCTAAGGTGAAGAAGCAAAGACATTATATGATCATAGCAGTAGACTAGTTTACTAAATAGGTGGAAGTTAAGGTAAAGGTAAGCATTATAGAGAGAAGTATAAAGGGTTTTATTGTCGGTAATATCTTAACTAAGTTTGGAATTTTGTACGTCATAACTATATATAATGGTCCATAGTTTGACAATGATAGATTTATTGTGAGGTACACCACATCAGGCTATGTTATACCTTGGTTGCACATCCTTAAAGTAATCGGCAAGTAGAAGTAGTGAATAAGGTTATTCTGCACAATCTACAAAAGAGGGTGAACCGAGTAGGTAGTAAGTAGGTAGATGAATTTCCAAATGTACTATGATGTTATTGAACTACACATTGAATTTCAACCCGGTAGACCTTGTATAAGTTAGCTTTCATTGCAATAGTTCGGCCTATTAAGCTTAAGATAACAAGTGTTAAGGTGAGAGCTTATGACCCCTAAAGTAATGACATTGGTCTCTAAACAAACCTTGACACTATCTATGAGATGGGGGTAGTGGCTAAAGCTTACCTTACTACCTATCAATAGTGTACTGCTTGGTACTATGATAAGCATGTGAAGTATAGATACTTCTGACTAGGTGACTTAGTCTGTACTAAGTTGGAGGCTCTTGGATCTAAGGAGAGCCAGGGTAAGTAAACTTGTATAATCCTAAAATTTTTAACCTAATACCCAAAGTAGATCTTAGTGTGCTTAAAGACTCTAAGAGTTGACAAGGTTAGTTAAGATGAAAACCCTAATATAACAATCGAAGATTTAATCGCATAGAAAATTTTTATACCCAAAATGTATATAAACACTAGAGATTGCACTCAAAAGTGGTAAAACCTTAAAATTATAACTTTAAGGATATAAAATCACTAACTCATTATAATTTACCCTAAAACCCTAATTAATAATATAACTTTAGTATTATACCAATTCATTGGTAAAAGATTAAAGATAACTTTCAATCACTCATAAATACATACGATACTAAAGTAATCAATTAGAAACTAAGATATTACATTATAGATCACATTCATCTTTTAAATATATAATTAGGTTAGTATTATTATTACATAGAGTTAAGGGTTTAGTTAATGCTTAAGTTACATGTAGTGAACATTAATACCCTAAATGACATTTGTCATCTTAATTATACTAAGTAGCTTACCAAATGGTGTATATAGGATATAAATACCTAATGGAAGATCTCATTATCTATTTTTACTAATCAATTCACTAAACTTCTTATTTTCTTTCATTTCCTTAATCTTTCTCCTAATTTTCCTTAATTACTTCATTATGTATACAAAATGGCATTTATTTTTGGAAAGTTGACCAAGTCAACACTTGTTGACCAAAGTCAAAAGGTTGACTAAGCTAATACATGTTGACTAAAGTCAACATTTAGAAAAGTCAACAAAAGTCACTTTCACTTAAGAAAATATCTAAGTCTTCTAATGATTTCTTTTCTTTTCCTTTCTTTTAGACTTTTCTTTCTTTTCTCCTCTTATTTTGCCATCCATTCCTTTTCCCTTAGGACCACACTTGCTTTCACTTAAAAAAAAAAAAAAAACACAAAACAACACAAAATCAATCAAGTCCCTTCTTCTTCCTCCATTGCCGTAACCTTCCCTTTCCCTTTCACTTTCCAAATTTTTCCAACTTTGTCTCCATATTTCAAGAAAAAATTAAGGTATATAATTATATTATTATGTATTGCTTTATATTACTTATTAGTTAAGTGAAGAGGTAGATTAGATGAGTAGTTAAGTGTTATGTGTATTCATGTTGAAGAAGGCATAAAGCTTCTATCTTTAGGTATAAAAGGATAGAAATCATGGTGAAGAGGAAGGAGATGCATGTGTATATGTCTTTAAGTATATGTACATAAGGATATACTAGAGGAATACAAGTATGGAGACCTTTGTACATAAGTATTCACTATGTACATAACCTAAACTAAGACAAATACTAACTATACATACCTATACCATGCTAAATACACTCTTAAAACACAAAAAGAATGAAATTAGAGAAGCTTTCTTAAGAGGAAAATTTGGCATACGAAATTTGTATAAAAATACGCATATGACCGTATAAGTATATGGGTATATGTACAAGTATAAATACAGTATAAGTATAAGTATATGTATACACATACAAGTAGAGTAACGATATAAGTATATGGTTAGTATAAGTAAAGTGTACATAAGACACTTAGGTATGACATAAGTATGAGGTAAGGCATATGTAATTAAATAATGAGGTAAGCAATGATGTAATTAAAAGGTGACATAAGCCATAACATAAGCAAATGATGACATAAGTAATGGCATAAGCGATTGATGATGTAAGCGATAACATAAGCATAGGTTTATAAAATAAGAAATAAGAAGAGTGCATAAGAATTAGGTACATAAATTAGTAAACCTTAATACACTTCCTAAATTGAATCAAACTTAATCAAGGACATAAATTAGTAATACCAATGTAAAATTCCCTAAGTATAAGAATAAATGGATAATTAAATCATTAACTACTAAAATAGAACATAAAATTAGCCAATAGGAATAATTAAGCTTCAATAGTTACAATTTCAATAAATTTAGTCTACATCGTAAAACACGGGTCTTAATGTCCAAAATGGACATCACCGTATGAATGTGCGTCCGAAAATGATGAAAAACGATTATAAATTCGTAAATATTGAAAATAGAATGAAAAAGTTACGCATGATTAGCAATTAGGTTTAATTGAATAAAGGCTGATAGTAATCTAAGTAAAATTAGGTAAATAGATATCTAGAACCATTAGTTGAGTCAACTACTTATTATCCCTGTTATCTCGTAATGATCAGGCGATCCCCATGAGGGCGAGGATCTTTCGATCGGTTATTACGATTAGAGCGAGTCGTCATAGTCAAGTGAGCACTCCTGATGACTCTATACTTGTTTATGCTTATAGTTAGTACACTTAAATTAAATATTAATAACTTGATGCATGGGGTTTCGAGATATGCGTGTGCTTGATATTGATTAATTATTGTGAGAAATATTGTTAAATACGATAATTGATGATTTGATGGTATGATTGATTTTTATATGATTTGGATGGTTTGTTGATATTAATTGATCGCCTCATAATTTGACCTAATTATATTTGGCTTATCTTAAATTAAAAGGGTTATGCATTATCCATGCATTGCATTTACTTATTCTAGCCATCACTTCATATGGAGATAAAGAGAGGCCTTGCAGGGTTTGTTTATATATACTAAAGTGTTTCTATACGGTGCACTCGTACAACATGACCTTACCCAAACCTACGGGCTTACTAGGCAATGGAGACACCAATTGTGTGGCTGAGGGTTAAGTCTAGAGATCTCTACTATAAGGTATGAGTGTGGACTACAGGGGACACCTTACCATTAGGTTAGGGATTTTCTATACTATTAGACAACTTAGAAATGGAAATATATTTTACGAAATATGATATTTAAAGTTATGGGTAAAAACCCAGGTATTAGAGCTCGGTTGTGATTGGTGCCGATGAATCTCCAACCCTTATCTTGGAGGGCATTAAAATTCGATATTATATGTAGTACCGGTTAATTGCATATATTGTTTGGCATACTACATGTGCATGCATTCATACGGTTGTAATAATTTGTTTGATAACTTATTTGCCAATATGGTATGAGGGATAGCTCACTAAGCTTTTGTAGCTTATTCCTCAATAGTCTTTCTTTTGTAGGTTTACTTACGATGGGATTGGGATAAATCTCGAGTGCTGAGTGGGAGATGAAGATATGTACATTAGTGTTAGAGTTAGTTGAGATCTTTATAAGTGATACATAAACACTCTTTGTAGAAAATATTCACATGTTAGAATTTAATATAATTTAATTTTTCCTACAATTTTATAATGTTGGCATATCCTATCCTATTATTTAGTAGGGGATACTGATTCTCTGTAGTTTTGAGAAACTGTGGGATATTGAACATTCATAGTTATTTATAATTATATGTTATGTTATGTTACAATAAATTAATTACTTGAAAATCAGTAATCTTAGTGATTTATTATCTAAAGTCTTGCAATCTCTGACTTATAAGACGGTTTTTATATCATGAGTGCACACATGTTATGGAAATTTTAGGTAATCCTATTAGGCCTCCTTTAGGATCCTAATAAAACTCCTCTATGCAAAGACCCCATTAAGGTGAAGGTAGTGGTTGGAAATGGAGGGGCCTATAGGATGGAAGGGTTAGATGGGCAAGCGATTCCGCAAACTTGGAATGTCGATAACTTGAGACCCTATTTTAATTAGGCAAAGTATTTGGCTAAGAAGTATGGTTGAAAGTGTAAACCTTTGCAAATGCTATTAGTAATGTGACAATTGTTCATTTTTCAATAAAATGTGTGATTGGCATGTGTGTTTTATTTTCTATTTTGCGTTAATCTATTCTCGTTGTTTGCATTTGATCTCTACTTTCCTTGTTAAGTTATATTTGTTCATGTATTGCTTTATATGGTGTACTTTAATGAACTTAGTAGTGAAAGGCATCAACCATGTTGTACTTACTTTTCCCAGTTTAATTCAATTCTTAGCAATTTAGTCTCTATCTTTTCTAAGTTAAATATAGAAACACCAAGATAAATTAAGGCAAAAGAAATTCCCTTGAATCACCTTGAGCCTACTCAAATGTGGTTTGCTAACGAGCTAGTTCATAACCTTCATGAGTTGAGAAGCATTAATAGCTCTAAGCCTTAGTTAATAATAGGTAACGAATGAGTTCAATGCCATATAAGCCCCAATCCTAACTAAAAACAGATGATGGGAATGAGACAACTTAAATCTCAAACAGATCTACATAAAAAACCCTAAGTCCCATGATATATACAGATAATAAGTTAATATGCTTTAGGTCCCAAGCTATTTATGGAGCATAAGCCTACCTAATAAGTCCTAAATAAAGACTATCCTTGACTAATCTTCACAAATCTCATCATTAAATCATTAATTGCATGCAAGCATAGTAAAAGATTCATAATAAGCTTGATTTAGCATGATTCTAAGCAATAAATAATGATAGAAGTAGAAGATTAAGTGTACATCATATAATTTTGTAGCAGCAAGCTTCTCAATGTCTCCAATAGCTCCATTAGGACAAATGCAATGGTAGAGAATATTCCTTTGCAACTTCTTAGCATCCTGAAGGAGCTTAATCCCCTCCTAAAGTTGTTGGGAAATCTTGCCACTCCTGAGACCAAAATTACCCGTATTAACCTCTCATAATGGGAAAAAATGGTTGACCGACTCATTTCCTTTTTAGATGCTTAAGCATTAGTTGGGGACTTCCCCTTATGAGGATCCTAAGCGAAGGGTTCAACATTGGGCCGCTTTCATGGTAGCTCAACCTTAACAGCTTTACTTCTCTTTTATGCATTTCTAACCTTAATAGGTTGGGCTTTCCCTTATGCCTCATTGGTAAGAGGTTTTCCTTTTGGGGAGGTGGCCCTCTTCTTGCTACTATCCTTCCTCGAGGCTTGCCCTGCCTTCAAACTAATCAATGAATTCTTAGAGTCAGAATTTTTTAGAGGCATCTCTACAAAAATCAAAATGTAGACTGGCTGGGGGATAAATAAGGGGAAGAAAGAATGACTTACAAATGTTGTGTTAAGCATAGGAAAGGAAGACCACCCATCCTCTGAAGTGATTAGTTGAGATCTCCTCATAACAAGCTTGATTTAGCATGGTAAGTAGTTGTAGTTAGTACCTTGATCCACTATTGCACCTTCATTAATTCCTTAATAGCGTTTTCTTTGCTGTGTACAAAAATTGCACCTTTTGGTACCCTTACATTGTCTTTGGAAATGATTGAAGCCCCACTATAATACTAATTTATGATAGAATCGGCATCCCACACAAACCAGTTGGTGTTGTACTTCTCTATGATTTTGTCATAGGAAGCTTTATCACTTAGCAATAGTTTTTTGTTGTCACCTTACCTGATGGGTTGGCACTAAGGGGTAAGGAAGTTGAGATCTTTCTCCAACCTAACCACTATCCACTTTTTCTTCCAATCACGGATAGAAAACTTTAACTTGATCAAGATTTTCCTTTTAGGTAGGGCATAGATATGAAACCAACCCTCGCATCACTTAATGGTAGAAAAGTATCTGAACAAGGTCGGTTTAACCCTGACCTCCAAATCTTCACAAATAACCTATAAAAATTGCAAGTTAACATGTTCGGGCAAATATATTGATAGGCAAAGAAAGCTATTTCAAAAGCAAAGAAGAGGAAATGCAAATCAACCTCAAAATATTTTCAAAAGAGTGAATTCCCAATCACCCAATGATGTGATACATTCATGAACTTCAAGTCTCCTAATCGTCTAATATTAAGGGTTAGAGTGGAAGTAAAAATGCATGACCTTAAATTTGCTTTCTTTTAGAGTGCTCATAGCACCATTTGAGCTAAGGTCATAAGCAATATTGTAGTATAAGGGTACTGAAATGCTCGCATCTTCATAGTTGTTGGGGTACTTATTAAGTAGGAATTTTTTGAATCCTCTAAGCCTTATGGCTACACTTTCTTACTAGTTCAGTACAATTAGAAAGGTACCATGGACAATCGTTCACATCCATTACATTTTCCGCACTAGGCATTTATTGTAAAGGAGAAGCACCAATCGCCCTATAAGGAGAAGATGCGGTCCAAGCCTGATCATGGTCATTAACAACTTTATCGAAATTGATGTTATTGGTTATTGTATTCGTCATATTTACCTTTAGAAATGAGAATGGTGAAAATAAAAAGAAAAAGAGGTAATCGTATTTTTGAGAGTAAAAGTGAGTGTAGAAGAAAGGGGAAAAATTTGAGGAAAACTAACAGTAGAATGGAGGAGAGAGAAAATTGGGAGTTTATATGGCCGTGAATATTGAGATTTGTACTTTAAATGTAAGCTTTGATACAGATCGCCAAGAAGGGTTTAGACACAATAACTATTATCACATGAACCAAGGTGGGTTCGGACCTTAGGATGGTCTAAAAGCTAAATGAGAGTTGAAGGTTGAGCAGGGGTTTTTGTGCCCTAATGGTGGATATGGCATACCAACGTTTCACATGAACTCAAACTATACTTGATATGAAGCACAAGTATAATACAAGGTTGTTTGCTACTAGTCCTTGCTCAATAGTCTAGATAAGAGCTCTTTAAGGTCTTGGTTTTCGGCTAAGAAAACATAAGCTCAAGAAGGAAGTAAAGGGGGAGCATCTAAAAATTCAATGTTACTAATGATGCGGCTATTACATAGTACAAGTACTTATATGGCTCATTTAGGGCAAGTCCTAGGTTCACATAAATTACAAAAATGATTCTTACTAGAAAAGAAAAGGTACATAGTTAATAGGGTAAATTTGTAAAATAGAAAAAATAATATTCGGGTATAGAAAAAGATAGTATGGGTGTTAGAGAATGGATGCATGTTGATTGCTCATTTTGCACTCCCAAATGAAGAGGGTATTGAGCAAATTTAGCTTACTTAGAATTAGCTTGGTAGTTGGGCATCTCAAAAGATTAGTCAGTATATGCTTTGAAATTAGGAACTTGGTAGTTCGAGCTCGGTAAGTTAGCCTCAATAGATTTGTTCATCAACAGCTTAGCTTTGTTAAAGGCACTTGAATTTGAGATGAGAGAAAAAGAAAGCGAAGCGAATGATCTGGGTAGGTTAGGTCAAACAAGGAGATGCTCCTCAAGGGTCAACTCCCCTTAGGTAGCTCAATAGGCTAAGTTGGCTAATCCTTAAGCTTGTAAGCGGGTAATCGGCCCTTAAGTCCTATCATCCCCTCTAAGTTGTTTAAGATTCGGTATCAAATCTTGCTTAAGCTTTGATAGCTCTTCCTTGGGGACATAAGGTCGGAGGTCAGCAATATTGAAGGAGTCTAAGACTCCATATTCTTTAGATAGATCGATTTTGTAGGGGTTCGAATTGATCCTTTCTAGTACCTAGAAAGGTCCATTGACCCTAGGAGATAACTTGCCTCTCCTTGAAGTTGGGAATTGGTCCTTACTGAGATGGACCCAAACTAAATCACTGGGCTAAAATTCTTTGATCTTCCATCCTTGACCTTACTTTTAAATCTTGAAAGCAGCTTGGGTCAAGTGTTCTATGACCTTCTGGTGCATAGCTTTGATGACCTTTGCTTCATTGACTGCTAACTACTCTTCTTGCTGTTATAGTAGTGGTGTTTGATCCAGTGGTAGTTTGGGTTGAATCCATAGGCAATTTCAAATGGGGACTTACTTGTGACATTATGTACGGTCCTATTGTAAGCAAACTCTATTATAGGTAAGTACACATCCTAATCGGTTAGGTTCTGACCAATAGCTACTTTAAGCAGGGTTCCTAATGTTCTCTTAACAACTTCGATTTGTTTGTTTATTTGAGGGTGGCAGGATAATATGAATTGCTAGGAAAGGGAAGACATAAGGCTACTAATATGACACGAGCCAAAAAGGGTAAGTCCAAATTGTGAGATGGTTCAAAGGATAAATGGAAGTCGAAGGTTGAGCTCAGGGGTAAGGGGTGTCCTCTTGCATCGATGATGGGTATAACTCACTAACACCTTACATGAGCTCGAATTATACTTGATATGACACATAAGTATAATATAAGATCACTCACTACTAGTCTATGCTCAATGGCCTTGATAAGAGCTCTTCAAGGTCTCAGTCCTTGTCAAGAAAACAGTAGGTCAAGAAGAAGGAAGGGTGAAATGTTTGAAGTTTAATATCACTATTTTGATAAATGTGGCGATTACAAATTGCAAGTATTTTTATAGCCTAATTAGGGTAAGTCCTAGATATAAGTAAATTACAAAAAGGATTCCTACTAGAAAAGGAAAGGAGAGTAGATTACAAGGGAAAAATTTAAACAGACAAAAGAATATTCAATTATAAAAGGACAGTATAGTTGTTAGAAAGTGATACGCGTGTCAACTATCCAGTTAGTGGTCATGATGGTACCATTCACTGAGTAAAGTATATTTTAAGTAGAGTTCGTTAAGTTAGATACTTGGTAGCTTAGCTATTTAAGGCTTAGGTAGGGTTGGTCTAATGGGCAACCATTCTTCGGCTCGATGTTGACTGGTCGGATCAAAAGTGGGTAGTTCAGCCTTGAATGTGTGTCAACTTAGCCATATGCAAATTCAGTGCTTACCCTTGGCATGGTAATAAGTGGTTAACTTGGTAACTAGTCGGGTACCTCAAAAACCTTCTCCATGAGACAAAGACAAGTTGGAGCAAAGTATGTCAGTGGTTCATAATGGAAAATGTAAGCTCCCAAAATTGAGTTTAGGACAACTGAGCTCAGATTTAGGGCTTTTAGGGTAACTTATCCAATTGAGCCCAAACTTTGTGACTAGAATGAAAAAGTTAGTCAAGATATTACAGTAAAGTTAGATTTTAGTAATAATGACCCGAAATCCCAATTTTGCCCTTAGAAATTGGAATATTTACTAAAGCCCTTAAATGTTCAGAACTCCTAAAATTGAACTTAGATTGTAACGAGAACTTAGAGATAAGTTAATTGAGCTATAAAATGAGATAATGTAGTATAATTTACTATAAAAAAATACATGTAATTTTTGAGTATACCCGATATAAATAATAATTATACTCGTAAATTAACTTAAAATTGTGTAATTATATATTTATTGTGTTGAATTCATGAAATTAACCTTAGAATGTATTCTAAAAATAAAAGATATGCTAGAAACTTAATTATATGAGTAAAGTTATATATTTCACATGTTATTTACATAGGGTATAAACTTGTATATTAATTAAATAATTAATTCTAACATATAATATCTATATTTAAGTAATTATTTAATAAAAGAAAAAGAAATATTAATTAAATAACATGGGAGATTGCTGGAAGGAGGCATGGCAGGAGAAAGGAAAAAGTGGAGTGCTGATTCAAAAGTAAAATTTTAACATTAGGACACCTCATGCATAAAAAAAAAAAGAAATTAGAAAAGAAAATATGAATTAATTAAAGAAAAAAATCCTTTAACCGACTTTGAGGCACTATAAAAAGCCAAAATCATCAAATATGATAGTTTTAGCAATTTGGAATCAGAAATAATCAAAAAGAAAAATTAGAAAAAATCGTGGAAAAAAAAAACAAATTTAGAAAAAAATAGAAAAATTAGTGAAAGTGTGGAATCCTAACCTAGAGTAGATCTGCTGTGAAACCCAGCCAACCCACACAGTCCACCCACCGTGCCGGTCGTCCGACAACCGCCCAGCCGCCGCCGGCCACCGGAGCACCCAAGAACACCAAGGTCAAATTTCTGCCTTGCTTTTCAATAATTTCTAAAAAAATAGTAAATCTGCCTAGAAAATTATGAAAAAAATTACACTTAGGTTATTTTAGACATGCTTTCATGTGATATTTTTATTTTTGAAAAATTCGTAATATTTAGTATACTTTATTAAGAAATTTGTAATTCATCCGAATATATATTTATGAAATAAATGTACTATATGATATTGTTTCTAGCTGAAAATTTTTATGTAGGATGTCTATGATATATAGGTAATTGCTACGTAGCCCAAATTTTTATTTGAATAATTTTAATATTTATTGAATTTTTAGGCCTGAAATTAGTTCAAAAATAGGCAGAAATTATGAATTTAATAGGAAATTATGAAATTAATTGATGAAATGGACATGTACTGATCTATAATAAATAATAATGGTATTGAGTCAGATTGAAATTAATTGGATGTTAAAAGAATTATAATTGGATAATTTATCAAATTTAGGGGTAAAATAGTCAATACGAAAATATAGGCAATAGGTCAAAAACTTGAAACCAAGTGATAATTGAATTCCATATATTTTTAGAAGTCCATATAAATTTTCGAGGAATTATTGGGTAATCCAAACTATTTATTACAAATTTATTAAGTAAAATAGCTTAAATTACAAGTCGGGGTGTATTTGTAACATTAATAGACTAAAATGAACTAAACAGTTAAATAAAATCTATACATAGGATTGCTGATCAAATTGGATTAAATGGAAATTTTTATTATAATTATTAATATTTTCTGATCGGGATGCACTTTAGGTGTGTTAGAATTGAATAATACTTATATTATTGCAATATAGGGACAAATTGGATAAAATATAATTTAAATCTGTAAATTTCGCATAAGATGATCGTTTTTATATAATTATGTATAATTGTATTAAAAATCCAAACTACCTATTAAAATCTATCTCTAAGAACAGGACTCGTAAAATGTGTCGTTAAGTCTATACAAACTCAATGACACTAGTTTTGTTGAAATCGGATAACCTTAAGCAATCTAGCCTATAACTATAACATATTCAAGAATATACACATTTCGGTAACCTTACCGGAATCAAAACGTGAATTAATAAATAAAAAGTACGTTTCGATACGATCAAAACGATATATAATACGTAATAGTATATATAATGTACGGTATCAATAATTAATAATTTAATTCGATATATAGTAATAACATGACTGCATATTATGGAAATAATATATATATATATATATATATTTATATAACCATTTTAGATTAAACCCTAATGTTTTCGTAATTATTACGAAAACTAAATTTGGACCTTTTGTGTAATTAGGACCTTCCAAAGACGGTTGACAATTCAAGTCAGAAATAGCGAACATCTAAACAAGTAAGTTGGGATGATAGCTTCACCGCTGTTTGGGTACTATTTAAAGTATCTAGAGACCCAAGAGTACTTCTGGTTATGTTTGTAGTTAGATGATTATGCGCATGCTATGTGTGTGAATGATACTCAGATTGTGGTCTAAAACAATAGTCTTAGGCACTCCATAGAGTTTGACGATCTCTTGTAAGAAAAGAAAAGAGAGAGTCAAAGCATCGTTAGTTTTGGAATAGGGTATGAAGTGTGGTATCTTACTAAATTGGTCCACGACCACTATGATGGAGTCCTTCCCTTGGGATGCCTTTGGTAATCCTAACATAAAATCCATACTTAGCACCATGGTTTGGTCAGCAATGGCAAAGGTAAATATTGCCCTTGCTCGACTTGACTTGGCTCGGTTCAGCTCGGCTCTGCTCTTTACTCTTTTGTAGGTAGCAAATCTTCCTAGTATAGCTTAGACATCTCTCATTATCCTTGGCTAAAAGAATTTAGAGGATAGTACCTCATAAGTTTGGTGCTTACCAAAATGTCCAGATAATCCTCCATCATATGCCTCATGCACTAGCAATTCTCCTATAAAAGAGGTCGAGATACATAATCTCCTCCTTTTGAACAAGTATCCGTCTTCCCTATGAGAGTCATCAAGTGTTCAGCCTTCTTTACATCTAGCATAGATCGGACCAAAATGTGGATACTTAGCATATAAATCCTTAATCATAGAGAAACCAAGTAACCTATTCTACAGCTATGTCAAGAGGGAATGTCATCTTGATAAGGCATTGGTCACTACTTTGTTTTGGTATTCTTATACTTTATGACATAAGAAAATCCCTTAATGAATTCTACCCACTTGGCTTATCTTTAAGACAATTTAGGTTGGCTCTTCAAATATCTCAAAGATTCATGATTAGTGTAGATCACAAATTATTTGGGTAACAGGTAATGTTATTAGATAGTCAGAGCTCAAATGAAGGAGTAGAACTACAGGTCGATAGAAGTCACATTTCTTTAGATTGGTATAAAGCTTCTTGGCTAGGAGTTTTGAGAAAACTACTTAGAGGTGCTTATAATGAGTCTCTAAGTCAAGGTTATAGACTGGAATGTCATCAAAATATACCACTATAAATTTACCTATTAGTTCTCAGAGCACATGGTTTATCAGTCTCATGAATATGCTTAATGCGTTCAATAATCCAAAAGGCATTACAAGCTATTCGTATGATCCATTGCAGGTCTTGAAAGTAGTTTTCCACTCATGTCCTTCTCACATTAAAATCTAATGGTAACCAAATTTGAGATCAATCTTAGAGAATACTCTTGCTCCATTCAATTCTTCGAGCATGTTATGAAGCTTTGGTATAGGGTATCTATACTTGATGGTAATGCGATTGATTGCTTGGCTATCCATACACATCCTCCATATCCCATCCTTCGTTAGCACCAACAGAGTTGGTATGGTAGATGGGCTTAGGGACTCTCGTACATACCTTCTCTAAATTAGCTTATCCACCTACCTTTGCAGTATTGTAGCCTGTTTAAGATTCAGCTTGTAGTTAGGCTTGTTGGGTAAAGCGACTCTTGGTTGTAAGTCTATTGCATGTTCAATGGGTTAGATGGGAGTTAGACCTTTTAGTAGATCACCTAGGGATAGGTTGGTAAACTCATCCAGTAGGGACTTGACCTCAGTAAGTAGTAGCTCCTCCTCTGATCCTCTCATCTTAAGTAACCTTCTAACTAGTAGATAAGTCGACTCTTGAGGCTTCATCTCTCTTGTCAACTCAACTCAAGTCATCACCAAAGTCTCTTTCTTTAGAACTTGACTCAATTGAGTCTGCATATTTTTAACTTCTTTAGCAAACATTAGGCTTAACTTTAACTTCTTGCCCTTATGCTCTATAGAACATGTGTTCTTCCATCTATCATATACCATACTGCAGTCAAACATCCATGGTTGTCTAAGAAGAATATAGGACACATTCATGGGCAACACATCACAAAACACTTCATCTCAATAGTTTCCAACATTTATCTACACAACCACTTGTTTATTTACTTGTAGGGCTCCTTTTCACTAAGCCAATACAGTTATAAGGCTTAAGGTGGGGCTTAGTTGGCAACTTCAGCTATTGGACCATGACTATAGATGATGCATTAGTATAGTTGCTATTATAAAAAATCAATGCATGCAGCTAATATGGAACAAATTCTCTTGTTGCTTGTCCTCTGGTACAAGACTCATACTCATAGCTCTCCTCAATACCATGGTTATGGGCATAAAATTACCTTTCTCACTATAAATGATCTCCTCTTCCTCAAATTGCTCAGTTTGTCCGGTCTTTTTCAACTCTTCTACCTCCTTATCATTACTATCTACCTTAATGGTTGGTGATTCTCCTTGGATCACCATGGTTCTTTTGTTTGAACATTGAGCGACCATGTGTTTAAACCCTTGACACTTGAAGCATTTGATTTCACTCATCTTTCTTCTTAAGCTTTGGCCTTTCTCGAACTTCCACAAGATCTCTTTCTCCTTTACTCAAGTAGTTTGAGTAGGTTGGACCTCAGCAACTTTGCTTGGTTTCGACTGTACAGGTCTACTCAGAACGGGTCAACTAATGGTGGATTGACTAATAGGAGCTCGAAATCTTCCTACTCGTTGCCCCTTGATTCTTTGGGTAGCTTGGATAGCTTCATCAAGTGAACCAATATCCATGTCTCTAGAATATCTCTAATCTCGTACTTCAACCTACTAATGTATCATGACATAGGTTAGTCTTTTAGCTCAATAACTTTACAATGGATTGTTAACATTTGGAACTCCTTCACGTAGGCATCAACACTTGATTCTCTTTGCCTTAGCTTTTGTAACCTTTTGAATGCATCTTGCAAAAAATAAGTTGGAACAAATCTTCATGTAATGACTCTTTTCAATTCATCCCAATGCCTAACTTCATGTTCTCTTTCTCTTTTTTGGGTGGCTTGTAGGTTTTTCTACCACAGTGCAACATAGCTAGTAAACTCTAGTACAATAAGTTTGACTTTAGCATTATTAGGTGCCTCATGACACTTAAATTGCTTCTCAATCTTATCTACCCAATTTAGGTAGTCCTCAACATCACTATTCCCAAAAAAACTAGGTATATACATCCTTATCCCCTTAGATATTCCTCTCCTTCGATTCATAATACTCTTTCGCTTCATCTCCTACTTTTTCATCCTCTTCTTTGATCTCATCTAACACTAGTCTATGTCTAGAAACTCTATCTACTCCTCCAACACAGTGTGGTCGAACTGGGGCATTAGCTTGGCTGTATCAACCATTACCTCTCTAAGGCTATTCATTCGCTTGTCCTTTATATGGATCATTTTTGGTTCATTGTCTACCTACTAGACTAGCCACTAGGTTAGTAAGTCTATCTAGTTGATCATCTACAAACTAAGGTTTGAAACTTCCTTATTGACCTTGGCCATTTCAAGTACCACTCTCTTGATTACCTAGGGTTCCTTGAATACTAAAATCGGACATTGTTGTCTATTACAAGAGATTAACAGCTAAAACATAATTTAAAATTTCCTCCCACAAACTACAACAAAACAATGCCTAACATACCAACAACTATTACAGCCAATACACAAAAAACCGCTCAAACACTAAACACTCTATTTTGTGAGTAAGAAATAGAGGAAAACATAGCGCTAAATTTTTTTAGCAATAAAACTTTTCAAACACTCACAACAACGATAAATGGCTTTGATAACATGCTGTAACAAGTTACTTAAAGTACAAAGTAATAGAGACTTACTTAAACATAGCCAAGCTTTGATACTAGGATGATATGAATCAATAGGAAAGGGAAGATACATGGCTACCTAGATCACATAACTTAAAAGGGGTAGGTCTGAACCATGAGATGGTTGAAAGGATAAATGGAAGTTGAAGGTTGAGCGAGGGGTAGGGGGGGATGTCCTTGTGCATCAATGGTGGATATGACTTACCAAAGGCTCATATGAGCTCGAACTATAGTTGATATATCGTATAAGTATAACACGAGGTTGCTTGCTACTAGTCTACACTCAATGGCCATATAAGAGCTCTTCAAGGCCTCAGTCTTCATCAAGAAAACACAAGCTTAAGAAGAAGGAAGGGTGATATGTTTGACGTTCACTGTCATTGTTCTAATGAATGTGGCTATTACAAATTACAAGCATTTATATGGTTCAATCATGGCAAGTCCTATATATATGTAAATTACAAAAAGATTCCTACTAGAAAAGGAAAGGAGAATAGGTAACAAGAGCAAAGTTATAAACAAACAAAAGAATATTTGGTTACAAACGAACAGTACGAATGTTAGAAAATGATACGCATATCAACTATCTAGTCTGTAATCCTAATGGTACTGCTTGGAGCAAAGATGATTATGAGTAGAGTTTGTTAAGTCGGATACTCGGCAGCTCAACAGCTCAATTATTCAAGGCTTTGGCAGGGTTGGTCTAATGGGCAACCATTCTTTAGCTCGACTTCGATTGGTCGAATGGGAAGTGACATCTCAACCTTAGATGCATATTAGCTTGGCTATACGCAGATTTAGTGCTTGCCCTTGGCGTGGCAATAGTAGTTGGCTCGATAACTAATTAGGTACCTTGGAAACCTTCTCAAGGAGATTAAGAGAGGTAGGAGTAGAGTACCTTAGTGGTTCATGGTAGAAAATACAATGTTCTTCAAGGCTCAACTCTACTTAGGCAAGTCTTCGAGCTCAGGAACGAGTAATGGGTCCATGATCCCTATCACAAGATGTGTTGAATAGCAGCTTCGTACCCAGTTGCTTCTATAAGGTTGTCTAGAAATGGCTCATAAATTTTGAATCCCCAATCATATATGATTGTCCTAAGCTCTCTATAGAGCTTAACAACCTCCTACAAGAAAAGAAAAGAGATAGGCAAAGCATTGTTAGTTTTGGAATAGGGCACGAAGTGTGCCATTTTACTAAAACGGTCCATGACTACTATGATGGAGTCCTTCCCTCGAGACATCCTTAGTAGCCCTAGTATGAAATCCATACTTAGATTAGTCCATGGTTTGGTTGGGATTGGTAAGGGTAGATATTGCCGTTGCTCAAGTCAGCTCTTGGCCTTTCTACAGGTAGTATACCTCTCTAGAACAGCATGGACATATTTCATCATTTGTGGCCAAAAGAATCTAGAGGCCAGTACCTCATAAGTTTGCTTCTTACCAAAATGTCTAGGCAATCCTCCTCCATGTTCTTCGTACATTAGTAGCTCTCACATAGAACATGTTGGGATATACAATCTCCTCATCTTGAATAGGTATATATCTTCCTTGTGATAATGATCAATAGTTCAGCCATCTTCACATCTAGCATAGATTGGCCCAAAATGTGGATCCTTAGCATATAGATTCTTGATCATAGAAAATCCAAGAAGTTTAGATTGAAGCTCTATCAAGAGGGAATGTCATCTTGATAAGGTGTCAGTTCCTATGTTGTTCTTTCCATTCTTGTATTTGACGGCATAAGAAAATCCCTCCATGAATTCTACCCACTTTGCTTATCTCTTAGACAACTTGGCTGGCTCTTTAAGTATCTCAATGATTTATTGTCAGTGTAGATTATTAGTTCTCTAGGTAATAGATAATGTTGCTAGATTATCAAAGCTTAGATTAAGGAGTAGAACTCCTTATCATAAATAGAATAGTTAAGTATGGCTCCTCTAAGCTTTTCACTAAAATAGGTAATAGGTTGGCCTTCTACATTAGCATTGCTCCTATGCTCAATCCTAATGCATCATACTCTACTTTAAACACTTCGTCAAAATATGGGAGAGCCAAGCTAGGAGCAATAGCTAGTTTCTCTTTCACCTCCTCAAAACTCCTCTACTCTTTCTCTCCCTACTTGAACTTAATATTTTTCTTTGAAAACTCGATGAGCAAGGGTATAATAGTACCAAAATTTCTTATAAATCGGAGATAGAATGATTTCAGGTTATGGAAGCTTTGTACATTGGCAAAATAGGTTAGCATAAGCCATTCAATAATTTCCCTTGCCTTTTCATCATCAACTTATATGCCACCACCACTCATAACAAATCCCAAAAGGATTACTTTAGGTTAGTAGAAGTTACATTTCTTCAAATTGGCATGAAGTTTCTTAACTTAAAGTTTTGAGAAAACAACTTGGAGATGCTCACTGTGAGTCTTTAGGTTAGGACTATAGATAAGAATATCATTAAAATACACAACAACAAACTTTCTAATAAGTTCTTGGAGCACATGGTTCTTCAATCTCATGAATGTGTTTAGCGTATTTGATAACCTAAATGGCATCATAAGTCATTCATACTATCCATGGTGTATTTTGAATGTAGTCTTCCATTTGTTTCCTTCCCCCATTCTGATATGATGATATCTAGACTTAAGATTGATCTTTGAAAAGATTCTTGCTCCATGCAACTCGTTGAGCATGTCATCAAGCCTAGGTATGGGATACATGTACTTAATGGTGATTTAATTAATAGCTTGACTATCTATGCACATTCTCTATGTGTCATCTTTCTTCAGCACCAATAGAGCTAGTATAGCACATAGGCTTAAGGATTCTCAGAGATATCCTCTTTTTACCAAATCATCTACTTACATAAGGCTAAGTTTGACCTTCCTTCATGCTCTAATGAATACGTGTTCTTCCTTCCATCATATATCACATTCTAGTCAAACATCCATTGTCGTTTAAGAAGAATATGAGACATACTCATAGGTAACACATCATAGAGTGCTTTGTTTAGATAGTTTCCAATACAAATTGCTACAGATACTTGCTTATTCACTTATAAGGCTACTCTATTACTGAGCCAATGTAGCTTATAAGGCTTAGGGTGGGGCTTGATTAGAAACTTCAATTGCTAGACCATGAATGTAGATGCCACATTGGTATAGATGTTGCATTGGTGCAACTACCACTATCAACTATAAGTGCACATAAGGACCTATTGACCTTACAACCAATGTGGAACAAGTTTTCGTATTGCTCGTCCTCTAGTAGAGGACTCACAATCATGACTCTTCTTAGCACCATGGCTATAGACATAAAGTTTCCCTCTTCACTAAAGATGATCTCCTCTTCTTCGGACTGTTTAACGTATCTAGATTCTTTTGGGTCTATAATCTCCTCATAAATATTGTCAACCTTAATGGTTAACATCTCGCCCTTGATCACCATCACTTGTCTATTCAAACATTACACTACCATGTGTCTGAATCCTTGATATTTGAAGCATTTGATCTCACTAGTCTTCCAACTAGAGCTTTATCCCTTCTCAAATCTCCTCGGAGCCTCTTTCTCTTTATTACGAGCAATTGGAGCAGGTTAGATATCACTTGTTTAGCTTAGTTCTAATCATACAGGTTTGCTCATAATAGGATGGCTAGTGGGAGCTCAGCTAGTGAGTGCTTGGAATCAATTCATCTAACATCGCTCGATCTTCTAAGCAACTCAGATCGCTTCATCAAGTAAACCAACATCCATAGTCTCCAAAATATCTCCAATCTCATATTTCAACCCATTAATGAATCAAGATACAATTTTATCTTTAGGCTCAACAACTTCACTACGGATCATTAACATCTGGAATTCCTTTACATATGCATCAACACTTGATTCTCTTTGCCTCAACTCTTGCAACCTCTTGAAGGTGTCTTATAGGTAGTAGCTTGGAACGAATCTCCTTTTCATCACTCTCTTCATTTCATCAAAATCTATAACGTCGAGCTTTCTTTCTCTTCTTTAGGTGGCTTGCAAATTTTTCTACCGAAGTGCGGCATAGCCATTAAACTCTAGCATAACAAGTCTAACCTTAGCATCCTCAAGCACCTCATGACACTCAAACTACTTTTCAATCATGTCTATCCAATCCAAGTAGTCCTCAGCATTACCACTTCTAGTAAAATAAAGAATATGCATCCTTAGTCCTTCCATTCTAGGAGATCGGATATTCTTTTCCTCAAGTTCATAATGTTCTTATTCTTCACCTATCTCCTTACCCTCCTCTTCAATTTCTTTTAAGGTGAGTTGGTGTTGAGTAACTCTATCAACTCCTCTAACTCAGAGTCATCGAATTGGGAAATTAACTCGACCTTATCAGCTACTACCTCTCTCGAGTAGCTCAATGGCTCGACCTTTGTGCAAGTCATTTCTACCTTATTGCCTATCCTTATTTATGGCAGTTACCAGGCTAGTCACTATGTCAATAAGCCTATTTAGTTGCTCATTTGCAGATTGTGGTATGTAACTCCCTTATTGCCTTTGGCCATTATACCCACAATTCTCTTGGTTACGTAGGGTTCCATGAACACTAGAATCGGGCATTATTGTTTTACTTCAATATGTTAACAACTAAAACACACTTCAAAATTCCTCCTTTGAACAATGATGAACAGCACTAACACATTGGCAATTACCATAACAATAGCAATATTACGTTGTTTAGCAATGAAACACTAGTCATTCATACTCTATTTTATGAACATGAAATAGGGGAAAGCAAAGCACTGAACTTCCTTAACTTAGTATACTACTCCAACACTTAATATAACCACATGCAATTGCTTCGACACAATGTTGGTTTCAACTTGCTAACTACACACACAATATACTACAGGAATTACTCATAAACACATATAACTAGAAGCTTACTTGAACATAGTTAAGCTTTGATACCAAGATGATATGGATCGTTAGGAAGGGTCGACACATAGTGACCGTTATCACATAAACTAAGGTGGGTTCAGATCTCAGGACGACTCAAAAGCCAAATGGGATTCGAAGGTTGAGCACGGTTTTCATGTACTGATGGTAGATATGATGCATCACTGTTTCACATGAACTCAAACTATACTTGATATAATGCACAAGTATAATACGAATTTGTTCACCATTAGTCTACGCTTAATGGCCTAGTTAAGAGCTCTCCAAAGCCTCCATTTTTGTCATGCCCCGAATGTTGTCATGTCATAGTAGTTCGCCATGTACATCAATTTTATACCAAAAGCTATCCATTTAGTCGCTAGCATAACTTTGTTATATACAAGGCTCATACGACAAACCTCTCTGAAGCATTCACAGTTACATAGATATACTAGCATTTATATTCATAATAAGGTCGAGTATGGAGTATCCATAAAAGTATATAAGTATGTGATATGACTAAAAAGTAGGAACCTGGCTAAATAACTTAGATGATCTAGTTGATCCCACAAAAAATAAAATGTTTCAAAAACATAGTCCTCATCAATTTTACCTCACTTAAGCCTAACGCATTCTTTTTGCACACTTGGAGGTGATCGTCATGAGACATGATTACTCAGATCTTGCAAGCAAATTTTTAGGAAAGTGAGAAAACTACAAATTAGTTAGGAGTAAGAGGCAAAAAGCATATACAAGTTGAACAATACAACCAAGTTAGCAAGCAATTATTATGCGCAATGCATGAACAAGCAATATATTATCCACATGATGTTATCCAGTTCATTAAGAGGTTAGAGAAATTTTATCTGCTTTAACCCAATTTGAGGAATTGCAATATGTTGGCCACAATGCCAATCGTAAAGGCTACGAAGCCTACCCATGGCTAATTTTGGGCTTATGCAATGGAAGCTTTGCTTTGCCTATAACTACCTTCGAAACTAATGCCCCTAACCTCACCGCAACCTCTTTTCCTGTTACTTAGTTCGATTAAGGATAGGGAAATGTTAGATCATTGTAACCTCATCAAAGATGTCGGAATTTAGCCGGAGAAACCTAACCATCCCATAGTAGGACATAATGCATGTCCATTTATAGTTTTAGTTTAAGTTTCAATTAGTTTGGTCAAGGGTGTTCAACTAATCTATAACACACCAAATAAGGTTAATCAATACAATAAAACATGCAACTCAACTATCAATTAGTATCTCAATAATCAAGTACCAGCGTAACATGCATACAAACAACTATTTACAACCACAAGTGGGCATATACTTTAGTCTTCACAAATCTCACTTACTTGTACTAAAGCTTGCTCCAATAGGTCTAGAATGTTAGTGCTTTACTCACTTAAAGCTCATTTTCAATTTTTGTAAGATTTACGAAAATGATAGGGTTTTATCTAACATTTCATATTATTATAAAACTTGGTTGAAATATTAGTTATATAGTTATGTAATAGGGTTGTTTATATATTATATACATGAAGGATCTTATAGGCTTGTTATTCTCA